>JBAIZL010000385.1:540000-937719 GCA_036971475.1 Prosapia bicincta | reverse complement strand
CTATATATTTTGAAATTATGTTTGGTGTTGTGTTTGGTGATGGTAAAATCTAGAAAGTTTATTTTATTGTTTTCTTCTAATTCGAGGGTAAAGGTATTAATGTGAGGTGTATGGTATTAATGTAATTGTGTAGTTGTTTGATTTGCCGTTGTATAATATTAAAATGTCATCTACATATCTATGGTAATAAATGATTTTATGTGTACGATTATTGTTCTGTAGAATGTATTGTTGTTCGATATGGTGTAGGAATATTTCTGCTAAGATGCCTGAGGTGGGAGGCCATCTTTCGCTGTGTAGAATTTGTGTTGGTATGTGAAGTAGTTTTGTGATGTGATGAGTTTGGTGAGTGGGATTATTTCATGTGTGAGTTTATGTGGAGTGTTGTTTGCTGTGAGCATATTTTGTAGTATGTGGAGTGTTTGTTCTATTGGTATATTAGTGTAAAGGTTTTTACATTGAATGAGGCAATGGTGGAGTTGTGTGGTATGTAGATGTCTTGAATTTTGTGTATGAGGTCTATATTATTGTGTATGGAAGTGTGATTGTGAAAGTTTATGTTGTCTCTGATAAGTTTGTCTATGTATTTGGCTAGCTTATGTGATGGTGGATGTGTGTGATTGGTTAGTGGACGGATGGGTGTGTTTACTTTGTGGATTTTAGGGAAAGCATTTAATGAGGGGGCTTGGGGTTTTATTTGTTTGTAATATTTCTTTTATTCACTTTTAATGATTTTGGTGCATTTATTTAGAAGATGTTTAATTTCTGTTTGAAATTTAGGTGTGCGTTCTGATCGGAGTTCGGTTATTTTGTTTTTAGTGATGAAACTATTTACTTTCTTGTCGATGTCTTGATGGTGCATTATTACAATGGAATTACCTTTGTCTGCTTTAAGAAATTTCGGTTGTGTTTTTGTATATTTGATTTAAGGGTAGAATGTTCATTATTTATGATAGGTTTATTGTTTAAGTTGTTTATGTGGGATCTGTGTATTGTATTGCTGTTTCAGTGTCCAAAAGGATGTTCGACATTTGTTTGTGGTTGTATTTTTTGGGGTGTAGGTTATATTTTAGACCTTTGTTTAATAGTGTTAATTCATTTGTACTGAAATTGATATTTGTGGTGTTGATGGTGCACGGGTGAAATTGGTGGTCGGTGTAGATAGTGATATTGTTTTGTGTTGCGAGGCTGTGTAGCTTTAGATTTTGCTTGTTTCTAATGAATTGTAGTTGTTTATGTGTATAGTCGTTTGTGTATTGAATTATTTCTTTGAGTTCCATGTGGTGTAGTATTGTATACATGTAGCATTTAATAATAAAAAATTTTTATTATATACATCTGAAAGAGCAACTAAAATACTACTTTTCTACGTAGTTGCCAAACAAATTGAGACATTTATCGTAGCGGTGGAAAAGATTTGAAATTCCTTTATCATAGAAATCTGCGACCTGTGATCTCAGCCACTCAGTGATGGGCAGCTAGAGCTCCGCGTCGTCGTCAAAGCGCTGTGTTGCTAGCCAGGTCTTCATTCTTAGAAACAAATGAGAATCGCTTGGTGCAAGTTCAGGACTATAGGCCGGATAAGGAAAAACCTACCATTTGAATGACTCTTTCGTGCGGTTTGCTGTGTAATGTCGGGCATTGTCATGCACAAACAAAATTTTTGACGTCAATTTCCCTCGACGCTTGTTTTGAACTGCTCTCTTAAGGTTGTGCAATGTTTCACAGTACCACTTGGAGTTTATTGTTGCACCACGTTCAAGAATGTCATTAAGAAGCACACCTTGCCTGTCCCAAAAAGCCATCGCCATAATCTTCCTTGCTGAAAATGTTTGCAAACATTTTCTTGGTTTTTTGGGGGACCTTGTGTGCCCCCACTCCATGGACTGTAATTTCGTTTTGCAATTAATATGTTTTACCCATGTCTCATCACCAGTTACGATGCGATCCAGTAGTGAATCACCATGTCTGTCGTAGGCATCCAGAAATGTCAAACTTGCCTCCATTCGCTGACTTTTATGGCGGTCAGTGAGCACTTTCGGCACCCATCTTGCACAAAATTTAGCCTAAACTTTGTGTGACAATTTCAAACAACGAAGTCAATGAAATTTGTGGGAAACAAAGCGAAAGCTCCGTTATCGTGAATCGGCGGTGCTCGCGAACCTTTTCATCAACTTTAGCGACCAGTTCATCAGTCACAATGCTTGAGCGTCCACTCTTCGCTTTGTCATGAACGTCAGATCGGCCATTTTTAAACTGAATGCGCTATTTTCTCACAGAACTTTCATTCATTACGTTGTTTCCGTAAACTTCACACACTTGGCGATAAATGTCTATCGGTTTTTTGTCAACAAAAACCGTATCACTGACCGTACCTCACAACTGGCAGGATTTTCAATCGCAGTGCACATCTTCAGTTGAAATTGCGAAAAAACGGGCCACGCAGAAATGTTTCTGTTGCCACGGCTGGACGCCGACTGAGTTGCCGAGTACGCACGCACCAAAATGTACGAGATCAGCATGCGCCTAGCGGCGTCAGACAGAAATGTTCCTTACTTTCTGAATAGCCCTCGTATTTCAAACTACACCCTACACACTACTCAATGCCCATTTACATTATAACTCACACACACTTTTCAACATCGTAACTCCTAATACTCACCAAAATACACCCACACCCCCACCTTAATATCCCACCCCACCCTAACGTTCCAAAACCTTGAGATCAGTTACCGTCTGAGTTGACAAAGGGACAATGCAGTAGGCATTAGGGCTGCACCCGCTTGCATTCTGTGTACCTAGAAACATTTAACAATGTTTATGTTTTTTCTGTGATTATTTTAAATTTCTCTACCGAATGAGAATACTACCTGTTAATTACGATTTATCATTTATTTTCTTATGGTTGAAAATGAAGACACCTGAAATTGATCATCTGATCTGGGGAGTTTTGGAGAAACTATTATTAGTTATAGAATAGGTTAGATCAGGGGTTCTCAATCATTTTCAAGAACCCCTTAATGAAAAATAAAATTGTGCGTACCCCCTTGTTGTTGTTGGGGGGGGGGGAGGGGTTAAATTAAAAACACTTATTATATAAAAAATGCAGTATGTTTGGAAATATATTTGAAATGTATAACAAAATATTAATGAAAAGGATGAGCTTGTTTCTTTTTACATAATTCCTCAATGCTCGGCTCAAGTTTTGTTAAGTAACCTGAAATCGTCCTCAACATTAAGCTTGTTTCTATACTTACTTTTTAGACATGTTAAGCTCGAAAATCCTGTTTCACATAGGCATGTAGTTCAAAACCCAATAAGAATCTAGAGCAGTATTTGAAAGCTCTTAGTATTCCTTACCAACACTTGTCCAAAAATCTAACAACATAGCACTGAAATATTTTTTTAACATCAGATTTCATGGTAGTTCAATCAGTTGTTCCTTACGGAATGTTGTCAGGTTGCTCAAAGTTTCAATAGAATCGAAGGAAAAGGGTTGGTTCCAAGTAGCTCGACTACACACATATTCAGTTAGATGCCATTATTAAATTATGACCTTCAGTAACTACGAAACAGAAATAAATAAAAGTGGTTTATTTTTTCAATAACCTGTCACGGGACAGGCAATAACCTGCCGTGACCCTGAAAATTTTTGCATACCTTCAAGGGGTACACATACCACAGTTAGAGAATCCCTTGGTTAGATCATTTAAAGATGACCACAGAATGTTAATGATGAAGAACAATAATCTTAAACTTTTTTCCAATTCTTAATATTTGAGTATTTTTTAGAGAATATCATGCTAAAATTTTCAGTTACAAAAAATGGTTGGCGAATATTCCAAATATGTATTGGTCATAATAAACCTATCTATAATAACTCTAAGTCATAAAAAGTTTAAAATGTAGGAAAACACACAATGTAATAATTATTATATCTAGGTTGCAGGGTAAAAAAACATGAGTTTAGAAAACAGGATGTAAAAGGTATTTATTATAATTATTAGCATAAAATATATTATTTATTGTCATTATGATACATTATCATTTATTTGTGTAATGTAAATATATTAAAAAGAAAATATAGTTTAATTTAGAATATTTTTTTGTTTATTTATGTTAAAAAATATATTAACAATATTTCAGGTGTTTAAGAAACTGTGGGAAAAATAACACTGTAAATCCAAAAAAAATTATTTATCTAGAAGCTCATGGGCAGAGTGATAATTACACAGACCATGTGCACTTTACCTGGGCGTATACAGAAAACAACGGGCCTCTTTTTCTTGCAGACAGAATTAAACAAACAGGAGTCAGGTCTAATATTTTGATTATAAAACCCAATGTGTTAAATGAAGATTCATTTTATACATTTACAGTAACTGGTTAGTAAATATTGTTAATAAGTCTGTATTAAAATTGTGCAATCAGACTAAGATTGATAAGTAACAAAACTATAACTAATATAAGTAATTATTGAGTGAATACTTTAGAACTTACTTGCTGAAATGTTTTAAAACAATTGTTTCATTGGCGAAGCTGTTTCATTGTTTCGAAACGTGTCAGCAAGTAAGTTTGGCTTTAATAATATTTAATTATATTGATACAAGAAAAACCTATGAATAAGAATTAACTTGACTAAACTTAAGAATCATGACAGACATTGACTAAAAAGAAGTGACAGAGATGACAAAGACTGATGATCGCACCACTCCCCTCAGAAGACAAACTCACAAAAAATTTAGTCTCGATAAAATCAGCACTCCGATAGCATGGGCATATTTCAAAACACAATAACAGTTGAAAATTGGACAACAGGTTTTGTATGATTAATATTTCCAATAATTGAGCTTTTACTAAGTCCTAGAATACAACCATGCTTTTATCATCCAGTCACTTCTATTGTATACTGTATATCTAGTATGAAATTTAGCTTTACTCAGATAATTTCAACAAATAAGGAGTTTATAACTATATGAAACAACTGTGGCGTAATGTTTATTTTTAAATAAATAAAACCTCTAAACCACAAATAACATTTTATTTAAACCTTATGTACATTTCGATTGCCCAGCAATCATCTTCAGAGGTATTTAAAAAATACAACTAACTTTAAACAACATAATACAACAAATATATAGCCATAAACCGGCAACTACTTTGCCACGCCCCTTATTTACTGCAACGTGATTGGTCGTACTAGTTTTTTAAATAAGGGGCGGGGCGAAGTAGTTGCCGGTTTATGGCTATATATTTGTTGTATTATGTTGTTTAAAGTTAGTTGTATTTTTTAAATACCTCTGAAGATGATTGCTGGGCAATCGAAATGTACATAAGGTTTAAATAAAATGTTATTTGTGGTTTAGAGGTTTTATTTATTTAAAAATAAATAAGGAGTTTTTTAACACAATTTTACAACTCATTCTTTCAATATTTAATTGCTTTAACCTTCACCTCATATATTCTAATTTATTTAAATATTTTGTTCTATCATATTTATAACTATTTTGACAGTTATTTAACTGCGTATTGAAACTGTTTGTTAAACATATTTGTTATGTACTGCGTTAAATTTGTTTAAGCGTGATTTTAACTTGTTTCAGAATAAAATAAACATGTTAATTCTAATGTTTTACTTGTTATAACTAAAATTTGTTTATAAATAAACATGTTTCCCCAAATAATAAAGATTTCTTATTACACTTAACTGTTTTAACAACCTTTAGTTAACAAAAAGTCTGGTCGCAAGTATTAGCAAAAGTGTAATAAGTGATTACCAACCAGCTCGTCATGAATAGCAACAAGATTTCCATATTTAATCAAGATTTATTAAATGGTGCTATGAATTATGAAGTATTATTTCTTTTGCTTACTAAATTTGTGACCATATTTTGTTTAATTTATTTTATCACATATTTTTGATTGAATGATCATAAGAATGTTAGAATATAAAATGAGTGCTGGTTGGCAGTTATGACAACAAATACATTAAATAATTATTATTTGATTCTATCTTCACTTGAACTATTAATTTGTCAGCTCAGACAAAAGGACATCTCTCGAAACAGCCATTCTCAATAATCAAAAAATGGAAATGCTATATAGTTAAGTGGAACATTCTAATGTATGTTCAAGTGTTTTTAGTGAATCTATTGTATTTTATTGGTGTGCTACAAATTGAATTAAACAACGATCATAACAATTTATATGCTGATTACTATATTTCAAATAATGTGATATTTAAAATGTAAATGGCATACTAAAAAAAATCTTTAATTAAAAGTTGACATATATAAATTCCTTAGAGGCTGAACAAACAGTATTATCATTAAATTGAACTCAAACATAGATTAACGCAGAGTTTGTTATTTTAATATTACAAGCACCAGTTCGACCACATTTTAGGTTGCCCTAAAACGTTATATCTATAAACGTTATAATTTAAAAATTAGATTTACAATAAATTGCAAGTTCACAACTTCAAACATAAAAGCACTGGATAAAAGTTAGTCAATAGTAATCCGTACTTACACAGTGGTTTTATCCAGTGCTTGTATGTTTGAAATTGTGTTTAAAGTTGTGAACTTGCAATTATTGTGAACTTGCAATTCATTGTGAATGTAATTTTTTAATTATAACGTTTATTGTTTTATGTTTATAGATTTGAAAATTGGAAAAGGGCCACCTAAAATGTGCCCGAAACGTTGCTCGTATAATATTAAAATAACAAACTCGGCATTGATCATGGTTTGAGTTCAATTTATTATTAAAATTGCATGCCGTTAGAAGCTAAACCCAAACAATATTATGTTGCAACATTATATTGATTTTATTTTTATTCAGGGTTACGTGCACAAGACAAAGAAAGTATAGTATTATATGTAAAGAAGTGGCCTTCATATGGGAACTGCTTTATTTTACCTAAACAGGGCATAGTTGCTTCTACTTTGTTCAACATTAGCACTGACTTCAGCGACACTTCATACAATAAAGATCTTACGTTCATGTTTTATGAGAAAAATGTAAATGAAAATTTCCATGGTAAGCATTTAAAACTCTTATTACACATTTAATAAAATTATTTATAAAAAGATTTAGATAGATTTTTGTAGATTTATTTTTACATTTTCGTTTTAAATTATAATTTTATTGCTGTATTTTAATATTTGTAATTTAAAACTGAAGTATTGAAAAGTACGTACACATAGAAACTACTTACTTTACTTTACCCAATGCCCTCTCATGGCTGTTAAATCATTCGGGGTCAAGCCTCCCAGTAATTACCGATTCTGGACAGCTGGTCATCCCGCTCAGGGCAGGTTGAGATGTGGTCCACCCCAAAATAACAAAGAAACTGGCAATGATAGTTACAATCAGATTTATAAATGTTTTTTTTTTAATGTAATTAATAAAATTTTAAAAACTTTAATTAAATGCTACTCAACTAAGTGAATACATAAAGGCTTATTTGCTGACATGTTTCGAAACAATCGTTCCTTTTACAAAGCAAAGACTAGGTACAAAGGTTGTCAAGATGAGATTTATGAGTGTAGACGGGATGGGTTAAGTTGGTTGTGTGCTATGTAATGAAACAGGGTGTTGGCTTCAAAATGTGTGTGGTCATTTACATTACATTTCATTTACTATTCCATTACATAGCACACAACCAACTTAACCCACTCCCTCTACACTCATAAATCTCGACAACCTTTGTACCTTGCGGAACGCCGCCAGTAGATGCTTTGCTTTGTAAAAGGAACGATTGTTGCGAAACGCGTCAGTAAGTAAGCCCTTACGTATTCACTTAGTTAAGTAACATTTAATTATAGTTTAATCAGTGAACTCAAAAGATGATTACAACAAGCAACTTTAAAAAAACTTGTCACTTATATTTATTTTTTTTATCTATAATTGTTAATTAATTTAAAATTAACTTTCAAAAATCAATCCTAATTAAAAAAAAATAATTTGTTCTTGCAGGAATTCTATTAGGATCAAATAGAAATGGTGTCCTGAAAAATGTTAAGCTGACTGAAAACGTTTTAATTGTTCGGATCATTAAAAATAATTTGATATATGCAGAACAAAACTGTTCTGTTGAGGTAAGTTTGCAAATTCTTAATAATTGTGTGTTTGTAAATTACAGTAAAAAGAACTTAACTAATGAGGTTTTTTTATATTTGCAGTTAAGAAGAAAAGAACGCCCATTAAATATCACATATTCTTTGCTCAAAGATGTATCTAGTTCTGAAAACAGTGGCAGTGTTTCAGGTAGCAATGTTTTTAATTCTGTTTAAATTATTTTTAATTATGGAGAACAATTTTTATATTACTTTTACCAGAATTACATTTACCACAAATAGTGTGAGAAAACTTTTATTTGTTTATCACCAATTTACTTGTCATGCAACCTAAAAAAGTAAAAATTTCATGTCCATTTTGTGTGATTTTTGTCAGTTTCTTCTCAGAGGTAATGTAACCTCTAAAAGCAGACTGAAGAGGTTTCTGAGAATAGCAGTAAAGTTGTGGAATCCAATGACTCAACAATCAACAACGAAGTGCTAATGTATGTAAACAATATGGTACTGTATACGGTTGAACTTCAACTATTCTTTGATTCCTAGCAAAACAGCATACCACGGATAACGATACCGTGGATACGGAGACAAAACTGTACTTGTACTAATTGCTAAATTGTTATTATAGTTGAACTAGTTCAATATTTTTCAGGAATGTGTTTTTATTAAATTGGTCTGAAGTAATATTTCTCTTTTGTGTGTAACAATAAAACAAAGAAAATTTTAGGGAAAGTGGGTCATCAAATATTTTAAAACTCTTGTTCTGTTTTAAAAACTTTGGGTAAATTTTGGTTTGAACACTTTCACTTCTTTTTCTTTTCAGATCAAATCCAAACAGTTTCTGCTTTTGCCAGTGATATTGAATTGGTCCAAGACAAACTTGCTCTAGTTCAGAAATTGATACAGTTAATACCTGAGGTAGGCATTTTATGATTATAATTATATCTAATTTTATAAATAGAATTATTTTACTATGGGGAATAATTGCTGCATTTCCAAAACTTGGGTTACTAAAAACAAGTATGATTCATGCAAAATATACTGAACATGAAGGCTTATAAAATCTTATAATTACAGGAGTCCTTCTATAAATCCGCTCTTCAATTTTTTTTCTGGTCCCTCCAAAAATCAAGGTATTTTTAGGATTTAACTCCACTCTGGTAGTTGGCTCTGCTATATTTTACGAAAAAATGGCAATAAAATGAATTATTTCTTGAAAAATAATATAAGTTTTGATAGAGTATTATAAAAAATTTATTTATATACATTTGTATAATTACTTACTTTACTTTATCCAATGCCAGATCTTGGCATTTCTGCCATTCTCCTCCTAACCTCCCTGTAGAGACAATGCTGGCTTCGCTCTTCCACATCTTGCAATGCTGTGCAATTCTGAAGATGTGAAGCATTCTTTTTTTGACGGTTGCACAGAGGGCAAATCCTATCTGAGGCGGCTAGTCCTATTTTAAATAGGCGGGCTTGCAGATAGTCATGGCCCGTACGCATTCTGAATCTAGCAACAGCTTCCACTCTAGGTAGGCTATGTGGTATTAGCAATGTGTGCGCCAGCCCCTCTATATTTCGCCATTGTTTTTTCATTGGTAGTAGATTCAATTAGGCTTCTTGCAAGTAAGCCCTATGTATTCACTTAGTTAAGTATTTTTAATTATAGTACAAATTAAAGATTTATAATATCGCTTAAGTTAAAATGAGGGCTATTTTTTTATTATCAGAGGTAATGCAATTGAAACCCTTATTGATCTGAAGCAATTTATAAAAATAGAGTGTTTCTCCACCCTGACGAATAGTTATAACACTGCTTACTGAAGAATTTATGTAAAGACTACTAAAAGAAATTCTTTGAACGGTTTTATTCACTTTCACTGGTTAAAACCACGTTATATGAGTTTTTTCTAATTTTTTAATGTAGAATTATCTCTTTCTCTCTCTCTCTCTCTCTCTCGTGCGTGCACACACACACACACACACTACATAATAATACATTTTATTACGATATATTTATATAAAAATACTTCACTAACACTCCTATTTAAGCTGTCGAAGAATTTCTAAATTTTTTGCGTTGTTTCTGCAGGATATATATATATATATATATATAACGTTATCCATTGTTTTTCCGTTGCACTGACTTTATGAAGTTAATATATTACTATTGCAAGTATTTTTTTTTTTTTTTAAATTACTTACAATAGTAATATAATAACTTCATATATATATATATATATATATATATATATATAGATTTTTTGGACTAGGAGACTGACAGACTTACCTTGGTAAGAGTCCACTCTGTAGTCTTGAAATAGAAACACATAAAAGCACTTAAACAATGATATATTTCAACCACACAGTGGTCTTTGTCAATCGAAGAGAAAACACAAAAAGAAATATGAGAGAATGAAATAAAATAATTGTAATCACAGATTGTGTAGAGTATAAATCAGATGTCACAGATTAAAGATATATATATATATTGTTTCCATGAACATATGAGTGATTATAGTATATAAGTCTGTCAGGGGAAAAGAGATAAGGCTATTTGAAAAAAAAAAAAAAAAAAATTTTTTTTTTTTTTTTTTTTCAAATAGCTTTATCTCTTTTCCCCTGACAGACTTATATAAAATATAATCACTCATATGTTCATGGAAACAATATATATATCTTTAATCTGTGACATCTGATTTCTACTCTACACAATCTGTGATTACAATTATTTTATTTCATTCTCTCATATTTCTTTTTGTGTTTTCTCTTCGATTGACAAAGACCACTGTGTGGTTGAAATATATCATTGTTTAAGTGCTTTTATGTGTTTCTATTTCAAGACTACAGAGTGGACTCTTACCAAGGTAAGTCTGTCAGTCTCCTAGTCCAAAAAATCTAAATAATCTTTACCAACCAAAACTAACCTAAATATATATATATATATATATATATATATATATATATATATATATATATATATATATGAAGTTAATATATTACTATTGTAAGTAATTTTATCCACCATTAAGTACAATAATTTTACCTTGAGTGATGAGGCACCTTTCGGTCACTTGACCATTCTTTTTACGGTACAGTTGTTTACCTTGGTAGGTATTAAATTCTTGATATTTTACGTTATCCATTGTTTTTCCGTTGCACTGACTTTATGAAGTTAATATATTACTATTGTAAATACTTTTATCCACCACTAAGTGCAATAATTTTACCTTGTGTGATGAGGCACCTTTCGGTCATTTGACCATTGTCGAATCACTGATTAATTTTGTCTCTATTTTTCTGGTGCGGATGTTCGATCTGTGATGTTGGTATTTGTTGACGTTACACACATTTCCTCTTGAGTTGCGTGTATAATGTTTTAGAATAGAATGTCTTCTGTATATGTTGTCTGTAGGTTCATTAAATTGTTGTGTATGTTTTTATAAATGTGGTATTTTTCTAGTGAGTTTAATTCTATTGGGTTATTATTTATTTCAAGTAGGGTTAGGTTATTTTCGTAATTTGTTATTTCATGTTTATGTGATATTAGGTGTGCTGCAACATTTGATATTTTTGTATTTTTATTTTTGAATGCTCTGTAATGTTATTCAAATCTTATTTTAAATGATCTGGTTGTTTTCCCTATGTAAAATGTGTTGCAGTCGTTGCAGGTAATTTTGTAAATTCCTGATAGGTTATGTTTTTCTGTAATTGTTTTGTGGTTTGTGTTATTAATATATTTTATTATTTTGTTGTTTGGTTTGTATGTTGGAGTGTAGTATTCTTTGTTGTATATATTTGTTAATGTTTCTATTTTGTTATTGGTGTATTTATATTTTAGGTAGATTTTTTTATTATTTTTGTGTTCAGGTTGTAGTGTTGTGTTGAGGTTAGGTTTTTTTGTAAATTTATTGTATATGTTTTTTATAAGGTGTTTGTTGTATCCATTTTCTAATGCTATTGTTGTAATGTTATTTAAGTCTTCATTTAATTTTTGATTGTTATCTTGTATGTATTTTATTGCTTTATTTATCATGTTACTGTAAATGTTAATTTTGTGTGTCCAGGAGTGGTTAGATTTATAGTATATTGTGGTGTTGTTGGAAGTGGGTTTTCTGTGTATTGTAGTTTCCATTTTATTATTGTTTATATTTAATGTAATGTCAAGATAGTTAATTGTTCTGTTTGTTTCTGTTACGACAATGAATTGTATGTTTTCGTTGTATGTATTTAGTTTGTTTAGTATTATGATGTGTTCGTTGTGAATGGTACGTTGGTATATTACAAGTATATCGTCTACGTATCTTGTCCATAGTAAAATATTATAGTATAGGTTTAATTATTATTTGTTCAAAGTGTTGTAGATATATTTCTGACATGACTGATGACTTCTTGAGCCGTGTGTGTGTGCGTGTTGCGTGTTGCGTGGTGCGTGTGTGTGTAGTGCAATATATTATAGTGTTTTGAAATTAAAATACAGTGTTTTGTATTATTTATTTAATAACATACAAGTTTTTTAAAACTTTATAAAAATTCATTTCTAGAAATTGTGAGTATGCATACATAATATTTGCAATGCGTAGGAAATGACTAGAACTTAAATTTATTTACAAAAAACTTTTAACACTATACTAATATTTATTGATTTTTAAATCATGTCAATAACAAAATAATAATAATAGTATCTATATTAGTGTTAATATTCAATAATTTTTAGTTGTGGAATAATTTTGATAGGTCCGGAAAATGTTCTTTATTATTTTGTTTCACTTGGGAGAAGTGTTATCTCTAGGCACATTTAATTCTAAAACATTTAAACTGTAATTTTTTTGAATTTTATTCTAATCAAGTAATAAATAAGAGTGTCTTGAATTCTCTGTTCCTTTCTTGATTTAATTTGGTATTTTCTTAATATATTAGTTTAATTATAACTTTATGCATTTCACAAAAAGAGTGAACTGCTTAAATAAATTGTTTCTATAGGGATAAATAATTTACATTATGACAAGAGAAGTGGTGGATGGCGAGACATAATAACCTCAAATGCACCTTTTAGTGTATACTCCCAGATAATGTGATAAAATTTTTATCTACAAATATAGCGGACAGTCACTGTATCTCCTGAATAAAAATTTATTTGTTTGTTCTATTTTTACTTTTTTCATTTCTCCATTTAGGGTTTAACTCCCTAAATCTAAATGTCATTAGATGTAACTGTAAGTTTAATTTGTCTGAATATTTGTAAGTTGATTTTTGTTTAGAAATCAGTTCATGATTTTACTGAGCTAACAATGTCCCTGGCTGTTTTGAAAAAAGTTATTGTGAAAGGGACTGATGGCAAAGATGATTGGTTGGATCAAATAAGTGTTAGAGGAACAACGTCAAGACTGATGAATAATTTACTAACAAAACTTGTTCATTCCATATTAAACAATCCAGCATTGGGATCAGAAGCTGTAGGTACAGAAATTCAAGAGACTGCTCAGTAAGTGAGAGTTGTCAATGGTTGTAATAGATTTTTATTCCTTAATATTATGTTTATTTGCTGCTTTATATCTCATCCATAAGCATAGAAGTTAATTTAATCTAAAGTAAAATAACAAGTAATATAAAAATACATTAAGTAAATTCCTACTGAGGTTAACAAAGAAAAATTAACTATTAATTAACTAATTAATTATATATATTATATATATTAACTAATTATTTATTCTATTTACTCTAGAGCACAATTTATGATATTGTGTGGTAACCATGGCAACAGTTTCAGGTTGTAGAATGGAGGCTTCAATAACAACTAGATGGGGGGAAAATTCATATACATCTTTCAAAAATATATTTCTAGCTATTGGAAAGTTGGTGGAGTGCCAAGGCGTGCTAGACTTTGAACATGAAGATTTTCAGTTTGATCTGGCTGGACTCCTCAAAATTTATAATTTAATAATAGAATAAATATTTGAAAAAACTGTATTAACATCAATTGTCATCCCCTATAGATTAAAAAAATGCATTTGAACTTGATTGAATGAATAAAAACACATTTTATTAACGATTGAAAATTTGTATAAGATACAGGGTGCGATTGAAAAGTAATGACTTTTTTTAGGCAGTTTTATTGAACTTTTTTTGATTGTACAACTAATACTCCTCAAAATAGGACCCTCTTGCGACAATACACCGCTGGTAGCGGTTCTTCCACTGCTGGAAACATTTTTTAAACTCACACTCCGGGATCGCCTTGAGCTCGTCAGTCACAGCTTTTTGGATCGCTTCGATGGAGTCAAAATGCCTTCCCTTCAGCCTCCTTTTAACGAGCAGGAATAAGAAGACGTCCGGGGTGGACACGTCTGGGCTGTAGGGAGGGTGGGGAAGCACCAAAACCCCCATCTTGGCCAGTAGAGATTTGCAGAGGAAGGCAGTTTGCTTTCGGCGCATTGTCGTGATGGAGAGTCCAATTGTTGACCATGTTGGGCTGAGATCGGGCGACACGTTTTTTGAGCCGAAGGAGAACTTCCTTGTAAAAGGCCGCGTTCACAGTGCTTCCTGAGGTACGAAATCCTTATGGACGATGTTTCGAGAGTCGAAAAACTTGATTAGCATGGTTTTAACCTTGGACATGCGCGCCTTCTTGGGTCGTGGTGACTCTCCTCACTCTGTTCCTTACTCTCTGGATCGTACTCAAAACCCCACGTTTCATCACCAGTGATATTACTGTCCAAGGTGTCATTCTGTTCGCCACTTTCCAACACTTCAAGAGAAAGTTACACACGCAATTGCTTGTGCTCATCAGTCAAAACTTTCGGGACCATTTTCGCGCACAGTTTCTGCATCGGCAGTTTTTCAGTTACGATTTCCTGCACATTGTAATAAGTTAAATTTAACACCTCACTAATCTCACAGAGACTAGCACGACAGTCAATGTTCAAAAATTCACGAACCCGGCTCACATCTCCCTCTGTTTGCTTCGTCGAAGGCCTCCATGGTCGCTGTTCGTCTTCGGAGTCCTTTCGGCCTTCCTTGAACCCCTGTGCCGTACATTTGCCTGGGCCCTGGACAAAACTTGGTCCCCGTAAGCCTCTTTGAGTAACCCATGGGTTTCGGTAAAAGTTTTGTTGAGCAATACTAAACATTTTATTGCGTAACGATGTTCAAATGATCGCTGCATTTTCGCCACTGGCAAATTGGAACAGAATGCCAAAACAGCTTTCACGCACAAAGCGATGTTGACTCAACTGCTGTTGCCAGCAAACTGGGAGCGGTCTCCTGTGGAAGGGGAAGGTCCAAGGTACATTTCCCCCCTCTACCCGATTATTTTGGCCGCTTGCCAGACATTGCGTGCGGAAAGTCTTATCACTTTTCAATTGCACCCTGTATATCAGGAGAGTGTGAGCTAATAGACGGAATTTAAAAAGAGACGAATATTGTGCTTTTGAACCATATTCCATAATAAATGATAATTTGTATTTTTAAAATTTTAATTAAATGTTTTAAATTGTTGCCTTTCAAGTGAAATCCAATCATTTACTCAAGCAGTCATGATTTTGTTTATTTCTTTAATGCTGGAGTTTGATGATGGAATGTTGAGTTCTAATTTCAACTCAACAAATTTTTTAAAATATCAAAATAATTATAAATTTAAAATATTTATTGTTAGGAGAATATGATTGATAATTAGATATAAATTGAAATATTACGTAATAATTATATTTTAGTAATAGTAAATAGTGTATACAGTAATCAGTATTTTGTATAGATTAATTTTATGAAAAGTAGTTAAAATAATTTCAAGCAAAAAAGTTTTGTTTCAGTTCACTCTTGATATGTGCCGATGCTGTTGTTTGTAGTAGAGGCTTCAAATCTCAAGTGTCAAATGAAACACAAACAATTGAAAAGATGTCAGAAATATCAATTTCTATTCAGGTAGCAATGTATTTAATTGTATGGTATTAGTTTTTAAGAATATGTGTTCTATTATAAAAAATATTGGTAAAAACTAAAATACATTACTGTATTATTAGTTTAATTTTTATTTTCATAAACAAATTGTTTCAGATTTTAAAAGTAAAAGTTGCTCAAGTTTTAAGTTTACTGTGTCTCTGAAAATTAATATAATTGTAATGATCGTTTAAACAAGAAAGTTAGAATTTATTACTGTAACTATTATTTATTATGAGTCGAGGATTTTGTTGTTATGGCAATTGGTGAACATTTTTATTTTGAATTTATTAAATTAATGACTTACTAATCTTATAATTAAAGTAAATTTATGAAAAATCTATTGACAGTACATTTTTCTGCTTTTCCCAACATTACAATATTTTTTTTTTGTTGATGCATTTCGGAATGACTCCATTTTCAAAACTTAAATACTGTTCACTGTTTTGAAAATGGAGTCATTTTGAAACACATTAACAAAGGAAAATATTGTAAAGTTGGGAAACGCAGAAAAGTGTACTTAAATATGTACACATATTCCTAACAGAAATAAAGGTGAGTATATTCAGAATTTAATTGTGACTGTAACAAATTTGACATTAGGCAAACAGGCTGCATATTACAACACGAGTATTTTCACTCTATTCAGGGTGGCCACTGACCTGGAAAACCGGGAAAAGTCAAAGAATTCAGTTTGTCATGGAAAAGTCAGGGAATCTTAATAAGAGTCAGGGAAAAATTAGATCGATATTCGAATAGTAATATTGCACAAAGCTATAATGATTTGGGGTTAAGATCACATTCGAGTGATACGTTACGTATTTTTCCAAGAAGTTGCGAAAGCCAGTGGAGTATGTGCCGTAGCCGGGGCAACGGTTCGTGATAAGCAACAATAGCAGATGTGAGGGGGGAGGAGGAGGAGAGGTTTAGAATGGTCGACGCTTAGGACCTGTGTGACAGCTGACCTTGAATTGTCCCGTTGGTTTTGTATCTGATAACCCTCCTGCGTACGGCGTCTTGCACTTTTGTCTTGAATCGCTGTTAGCACCAAAGGTAAGGTAAGTTAAAATGACAAAGTATTATTACATTTAATTTTCATTAAATTAAGTTTTGTTTAAAGTATTTGTATAGATTTATATTAAAAGTATGTAAGATACAAATTTAATTAGTCGCCGTAATTGGCTAAACTAAAGAGAATGTAAAATAAAGTGTTCATTTTGCCCACGCTAACCCGACTGTAGCTGACTACTGTAGACGCGGAAATTATGTACCCCTGAGTTGGAGCGTTAACAATCAGTGAACCGTTCGAGCTAGAAAAAACTATTTGCACTATTAGTTAGCGTGTTTAATTTTGCGTTTGTTTGAGCACGTAAATGAAAAAAAATGTCGTGATTTTTGCAACACAACGCAAAAAAGTACCGTTTCATCATTCGTTTTTTGTTTAAGTTCAACTTTGAAACAATAGTGCGTCAAAATCACTGATCCAATTTTTGTGAAATTTTTACACCGTATTTATTATAAGACTCACTAGCCTAAATATTCAAATTTCATCTAATGTTTTAGTTACTGTAGATTTATTACAACAACTTTATCTCAGGGCTCCTTTTTGTGATATAATCGGAACATTAGATTCGATAAGTTCTTATATTTTATTTGATACAGGGATAATTTGCGCTGAAGCGTAAATTTTCACGGCCTCCCGAGGTAAGAGTAGGCGTATTCATTCTGGTCCGCCGCTCTCAACTGGAGAGGCCCACTGGAACCAACTGTTTAAATCAGATTTGAATGAAAAGTGTTTTTCTTCTCACGTAACATTATTTGTAAATAAAACTGATTCTAGTATGTTTCCGGCTCACTATTTTACACACTGAATTATAGGAAACTGCTCAACCTATTTTTGTTAGTTTTTCCTGGATGTCTGGGTAATTTAAGTATTTATCTATTATACATAGCGCAGTCAGACTGTGGACGTTTTGTCTGCAAGTGCCTTGTGTACATTGCCGATATTTATTTCATTCTATAATTTGTAGATTTATATATTTATAGTTTGAATATTCCTTATTTTCACTAAATTTTATACTCAGTTTTACATTCATGAATATAATATTTTTATTGAATATTTCTCATGATTGGCCGTTGGAAGGTTAAAATGATACTAGGCTACAATAATTTTCCGGTGACTTATTTTTTTTTTTTTATTGTGCACAATAATATGAAAACCAGCTATAGCCATCAGGATAGACTGTACATTCCCTGTGTGTTCACTGACAGTTTTCGCATCAGCGCATACTAACTCTGTATCAAATAATATTCAATAACGTAACGCATCCAAAATCACACAAAACTGTTTATAATAATTTTTATTTGAGATTTTAAAAGTTGCTGTATTATAATATCTGCAGTAGGCCTAAATGAGATAAAATTTTAAAACTCATAATAATATGAGTCAAGTAATATGGTATACAAATTTCACAAAGATTGAATTAGTGGTCTTGATGAACTATTGTTTTAAATTTGAACGTCAACAAAAACGATTGATTAAACGTTACTTTTTTCGTTGTATTATAATCTGTGTTTTGCAAAAATCATGTTGAAAATGTTTTTGTCATATGATTGAACGGTTGGTTCACTTGTACTGTAGTTAGCGCTCAGACTTAGAGACTATAATTTCTGCGTCGACAGAAAGCGTTTTGACTCTTATCACAAAGCTATGTAAACGTGTCATAAGTGATGAATGCTCGAGTGTAAATATTTTGTGTTAGAAATCAAGTGTCAATATATTCTGTCTTGCACAACAATATTTATACTTTAAATAAACTTTCCGGCGACACATAACATTCCCAATTATACTGTGTCTATTCACCCAAAGGCTTTTAATTACACCTATCAGTGCTCGGCCAAGCTACTTCGACGGAGCGAGTATGTGATTACTTTTTGTGCTGTTATGGACGAGACAAACGAAACATATATCGTGCCGTGCAGCGCCTAAACTGTAAAGGGTTTAAGGTTTTAATTACTTAATCAGAATTAAATTTTGAAACGTAGCCGATATTTCAAAATTTTACTCGATTGCCTGATTACACTAGCCATATTTTTTTTTAATATGACTACTAATATATATATATATATTTAACATTATCCATTGTTTTTCCGTTGCACTGACTTTATGAAGTTCATATATATATGAACTTCATATATATATATATATATATATATATATATATATATATATATATATATATATATATATATATATATATATATATTCTTCACCTTCTGGCTTTAGGGGTGGGGTGTTTCAGTAAGAAATATTATCATTTGAAAATTTCGGGGGTATTACTCAACTCATAATTACGTTAATTTTCCATGTAATTCATTGTTTTTTAAATTTTTAGGGGGATTTATCCATCCGTTCCCCCCTTGGTCAAATAGCTCCTCGGTTTGGCATCTACTCCGAGTGTTGTCGAACTCGACTAAGCGCGGCCCGCGGGTAAACACCAAGATATGATCTTCGCGCTTCAGACTTATAGAACTAAATCACCAATACACATATTAAACAGTTTTTTTTCAATTATCTAAATATAAGATAAGCTCAACTACAAATTATTGTTTAAAAAGAGTGGTAGGCTGAATTGGCTCAAATTTACATACCTTTAAAATCTTAAAAAATAACCACAATTTTCAGCCAACAGTTCATCAATAATTGTAATTTTTTGAAAACAGTAGATGTAAAAAATTTACATTTATTAAATTTGATTTAATTATGAAAAATTTGAATATTAAAAGCCTACATATTTACATTATTTATGAATTAGAAATTACAGCGCTCCTTGCCTTCAAGCCCTTGAGGGAAGCCGCTTGAAATTATTTTTGTAAATTAAAACTTTTTTTTCTTATTAAAGTTACACTTACAGCAAACTATAACAGGAAGTCAATCAATTAATCAAAGGCCATATTAAAATCAATAAAAAATGCTCACATAAACCAAACCTAAAAAAAAATTTCTACTAATACTGTATTTATTTATTTATCAACAATCTAAGCTTACCGGCATTGGTTATAATTCTGTAAATTCAGTAAAGTCAAACAAAAATACATTCAGTTGTTTTTTACTCAGTAAAACTTTTTTTTTCATTTTCCTAAAATTGGAAAAAGTGGAGAATGGAAATTTTGCAGTTAGGCACCTCACATATTGACTCGGAAAACAGCCGTTTGATTGACTTCCTGTTATATTGACTCATTAAAGTCAAACAAAAATACATTCAGTAGTTTGTTACACTTTAAAACGTTTTACACTTTGACATAAAAAAGTGTAATATTTCCATGATTAGATAATGCGTTTTACTTTTAAGATTATTGTAGGCTACTGTAGACTTAGTTTTGGTAGCTTAAGTTAATAAAAAAATGCAAGAAAACATGGTATTGACAAAAAACTATTTTTTTACAAAATTTTATGAAAACTCTCCTAATTATAACTTGACTTTTTAAAAACAAGTAGGCCTATGCAAGTAAAAAAAATATATTAAAAACCACAATATTAAAACATCACTTTGTATATCTCAGCAAATTATTTAAGCACTTTTTTATTTCTCTTTGGTAAACTGCATATAACAAGTTTTGATAAGTGCAGTTTTAGTTTTGATAAGTACCTCAAAACTAAAAGAAGCTAAAACTTTTAATCTAACTAAACTAATAACGAAAAATTAATTTTCAATAGTTCATAGTGTTTTAATTAAATCATTAATGTAATGCAACTTACTGAAAAATTTTTATCGCACTTATAGGGTTAACATTATTCTTAAACTCATGAGACAGCACAATTAAATGAAAAATTTACTTTAAAAAAGTTTTACTAAAAGTGACTTTTTCAGTAGAATAGACTTCCAAAAGTGGCCTGCTAAACAAAGTGAAATTATATACCTCCTTTATTTGAAATATAAATGTTAAAGGGGTAAACTTAGGAGTAACTCAATTGCATCTTACAATGAGTTTACGTTCTTACTTTCTCACACTCATCTTCAAACAGCTTTAACTGTATCACATCTCCCAATATTTAGCACTATTTATGTAGTTATTTTTATTCGATGTTTAGTGTATCATTTATGAAACTGCAACCTTTATGTAATCTAGAGTTATGTGTTTACAGATGTCGAAATTTAAGAAAACCGCCTTCAATGACACATGGCTCCTTAATAGTAGCTTCTCTCCGTGGCTACAAAGAGTAGAAACTGACAAGTACTCAGCTTATTGTACACTGTGCCGAACAACTTTTTCCTTGAGTAACATGGGAAGAACAGCTGTTACTAGCCACTTATCTGGTAAAAAACACAAGTTAGCTCTCAGCAGTAAGTGTGAAACTAAAAATATCAAAGGCTTCTTCAGTGTTAGAGATGAAGCAAGTAGATCAACAAGTATAGCCGGAACATCTACATCAGCCCTCTCAGAAAGCTTAAAACCTCCAGAAATTAGTTTACCCACCTTGACAGTTGAACCACAAATTTCAGGCTCCAAAAACACTGGTTTGAACAAATTTTTACAGTCAGAAGCTACTCTAAAATCAGAAGTAATATGGGCTGTAGACACTGTAATGCAACACAGATCAATGAGAAGCAGCGAGAGAAATGCAGATCTTTTTAAACTCATGTTTCCAGATTCAGAAATTGCAAAAATGTTTCAGCTTGGTAGAACAAAAGTAGGATATTTACTAGTTCATGGTATCGCCCCATATTTTAAACATAATCTAAACAAAATGTTGAATGATTCATCTTATTTAGTCATCGGATTTGATGAGTCTTTAAACAAGGTTTCACAGAAAGGACAAATGGATATATCAGTCCGATTTTGTGTTAGCAATAACAAAGTACAGTTTAGGTATTTCAACTCAGTGTTTTTGGGCCATAGTACAGCTGATGATTTATTGGATTCATTTGTCAAAGCAATTGAAGAACTTGACTACAAGAAAATTTTACAGATATCAATGGATAGACCAAATGTTAACCTTAAATTTTTGATACTTTATCAAGAATACCTCAATAAAAAAGATAATTGCAAGATTCTTCTTGACATAGGTAGTTGTGGCTTACACACTGTCAACAATGCCTTTAAAGCAGGAATCAAGGCTACTGGATGGGGTGTGGTTAAATTTTTAAGGGCATTATACATTTTATTCCACCATGTACCATCTAGAAGAGCTGCTTATTCTTATTACACAAATTCAACTACATTCCCAAAAAAATATTGTGCTGTTCGGTGGCTTGAAAATAGTAATGTTGCAAAGACTGCTCAGTCCATGCTACCCAACATCATAAAGTATGTGGAAGGAGTGGGAAAGGACAAAAAGGAGCCTAAGTGTCAAAGTTTTGTGACTCTCAAAACCATGTTGAAAGATAAACTGTTAAGTGTAAAACTTCCTTTTTTTCAATCACTAAGTGAAGAATTGGAGCCTTTCCTCCGAGTATTTCAATTCGACGAGCCACTTGCACCCTTCCTTTACGACTCTCTATCAATTACTTTGAAAAGTTTAATGTCTAAAGTTGTTAAAAAGGACAAGTTAGCAGAACACTCGAACAGTATCATCAAAATTGATTTGAATAAAACTGAAAACCTAAAGAGATGTCAAGAAATTGATTTAGGATATGGAACCCGACAAGCCCTTAACAAAATTGGCAAATGCACAGATGAGGAAATTTTCCACCTAAGGAAACGATGTAGAGAAGCTATAGTGGCAATTTGTTCCAATCTTCAAGAAAAGTCGCCTTTAAAAAGTAAATTTACTAAAGGTATTTCGGTTCTGAACCCAGAAATTGCTTTGAAAGATCAACTTAGAGAAACCAGAATGAAGTTTGCTCTTGAAACACTTGTTGAAAATAACTGGCTTGTTGGTTCATCAGCGGATAAGATACACAGAGAGTTTACAGAACTTTGTTCAACACTCCTTGTAGCTGAACAACTGAAGTCGTTTGACAAGAAAAAACAAAGATTGGACGAGCTTTGGTTGATTAATGTTGCTAATTCAGTAAGCGACTACGTGTCATTTTTGTATTATCTGCTGATGGACTTGAAAATCTAGAAATCAGCAAATCCATGCTGCAATATGCCAAAAATTCAAGATCCCGCTACCACGAAGAGTTGGAAAGAAGACGCAGAGAATAAACCAATGAAGTAGAATCTCGAAAAAGGCAGGCAGAGGCTTCAAAAGAAATCAAGAGATTAGCGGTAAAAAAAAGAGAAATTTTAGAAGAAACCCAAGGAAGTTTAGATGAAATCGAGGCAAAACTGACATTGTTAAAAAAGTAGTTTGGTACAGGTAAAATGTTTTTAAGCTGGCACTTGAGGGTTTCGGGCTTTGGCGAGATCCTGAAGGGGGGGGGGGAGGGTGGAGGTACTCCCAGGCTATTTCTACAAACAATCGCTTTGACTTTCTTTGACTCTAGGGTTTCCCATCGCATTATGGCTCATGCGGGGAATTAACTGTGTCGTTAATTTTTCAAGTACAGTCATATTTAAGAATTAATTAAATGAAATTAATTTTTTAATTAATATAAATTAATTTATACTTATTTCCAATGAATTTATGCATTTAGGCTTCATTAAACTATAAAATCTGTGGAAGTAAAAATCCAATAGGATTGGCTAAGGGTTAGGACGCACTAGTATCGATTTTTGGCCCCAATGAAAGGGGACAGCAGTGCCTTATGTTTTCTGGGTGACTAATAGAGAATTTTCACCTAGGATCCAAGAGCCAGCTTAAAATATTTAATCTGTAGTTTATAGTGAACAATTTATAGATAGTGTTTGTTTCTCTCAATATCATCATCATGCTACTTATTATTGGTGAGTTATTGCTGCAAAGTTTGTTTCTTTTAACTTTGATTTAGATAGAGCTTTCCTTACAGTAGGATAGGTTTATTTCTCTTAAAAATTTTCAATACTTGAATTTTAATCATGTATCTTCAGATTTTGTGTTTTAATTGGTACCAAATGTATAAATAACCCGTATTTTATTTGCTTTTGGAGTCTAAATTACCATTAAGAAATACCTTATCATCTAGTTGGTTAAAAAAAATTGAAATTACTGTACTCAAAGCCCTTGCAATACGTCGCTATCTTGGAATTTTTGCAAGTCAGGGAAAATAATTTTGTATCAGGGAAAACCATTAATTGATATCAGTGGCCACCCTGCTATTAATATGATACCAACTTACCCAACTCATTTTTGCCAACATTCATAAAATAAATTGCTGACATTTATACAGCCATCACTTATAAGTTGGGAATTCTCTACATCATCAAAAAAGGATCGTAACTCAATATACTATGAAATATGGAATTTCCAAACACACAAAATCAGAAAAGATAAAAACTTATTAGATAAATAAACCCAATTCACACCAGATACACATTGTGACCATGTTATAGATCATCTGACATTGATCGCTTGCTGCCTAGTTCAAAGAGACAGTTTGAGTGTTGTTTTAACTTTTGACTGGTTTTTTAAATGGTGGACGAGACTCGTGATAATAAGAATATATTAAATTGACAAAAAGCTTTAATCCATTATTTTTATGAATAATTATATAAAAAATAAATATATATATCTCCTTGAAGTTTCAAAGAACATTTGAGAAATTACGTTTTTATTGAATGTTTAATTTACTATCCTTGGGAACAGTTTCAATGTTAATAAAAAACACAAACCTAAAAATAGACTTGATTATTGGTAAGACAAATATTACTATAACACAAAGTAGGCTACACAACCAAAATGGAAAATATAAAATTAAGTTAAATGCAGTAAATGTAAAAAGTAGTACATAGGTCATACAAAGAACAACAATGAAAATAGTGAAAGAAAAACAAACACCTTAATAAATATATATATATATATATATATATATATATATATATATATATATATATATATAATGACAGTAGAATAAATCCAACTGTTATACATGCCATAAATAACATCATATTTTCCTGACATTGTTAACATCAAACTCATTAAACAAATAACAAAAGGAATTAAAATAGTTATGTGGAAAAATCTAGAATATATAAACCTTAATTTACTTATAAAGTATTAAATGAACCAAATTAAGTCAAAACGCAACACATTTTTTAAATGTTAGACAATCTGACAACATTTACATTCCCACTACACTGCACAAGAAAGAGCACTGTTATCATGATGAGTGTAGAACTGTGTAGTGTAGATGGTCATTAATTTGTAAAATTACTTTCTTTAGAAATACTGATTTTTTAAAAACTAAATTTAGTCTTATGAGTAATCAGTGATATTTTATTAATGTTAAATTATTGCATGATATAAAAACTGACTAAATACAAAATGATAGTCCTGACAACACTGTTATTAAAACTGTTAGGTTTTGAAATTTTTTAGTCTTCAGTGGTACATTGTTGGTGCTTTAAAATTCCTTTGTTTTATAAAATAGGATCATAAAGTGTCTTTATTAGTGCTGTCTGCTTTAAACAAGATGTCTCAAGTTGTCACATATTCACTGTTACCATCTGAGCAAGAGACTGTTGTTAAAAGTGAGAAATTTGGCCTATGGGTGAAAGTAAGCAAAACCTAATTTATTAAAGTCAATGGTCAATAATATAATATAATTAGAGGACTGAAATATTTACCTTCATAATAGTCTGGTCTGTAATGTTATAATAAACATACAAAAGTCCTAAAACATACTGATATATATATATATATATATATATATATATATATATATATATATATATATATATATATATATGTGCTTATTTCCAAGAGATTGCAGTTTTGGACTATTGCCTTTAGGTAAGTCTGTCAGTCTCCTATCAAGTCCAAAAATTCCTATATATATATATATATATATATATATATATATATATATATATATATATATATATTTTCTTGATATTTAACGTTATCCATTGTTTTTCCGTTGCACTGACTTTATGAAGTTAATATATTACTATTGTAAGTAATTTTATCCACCATTAAGTGCAATAATTTGACCTTGAGTGATGAGGCACCTTTCGGTCAATTGACCATTGTCGAATCACTCAACAATGTCGAATTGAGTGATTCGACAATGGTCAATTGACCGAAAGGTGCCTCATCACTCAAGGTAAAATTATTGCACTTAATGGTGGATAAAATTACTTACAATAGTAATATATTAACTTCATATATATATATATATATATATATATATATATATATATATATATATATATATATATATATATATCAGACACACTGTGCCCTTTGTTAATCAGTGAAAGAAACTGAATTGGGTCTCTAGAAAAAGTCTTATATACATCAATTCAGTTTCTCTCTCTGATTGACAGAGGATACAACGTGTTTGAGATATATTATTACCTTAGTCTTCTAGTGTTTTTGTGTGTCTATAATAACATTACAGATTGGACCATTACCAAAGTAAGTCTGTCAGTCTCTTATTCATGTATATAATTATTTATTATTAATAATATTTACTAGTATAATATATTTATATTATTATTTTATTAATACATTCCTATATATGTGTTCTTTAGGTTAATATTAATTACTTTAGAGTGAATAACTGTTAATAGAAAATTTTTTTTTTGTTTTGTTTGTTATGATGTGAAATATTTGTTTCTATTTTTTTTGCATTGCTTCTGATATCATATTTAGTTTTACTATTCCTTGTTTTACTGTTTAATATGTGTTTTACTATCTATAGATAAGTTTTGGTAATATAATCCATTGAAGTCTTTTATCCTCCCGGATTATTGTAAAGTGGGTTATGACTTATTTAAAAAACTTTAATTACCTTTATCCACTTGTACTTACAGAGACTCGTCGGGTCAATTGTTTGTCTAAACAATTGTATCTAACTATTAACTCAGGTGGACTGGCTGTCGGTTTAATAGCTCTCTCAAGACAGGTTACATTAAATTCTCGTTTATGTTTATAAAAGAGATTTAATTTTCAAAACAATTTTATATTCAAAATATTACATTTTAATTACAATTTGCTTATTGCTCTTTTTTATTTCACAAATTAAAATATTAAGTTTGTAGCTTTTAAAAAAGTTTTTTAGTTTATGCATGCTATCCTATATTTACTGATTTGATGGAAACTAAAATATTAAAAAAAATTAAATTTAAAACATACCTTTGGCAATCACTTGCACTCACGTGGCTTTGTTAAAACATTTAATATTAATTACACCTGTTCAGTTTTAAATTTTGAAACAACAGTTTCAACTAAACGTAACAATGCTACTAAGATAATATCCCGTTTTTAATTAGTTTAGAGTTTAATATAAAAGTTTTATAAATATTATTACGATTGCTAGCCCATCTTGCTCCTCTCTCAGAGACGTGATGCGAGAGAGTGCATTAGGCTAGTTCCCACAGAAACCGTGTGAATTCGGAAATGCCCCCACCATTGTGCATTCAGAAACTTTATAAGAACTTCCTGCTAGCTCTGTCGATGAAACATTTACACAAAACAAAAATTTCTTTTAAGCAAGCCGATCTATATTTAATAAACAGCAAATATATCATGTAACATACCTATTGCAATGAGAATTTAATTCGGTATGTTACAGTCTAATGAAGCATTTCAATCAAAATAAAAGTCATACAAAATAATTGAAAATATTGATTAAGATTCTTTGATATGGACATGTGTATAAATTTTTATCTTTGCCATAATTTTACCCTAGAAATATTGTGTAATTAATATAGAGGCTACTTTAAAGAATATAAAGAAAATAAGTACATATATCTCAATTTGGCTTTATTTGTATTGCAATAACAATTATTAGTTGTTCTATTCTAAGTATATTGATATTTATAGGTAGACGCTCCCAAAGAGTTGAGCGACGTAAAAATTAGTCCTCATAGTAATAGAAGCTCAGTATCTTTGTCGAAATCATTGGCAAAGTCATTGGCAAACATCTCAGAATGTATTATTTTACAAGTAAGTATGAACTGTTTAAGTGTAATGGCGCACTTTGTCTGTTGTATTATCTCATTTTACTAATCCTAAGTTTTATGAAAAGAGTTTTTAATTTCTAATATTGCTGTACTTAAAAACTGTAAATTGAGAGTTTGACCTTAATATTTTCATAAACAAACCTTTGTAACCTATACAATACACAGAATCAGTGAACGTGTATTTTACATTTTTACTTAAAGTGCACAGTTCAGTAGCTATGAACAATTAATGTGAAGAAACCAATTATAATTTTTTCAAACAAAAAAAAAGGTTTTGGGACAAATGTTTGTCTATCATGTTATTCTTTAGTTAATAAGGAGAGCAATGGTGCAGAATACAATATGTTTTATGCTTATGGTATATTTTGTGATTTTTAAAAATTCTACAAAACATTTAGTAAGACAGTATCATTCTGGGAATCATTAGCATTATATCAAGGGTTATGTATATTTTTCAATGTATTCATTAAATATTATTTTCTGTGCCTTTTTTCAATTCCTTCTATTTGTACACATTCTTCCTATATATATATATATATATATTACAAATTTTCATTCATTAACCCTTAGCGCTCGGATTTTTGTAACATGCTTTGCTTCCCCACTTGTAATTAAATTGAGACAAATTCCTCACCTGCAGGTTGCATTATTGTTTATGGAAAACCCTGTTTTCTCTTACATGATTTTAGTAAACTAAGCTATTTTTATTTACTAATACTGAATGTACATGATTTTATTATCTTATTTGTAGTTTTGCAGAGTATGATATTTTTGAAAACAGTCTTCCGGATGAAGTCCTGGTTTTCTGCCGCATGTTTTGTAGTGAAAAACTGTTTTCCTTCTACCTCCTTTTATCTTCCTGTTACTGCAAACTACACAATCCTTAGAACTACTTTTATCATTGGAAAAGATTAAATGCAATTTCCCATTCAGTCTTTCTTCTTTGTCAGAAGTTGATGGCCGACGACTATAAGGTTATTCCTGATATCACCAATGCGTTCCCTTACCAAGTTTTGGTGAAAATATTTTTGTTTGACAGGATTTTCTGTCATTTCCTTTTTTTTGTTATTATAGATAATAAAACTATTTACTACAGCTACATCTAATAGCCAGAAAAACATTTTCCTCCACCATTTATTTGTTCGTCTCGTAAAACTGCACGTTTCATTATATTGAACAGCTAAATCTACACCACCCATAAACTGGTTATATTTACAAATACCTTTTGGTTTAGTTATTTTGTTTATGAA
This sequence comes from Prosapia bicincta, assembly GCA_036971475.1. Taxonomy (NCBI): domain Eukaryota; kingdom Metazoa; phylum Arthropoda; class Insecta; order Hemiptera; family Cercopidae; genus Prosapia; species Prosapia bicincta. The sequence goes on along the minus strand of JBAIZL010000385.1, from coordinate 908,459 downwards.
ACTGAACTACATTCTAATAAATCAGGATCAAGTAAAAGATCAGGAATTTCAGAATCACTAATTGCACGTGAAGCCACGGCAAACTACGAGTAAACAAATAACCGGTCAAAACTGTTACCTACTTGCAGCATACAACGTAGCGGCAAACTAGATTTTGTGATGACTCATATTCCTAGGCATTTTGAACTTAGTTCACATTATTGTCAATAGAGTGTAGCACCAAACGGGGAAAAGATTTAATGTCGTGGGCTTTGCCGCAGACGAGTTATAGGCATTTGAAAATCGTGTCGGGTGACCCGACTGCAATATACGCTTGGCGGGGCTCCCCCGACAGTCGAGTGCTAAGGGTTAATAACATACTTTTTATTTATACACTCAATTTCAATTACTTTTTTTTATTACACTTTTTGGTAATAACTTGGCAAAAAATCAGTACTTACTGATTTATTCAGCAGACGCGTTTCACACTAGGTCAGAACCTTATTCAATGCCGTGAGTCACAGACAAGACTGTTGCTCAGGTGTGTTGTGTTGCTGTGAGTATGTGGTGATTTGGTGTTCTGTGATGTGTTATTGTTCATAGACCTGAGCAAGAGTCTTGTCAGTGACTCACAGCATTGAATAATGCGCTGACCTAGCACGAAACGTGGCTGCTGAAAGAAAATCAGGAAGTAGTATTTTTTTTGCTAAGTTTATACCAAAAAGTGTAATTATAAAAAAACGTCAAGATGTATAACACAAAACTGCAACATTTTTTTATCCTTGAAGTAAATGACACTTGTTGTTGATACAGTTTTTTTCAAATATTAATTAATGAAATTTAATGAATTAATTTAGTTTTATGTAGGATAAATTCTTTTTACAAAAGGGGTAAAGTATGCAATATAATTATTTCGTTCTATTTAGCTTAAAATAAGTGATAACGTATAATTTCATAAAACTGTTGATTTTATGTTATAGGCTATGTGGTAGAACAGCTGTTTAAAGCATAGGTTATGCTACTTTATTTATATTAATTGTAATTATTTAAAGAGTAACTAAAATAGACATTTTCTCTGTTGATCTAAGTAAGAATTGACTTTAAACACTTTTTTTTATATTACTTGTTTATTTGTTGTTAATTGTTTCTTATGGTTATAATATAAATTTTGGTTTTAACAGGTTATATTAATGAAGGTAAATCCATACAGGTTCGACTACAAAGCACTTTCTGTAAATACTGAAGTCTTATCTGTCAATATTAAAAACAGAAAATTATCAAACATAACATTTTCAATAAAAAACCTTTCAAAACCAATTGATTTGTATTTTAAAGTATTATATACAAATTCAACAGCAATATCAAGTTCAGCGATATTGCCTTACCCAAAAATTGAACCTGACCAAAAGGATTTTGCTGTTACTGTGTATAAAATAGAACCACCTCCTTATCTGGGTAACTGCAAGTTGTTTGTGATATTTCATGGTCTGGAGACTAATCGTTCTTTGAGAGTAAGTTTTTTTTTTAGCTCAATTACAATAAATGTGCTTGTTATAATAATCTTGAATTCAATGAATAAATCATAAGTAATTATTGAGTAACTGAGTGAAAACTAATAAATTACTTGCTGAGACGTTTTGAAACAAGCCTTTTGTTGACGAAGCCAACCTCTACTCAAATTGGTTTTGTCATTGGGTTATGTGAAATTGCTTATAAACTTTGATGTACTTTAAACACAAAAAACACAATATTGCAAATAAATTACCCATTAAGTATTTAAAGATAAACTATGACATTTCTTACAAATTTGTGATAATAATTCAGGTGGTAATAAGAAACATTAGTTATTACTATCATCCCAACTATTCTATTATTGGTGTAATTGTTTATATAAATGCTACAGACCTGAAAGATTCAACCGGTTCATACTATATTATTAAGGGGATAATTGTTCTTGATCTACACATCTTCTACATTGTCAAGGTCAGTGAACATTATCACTAACATTGAAAATGTAGAAGCTGCCTTGTTGGGGTTTGTAGATTTGTCATATATAACGAAAGATTGAGTTCTATCAAAGAAACGCGTCAGCAAGTAAGCAATTACATATTCACTTAGTTGAGTATTTTTAAAATTAGTTTAATCAGTGAATTCAAGATGATTACATCAAGCAACTTCTATCAAAGAGATATTTGACGAGTATTTAACCTACAATCTGCAAGGAATGGGTCAAGAATTTCTTTTACTTATAATCAGTAGTAGTTATTTTTTATGAGTTAATGAATTGTATGAACAAATTAGAAAGGCATGAGTTAGGACATTACAAGTAATTAAAAAAAAGAAACAATTTTTAATAAAACAACTGGAATTCAAAGGAATTTAAAATTTTTATAATATTAAATGATTTACTTTTGTATCAAGAACATGTTTTAGGAGATAAGTAATGTTTGCAGGAGGTATAAATACTTGTTTTATTATGAAAGTAGCATGACCATTACTACAATTCCCTAGATGTCGCCACATCAAATAATAATATATCTTTTCTCCATTGTGGGCCAAACCCTTTTTATAAGGTTATTAATCAAAGGCTCTACTAATAAGACCTCTCAGTTACCTATAAATATAGGTATTGCATTTGATTTATAATTTATGTTTACAAATTAATGATAATTAATTACAATAAATATTGTGTTGATAATAAAAATGAAATACAGTTAACAAATGCAAAATATTGACATTAATTTAGAAAACACATAATTTCTTTTGCATACAGTATTGATATGAATATTTCTTGGAAGCCTGACTCATTTCCTTTGCATACCTCATTGATATGAACATTTCTTGGAAGCCCGACTCATTTCCTTTGCATACAGTATTGATATGAATATTTCTTGGAAGCTCGACTCATTTCCTTTGCATACCTCATTGATATGAACATTTCTTGGAAGCCCGACTCATTTCCTTTGCATACAGTATTGATATGAACATTTCTTGGAAGCCCGACTCATTTCCTCTGCATATCAAATTAGTTACTAGAATATTTAAATTTTAAAACTGTTTTTAAAAGAATTCTTTTTTTATGTGAATGGTAACTCCACAACATCTCTTCAACATTCATACTATGTTTGGAAACCCCCATAACTGCTATTTACATAATCCACATTAATGACAATTAACACATCAAGAAGGTGTTAAAACATGTTAAAAAAGATACTTTAGGACAAGTTTGTTAAAAATTCTTTACAACATACTTCAGTTGTAATATTTATTAATTATTGATAAAATTAAATTGAGCATTTATATTTCTTTGACTTGTAAAAACATTAATTATTTTTATAGGTAATTGTGCTACATAGAATGAGACCAGATTTTGATATGATGATTTCTGAATCCTATTCGGTAACAAATAGTTCACCAGTGTACACGAAATCTTTTCAAAATGTCGATTTTAATGATTTGTTCTATCTTGGAATTATTCCCGGAGAAGAAGTTAGTATTATTTATTATTCTAATCTATTATGGCCAATAGATTAATAAAGTCACCCTTGTCAGTTTGTTAGCCCTATATTATTCTAAGTTTAATTTTTGCTAGTTATCTTTCTGTGTGTTATAAAATTATCTAATAGACTCTCAACTCATTTTGAAACTCAAATGAAGTTGAAAACCAGGTCACATAGTGGCCAATATTCTTATTATATTTCTTGTAAAATTTACATAAATACTTTATTAGTTTATTCCAAAAGATTTAACAGACGAAAATATAGATTAAAGACTGTTTATTGAAACTAGAAAAATAAAGTGTCACTAGTACTTATTGCAGAAGAAAAGTTCTATACTGATAGAATATTTTGAGATTAGTAAAAAATTGTTTGAAATCACATTATTTTATAAATTGCAAGCAATTTGATGAAATGATCAAGAAACATTGAAAAAAATGAGGATGGAAATCATGATTGTAAAACATGAAAACCCTTCTGGTATAATTAACTGATGGCTAGTAAGTTCTTAAGAATACTTGCTTTAGTTATTGCTTTGCTACGAGCTGTTCATGAAAGTTTTGAACAATAAATCGATCGATTTGGTCCTTCATTTTATTTTCTGTAAAAAATATCACTTCTTGCTTAAAAACAACAGTATAATTAACTACCACTCATTTTCATTTAAAATATCCTTAAGTCAATGCCATAAGACATTCATTAATTCAAAGTCAATTCTCACTAGGCAAATTACTTTGGAGCCAAATTTCAACGAATACATAAAATTTATGTTATATATATATATATATATATAACATATGTATAACATATATACATATGTATAACATATATATACATACACACATATATATATATATATATATATATATATATATATATATATATATATATATATATTTCTATTGTAAATACTTTTGGTGGAAAAAGTATTTACAATAGTAATTTATCAACTTCATAAAGTCAGTGCAACGGAAAAATAATGGACAACGTAAAATATCAATATATATATATATATATATATATATATATATATATATATATATATATATATATATAAATATAAAATATGTTTTCTTGTTTAATAATTTAAAACAACATAGGTTATTCAAATACAAGAATATTTATTAATTTTTATCCAAAGCTTTTCATTGGTAAACAGTACCAACATCATCCTGATGATGTTGGTACTGTTTACCAACGAAAAGCTTTGGATATAAATTAATAAATATTCTTGTATTTGAATAACTTATGTTGTTTTAATATATATATATATATATATATATATATATATATATATATATATATATATATATATATATATATTCTTGATATTTAACGTTATCCATTGTTTTTCCGTTGCACTGACTTTATGAAGTTAATATATTACTATTGTAAGTAATTTTATCCACCATTAAGTGCAATAATTTTACCTTGAGTGATTCGACAATGGTCAATTGACCGAAAGGTGCCTCATCACTCAAGGTAAAATTATTGCACTTAATGGTGGATAAAATTACTTGCAATAGTAATATATTAACTTCATATATATATATATTTGAGTACAGTTTTCTGCCTTTCCTAATCTTATAATATTCTCCTCTGTTGACGCGTTTCGGAGAGATTCCATTTTCAAAACTTAAATCATACTCTTCGCTCAAACTTTGAGTTCATCTTTATATACAATTAACCACGCCCCCACCACTTCCAGACCTTGCTTTCTGTTGGTGTAAGTCTACTTCATACATATGTCAGTTGCTTCATTTGTCCAACTACTTCATAATTTTAAACTTTTAAATATAACATTTGACTGTGTATTTATTTGTTTGTTTTACATTTTCCCTTTTCAGTGATTTAAGTTTTGAAAATGGAATCACTTCGAACAAGTCAAAGAGGAGAATATTATAATGTTAGGAAAGGGAGAAAACTGTACTCAAATATATAATTGCTAGAAATATTCCTAACAGAAATGAAGATGAGTATATTAATAATGGAAGGAAATATATTTATTAGGAGTTTCAAACGAACAGGACCAAAAATTGAAAATAGTAGCTGTTTTAAAATAGTTAAGAAGCAGCTAACCTTAAATCAGAATATCAGAGACAATGTGTGGAAAAACATTTGTTGGACTCCAATCATTTACTTCGTAGGAGATTTGTGAAATGATGGGTACGTGAGTAGTAAGCTGTGTTAGAAGTTTATTCAGTTTTACATATGCAAGCATAGGTCAGATTTTATATAATGGTATTTTGTGATTGTTGTATTGTGGATTGTAACAATAATTAGTGAAATAGTAATGTAAATTTTACTATTTCCCAAAATCCACCCACATGAAAGAACTTTCTACACTGGAAAGATGTTTACAAGAAAGTACTGGCAACAGTGAAATATCTGGAATAAAAGCTTATTTTTTCATAGGATGGACAACTGTTTTGGTTCTTCACAAAATTAATTCCTTCCACTTACTAAACCTAGTTAGAATTACAGAGTATCTAAACTTAATCTTGTTCAAGAAGTGTACAGTTTTTTTTTATCAACTCATCACTGGGCTACTTTAAAAGAAATTTTGAGTAATAATTGTCTTGTGATAAAATCATTGTCACAAGTTGGTCGGCAAGCGGAGGATAGGAGGCTTACTAAAATAACTGATTAATTGAAGAAAATATATAAAAATATAATGAAAAGCATATCTGCTAGGAAGAATTAAAAGTGTTGGTAAACAATTGCAAAAGCTGGAAATTGTTTATTTTCTGGGAAGAGGAATTGGTAAAGCTCCATAATTTAGCACTATAAAGTGAAAGCCCTGATGTAGTGAAAGTTATTTGTTTTTTGAAATCGTTAGGAGATAATAAACTTCGATGTAGAATTATCTAGACAATCGTGGTGTTTAGCTCTTAAGTTTGACACAAAGACAGAAATTAATAAATTATCGGAGGACTACACAGATAAATTTAAACATGGCATATCTGTGAGTTGCCTTAAGTATATATGTTTCAAAGAGGTTTAAGCACAAAATTGGATTAAAGGGATTAACTAAAAACACTTAACTTATGTGGAATAAATGTTGTTTGTAAGTATAGTCAATGAAGCCTGGTGAGCACACCGCCTTTCCACGAGAAACTGTTCACTAAAATCTAAGATCCAAAAGGATGAAAAAACGTGTAAGAATGAGTCCAAAGTGGCAAGGAAAGAACGCGTAGATGTGTCATGACAATCACTGTCGAAGTTGAGTTCACACTGCCGGAAATGGCAAGATTATTGCGCAGTAGAGCTTGCGCCGCAGAATCACGCACAAAAGATTTTCCATGGTAGTTTGTCAGATTGTCAGAAAGAAATGCTGGACGAATTTCCAGAACTGTACCAAACACAAATAATAAACAATTTTAATAGTTACTTAGAGAAGACTTACAATGTAACAAATTTGAGAGAATTGAGCATTGAAATTGTGTCCAAAAAAGCAGCATAAAAATCAAGAATTACCCAACTTGATACTAAAGTCTTTTATGACTGGTACTTATCTCGTCATAATTGACACATTGCTAACTGAGGTTCAAAAATGAGGAATAACATATTAACAATTTTTATAAGTGTTTTGGATTTATTTTGAATATTTTGGCTCTTGATGAGAAATACATCCAAGCGCAACTATACATGTTTGAAATATATTCACACTTGCTTAAGGTAGCATTTACTTTGATCAAGATAGGCTCTAGCATTGGAACTTTAAAAAGTTTAAATTATACATAGTAGTATTTCTTGAGTGAATAACCTATTAAATGTTAAATTGTATGTAAATTTATTTCGTTTTAACATGTAATGTATTTTATTACAGAGCCAACCAGGCGACATTATTCTTTTTAAGTTTGAAGTACACTATGTTCAATGCCTGACAAGGTTTCGCAATAAATGGATAAATAGAAAATGCATAGTAAGTACTTTTAAGACTTGTTATTTTCTTGTTAATCTTGAGGCATTTTCTAATCAGCTATTTTATTTTATTAATTTATTTTATTAGAACCAATAATCAGTTTATTTGGATTTAACACTGGTGTTACATACATACTTGAGTTAGCACTTGAAGCACTAAACAATGAACTGATCTACCAAGCAAGTTAGTAGTTTTAGTCAAATGTTTTATTTGCCATTTTTACCGAAATAAAAGACTTAATAGCATCTAAGACCTTCTCAAATTCTGAAGACGATATTTTAAAAATATTGTAATTTGAAAAATAATGGTGTGCGTTTGTAATTTTGGCTTTTTCTAGTATTTAATCAATGAAATTCCCATTCCAACTGCATTCGCATTCATAGAAGGGCAACAACTTCTCTGTAACCGATTTCTGTACATCGCGGGTTGTCAGTCAGCCAGTTGTATTAGTTGGTGTTTTTACTGTTCATTTGTTGGTATCATTCTGTGATTAAGAATTATACAAGTTATGCAGCAAATTTTAAAGTCAATACTCTCTACAAATCGCCTTAAATGTTCTGAGGGATGGACATAAATTTGCAGCTATGGCAGAGCAAGAAAGATAAATTACAGACTGCAAAAGTTACCAAATCAAGTCAAGTAAGTATTTTGCCATGCATGAACAAGTCTTACTGTGCGCTAGAAAGAGTGATTACAGAGTATTACAAATCATGAAACTTCACAAATTAAGGTCCTTGAAATTGATAAGTCAATAGAAATTACTGAAAACAAATTCAAAGCAAGCAGAGGCTAGGCTGTTGTTTCATGTGAAATAACAATATGAGTATAAGGATTATATTTCCTGTCCCAATGACTATCTGAAGAATTCTTAGATAAAGTATTTGAATTTCGTCATGTCAGACCATCAGTTTCTTTTCTTGCAGATAATAAACATAGTCCATCTCTCTGGAGTGACCTTATTGGAGTGATTTATTTTCAATTTTGATTATATCTTTTGGTTCTCTAGTAGACTTTTTAGGTTAGTTCTTGTAACTAACGTTACTTTTACGTTATTGTTCTTCTCCAAAGCTTTTTTAGCCAAGTTATATATAGGTGGATGGTAAGGTAATTTAATCCATTTTCTTTTATCTCTATTTTTTTACCGTAACGTATATCTTGAATTATCAATTTCCGTCCGTTTTATTTTGTTATGGATGTTATCTATCAACAACTCATTATATCCATTAAATTTAGCTACACCGTAAATATAATTTAATTCTTTTATATAATCTTCTTTTGAAAGAGACAGAGTAATTAATCTATGTATCATAGAGTTAAAAACGGCTCTCTCTGAACAATAAGTATATTGTTCATGTAAAACATAAAACTTGTGTAAAATCAAGGGATTGCATAGTTTTCTAATATTGATTACAGAATATATTTTTAGTAATATATTTAAGTAACAATTACCATGTTTACATCTTTAGTCATATATAATATAAAAAGTGTAGCATACAAGACCTGGGGATTTTTGACATTAATAATTGAAAAAAGTGGCTTATATTCAAGTAAATATGGTATTAAAATTTGGAATGTTTTTACCTGAGTTTTTGAATTAGTGTTATTTTGTAAATGACTTCAGAAGGTTTCCCTTGCAGTATGGTTTGATGATGTCTGTAAAACTTTAGCTTCATATTGCTTCATACCTTATTCCCCTATTGATCAGATTTCCTCTTTTTATTAATGCCCCTGAAGTATTCAAGAATTAGGTTTTTCTATGTTTTTCTTATGTTTTATCTTTACTTACTTTTTCAGGTATTGCTAATGTAGTTTAAAAAAAAATATTTATTCTCTTAAAAGTAATAATACCTATTCCTAAGCTTTAATTTTATTATATTACTGTTTTAGTTAGAGACATTTAGACATATTTCTTTTAAATAATACTAACTTAAATGAGTAATTGTACAAAAAACATTTAGATAATATCAAAAGTAATTATTGAAAGAACTAAGGAAAAACTATTAACTTACTGTGCCGACATTTCTCTATTAACTTACTGTGTTTCTAAATCATTGTTTCACTGACAAAGCGTAACCTGGTGCTCATTTTGCATAGCGTAATTACTTTTAATAATAATTATTATTATTTATACTTATTGCATTAAAATTCTACTACCTGAAAGTTGTTGCTACTTTTTTTGGTAATAAGGGGAAAGTATGCTGAAAGCGAGCATTGTTAACCTATCCAAAAGCTTGAATAATAAAACTTGCACTTTTTCAAAGTGCCAAACATACTTTGCACTTGAGGGGCTCATACAGTATAAACAACATGCAGATCATATACCCCCTGTAACTATGAGCATATGAATATGTTGAATGTTTCTTTTTTGTTTCCAAGGCGCAATAGTAAATGTAATTTGAATTTAATTAAGAAAATAAAAAAAAGTTTTTCAATTTCTTTATAAAAAAATTTAAATAGTTTAAAAGAAACCTTTATAAAAGTTAGAATTTGAATAAATCTGCAATTCACCAGTCAATATAACTTGTAATAAATAAAATGATAATTTTCAGTCAATAATCATTTAATTTGAGTTGCTTTTTGTAATCATCTTGAATTTACTAATTATAAGTAATTATTGCATAACTGAGTAAATACTTCTGAACTTACTTGCTGATGTGTTTTGAAGCAATCATTTCATTGACATATTGAAGCCTTCATTGAGTAGTGAATCAGCTTCATCAATGAAATGATTGTTTGAAACACGTCACCAAATAAGTTCAAAAGTATTCCCTTAGGCAATAATTACTTATAACTTTTAATTTGTATATATTTTCATTAAATGTTTAACAAAGGTTTTTTTTACCATAGTATTAAAATTAATATACACTACAAGAGGGAATAATAACATTGATAAGTTATAGTACAATAATGTTTGTCTTTCAGGTAGGTGAGAATACAACACCTTTTGAAATACATTGCCAGTGTCAACACTTGTCTGTATTTGGTGGAGGATTTATAATACCACCTAAAAAAGTGGATCCTATACTTGATATCTACCTTTTCCTCAAGGTTAAAGAAAATCCATATGCTGTAATCCTGGTGGTTTCAGTACTTGTCTTCTATCTTATACTGCTATTATGGACAAAACATAAAGACAACAAGGACATTTTGCAAGTACCTTAATAAACTATATTCAAGTTTTATTACTTAAAATAATTATGATCATAAATTATAATAATTTATTCTATTCCTTCTATTAGTTTACACTCTCCTTATATGAGGTATGTTCAAAAAATACGCGGACTGAGGTCATAAAAAAATGTACTTTATTTGGAAGTTACATTCTAGGTCTCCTTCAAAATACTCTCCTCCCCAACGCACACACTTATCCCAACAGTGTTTCCACTTGTTAAAACAGTCCTGGTACACTTCTTTTGTGATGGCATTCAGCTCCTTTGTCGCATTAGCCTTAATCTCCGAAATCGTTTCAAATCTTCTTCCTTTGAGGGGTTATTTGAGGTTTGGGAATAGGAAAAAGTCACAAGGACCAAGGTCAGGTGAGTCGGGGGGGGGGGGGGGAAGAACAGTGGTCGAGTGTTTGGCCAAAAACTCATGAGTTCTGAGTGCTGAGTGAGCTGGAGCGCTGTCGTGACGGAAAAACCAGTTATCACTTCTCCACAGTTCTGACCTTTTGCGTCGGATGGCGTCCTTCAGAAGTTTCAGTACTTCAATGTTGGTAATCTGGTTGACTGTAGAGCCTTCAGGGAGGTACTCGTAATGAACAACACCCTTAGCATTAAAAAAAAAACTGTCAGCATCACCTTCGCATTCGAACTTGGCGAGCTTTATTGGGTCTTGGGGACGTTTGACTCACCCGTTGGGATAATTGGACCTTCGTTTCAATGTCATAACCATACACCCATGATTCATCACCGGTTATAATTCTTGACAAAAAGTTCTCATCTTCATTTGAACGATCAGAGATTGGTTATTTGGTCGTCGGTCATCAGGCGTGGTACAAATTTCCCAGTGTCGCGGTGCATCTTCAATTTTTCGGGCAAAATCTCGTAACAAGATCCAACTGATATCCCATACTCTTCGGAAAGCTCCCTAATGGTCAGACATCGAGTTTCGCACACCAGGGTGTTGATTATGTCAATGTGTGGGTCGTCAGTTGACGTTGAAAGACGTCGAGGACGCTCATCGTCATCAATTGACTGTCGGCCACCCTTGAAACATGCAGTATGCTTCATGGCAACATCGCCGTAGGCTGTGTTAAGCATGGCAAATGTTTCTGTTGCAGATTTCCCTAGTTTTACACAAAATTTCACAGCAATTCGTTGCTCCTTCAGGCTGTTCATTTTACAATCCGACAAACGAAAAAACCACTCTTTACTAAACTGCATGTAACTCATCAACAAATGAAGATATATGCGACTGAAATACAGCGTTTTAATCAGCTGATTTATACGAACCTAGCGACACCATTCGGATTCTCCGGAACTAACTTGAGCCGCAAAATTCAAAATGTCCTCATATTTTTTTAACAGACCTCGTATCTTGTTTAAATTTTCAATAGTTAATAAAATACTTTTGATAATCTTCTACTTTTCTGTTAGGATTTATATTTTTATTTTGAGTATCATAATTATCAACCATTCCTAGCATTGTCACATTCTTTGTTGACGCGTTTTGGAGAAACTCCATCAGTCAGAACTGCTTATGAACTAATCTTAAAAATACTTGACTAAGTGAATACGTAATTTCTTATTTGCTGACGCGTTTCAAAACATTTGTTCCTTTTACGAAGCTAACCCTATACGGCGGCATCGGTTAGGTGTAAAGGCTCTCAATTGGTTAGGTGTTTATGAACTGTTCTTCCCTACATGGGAATTGTAAGTGTCAAATTGTTGTGTATATTATTTATATCTATTACAATTTCATCTTCTATATTTTCTCATCATTTTAACCTCATGTTTACTATGAAATAAAAATTTTAGTTTTATAGAGTTTTAAAATATTAATATAATAACCAACACATCTACAAATAGGTTTTTGTTTTGAAGTATTGTTTTATATTTATTTCTATAAATGTTTCCTATATATTATAAAAACTAATGAATAAATAAATTTCAGAGAACTGTTATTGTTCTTGAGGACAATTATCCTGGAGAGGAATGGTCTTATCTGGTAACTGTATACACAGGATGTTGGATTGGAGCAGGAACTGATGCTAAAGTCGCTCTCCAACTGTTTGGTACAATGGGCAAGAGTCGGGTATTAATTATTTTATATCATCAGAGTTATAGCTATTAAGTAATTACTTTTAAGTAATTATATTTAAAAGTGAATCTCAAGGTGGACACAAGAAACTGATTTGTTGGTCTGTTTGGTAAAATAGAGAAAATAAAGTCAAAATATTGGCTAAAATAATGTTGTTTCCTCTAATGTTTAGCAACTATCTCTAGTAGTAAGTCTCAATGAGGTAATTTAAGCCAGCCGAAGATTTGAAGCATTGTTTAACAAAATATTAAATGGCTCTTATACCTCATTCTTTGAAAGTCTTCCTGGAAAGTCATTCTTTGGAAGTGCCTGGGGCAAAGGATCACAAATATTATGATGTACTCCTGCAACTATATACAAGCTGTTTAAAGCATTTCTAAACATCAATCAATTTAAGTTGAGACACTTACTCTACTTCCTTTAGCCAATTCCAGCCCTTGGCCTCTTCGTCATCTGGCTCCTTGCTTCCCAGTAGAGACATGACAGTGTTTTTTATTCATCTTGAATTAGGCCTTGACAACACCACAGGTGTGAGCCATCCATTATTTTTGTGCTGCAAATCGGGCATATCTCGTCAGCGGCGAGACCAAAGCGATGTAGATGTGCCTGCAGATAGTCGTGTCTGGTGACAAGGCGAAATTCGGAGATTGTTTTCTGTCATGAAAGGTCTCTTGGGATAGGTCTTTGAACCAATGATTCTCACGCCTTTCCTGTGACCTTTGTTCTCATATTGTCTTTACGTAGGTACTTATAGCATTTTTAGTTTTGTTTCTTGACATAATTTAAGAAATAATATAGTATTAATACAGTTATGTAAGTACTATTACATTTAATATTATAATATTACAATTAATATAAATTTCTCTATAAATTAATTACATTTTATAAATATAATTTGGTTTGTATTAATTTTTTCTTTTTACAATGGAAACTTCTTCAAAAATTTTACATAATAATTTAACAAATACATTTTGGTTTAAGGTACATGTCTTACAGTCAAGTAAGAGAAAAGTGCTTAAACGCCACTGTGATGATTGGTTCTTAGTATTCACTCCACAATCGATTGGTGTTATCACAAAACTTCATATTTGGCACGACTGTACAGGAAAAAAATCAGATTGGTATGTGAAAATTAAAATTAAGCCATATGTGGTTCCGATTACTAGTAGAAAATATTTTATGCAATTTCTTATAAAAAATCATTCTGCATAAGTCCTATTGACCTTCAGTACATATGCAAATCCATATGTTAATTCTAATTTATGAATGGGCATTGGCTGGAATGCCCACCAATTTTTTTAATTGTTTAAATAATCTCGGAATTATAAGTACAAAATTGACATTGTTTTCAGTATTGGTGATATCATTAAAGAAAATTTGGTTTGTTTGTTGTTATTAAAACTGATCTCCTTAGACCAACTATTAACTTTTCATTGAACCATTACATTTTCTTTGGCAAAAGCTATAGATATTATCAATGCAACTTGTAATGAAAGTTGAATTGTGAAAAATTACACCTTTTTTCCCAAACTTCTCTCATATTTCTTTTTGTGTTTTCTCTTCGATTGACAAAGACCACTGTGTGGTTGAAATATATCATTGTTTAAGTGCTTTTATGTGTTTCTATTCCAAGACTACAGTGTGGACTCTTACCAAGGTAAGTCTGTCAGTCTCCTAGTCCAAACAATCTAAATAATCTTTACCAACCAAAACTAACCTATATATATATATACATATATAAGGAATAATATTTATCAGTCTGATGATCAGGATATAATAATAAGTCCCTTATAATAGTAGTAAACTGATAAAGAGCTTCAAATCGTTATTTGTATAAATGTTCGTGTTTATGAAATATATACAGTAAATATAATATACAAAACTCTGTGGTGGAAACTAATAATTATCATAAAAATCTACTTACTTTATCTTTATATTGGTTTTGCACAGATTAAGCAAAGTACTTTTAATTGTAATAAAAAATTGTTGAGTTATTAGATCAAATAATAATTAATAAAGCTTTTCACAAATACATTTGTTTCTCAACTTCTCTCTACAAATGAATAGTCATGAATTTACTTACTTTTAAACTACCTATTAATAATAAAAAATGAAATCTCAGGATATTGTATTTTGCTCTGTTTTGTATATTGATAATGAATACTTTTAAATTATTTTATTGAATTATTTTATGAAAATATAAGTTAATTTATTAAAATAATACTTGAGCTTTTGTAAGCAAGGTTGGCAGATTAAAATTATTAAATACAAAGGCTATTTAGGTGATTATGGTGTTAAGTATGATGGTTGACATAAAGATGCTGGATATATATGGTCCACTTGGATGTTACAATGTAAATTTTAGGCTCCATAGCCTGTAACCTTTAGTTTCTTTTTTCTATGACCATTGTAAATTAAAATCTATAACTTTCCTAAAATTATTGTATAAAATACGTAAACAAAAATAAACAGCACTGCTTTGTCATATTAAGCTAGCAAACAATTGAACATCTCCTTTACCCATACAACCTAATAGTTAATATAACCCCTGTATCATTAACAGTTACTAGTATCGAGTATCCAACTCCTAAACACACGTCTTGTCAGTTTGGTTTGCCAAAATACATTCTAGCTCTTCGTTAACAGTAGTTGATCTACAGTTATAGTGGGGGTCATTTAACCGTGCACTCAGCCTTGAGAGATCGCAATAAGTGAGAGGAGAAATAGAAGGCTGCGTAGAATCAGTACTATCAAAACATTTACTTGCAAGAGACTGTTGATTGTAGGTAAATTCAATGATAAATTAGCTTTGATATAAAATTACAAACCATGTTAAATTATGTGTAGCCATATCGGATACAGAAGCTGTTGATGTATAGAACAATCTGAAAATGTAACATGTTTTCAGAAGTGGTAGTACACGAGAAAGCAGGAGTGAGCAATCGCACGGTTAGCTAGACGCAACTATACAATCAAATTCTTTCTTCCAATAAAATCTTGCTTATAAAAACTTAACCAATTAGCTTGTTTTTTCTCAGTTTAATATTTTAAATTAGTTAACAAAATTGTTACAAAATGTATAAAAGAAATATTTTTATAGGTATTGTTCAAAGGTTATTGTTTATGATTTGCTGATGAACCGAGATTACTATTTCCCCTGTGGCTTATGGTTTTCACTTAAAGAAGAAAATGAGTATCCTGAAGCAGTTTTGTATCCACTGGATAGCACCAAGGTTTCACGAAGAGTTAAATTAGCAGTTGATAATACACTTTTTGGGTTTAGAGAAACTCATCTTTTGGTTAGCATCTTAATGAGGCAAGTAAATAACTTTTTTTAAAAATATTATTAAAAATATATATTTATTGAGGTCTTGTTTTATATTGTAAATTTGATTGAATTCACTGCTATCACCTCACAATGTAATGCCAAATTTCTCAGTGATCTTATGTATAAATACTTTCATTTTATATATACAATAGAGTCTCGATAATTCGAGATAGATGGGTCCGAGACCTCCTCGGATTATCAAAAACTCCGTATTACATGGAAATACGTTCATGTGCATTTTTTGTATGCAGCTCCTGTACTGGTGTAAGGTGTCTGAGTGAACTCAATTATTATACATCTGAATTACAAAATACTGTGTTCTCAAGCACATCAGTACCTCATTGAGATAGACTTGTAGGTTTGACTCGGTGTTTCCATCTTAGACTGACTGTCAAGTCTCAAGTATGACCTATGGTGAAAATATGATGTATTTAATAATGAAATTCCTTGTTTTCCCACTAGATCAGGTTGGAATGTCCTGCACATGTTTTAACTTAAACAGAATATTTTATTTGTCTAATTTGATCAACCTGTGTATTTGTATTAAATACCAGGCTAGGTGGTGTGTGAATTGATTGGTAAGTCAAGTGATCACAATCGCCGGCGGTTTCCATCATTGATGGTTGTTATTAGGTTTTTTCGTACATCATGGAGTAAAATCATTACAACCTTTCGAACCAGGTAAGATTTTAGACAGTGCCTATGAATTTTATTCAGTGATGACAATTTTGGTGATGTAATAATTCCCCACTGCTTACACAAATATGAACCACTTTTGGAGTGTGTTAGTTGAGTACAAAAATAATTTACAAAACCAAAACTCTAATTTCTACCTGCACAAATGATGATTTTATATAATTTTAAAAAAATATCTACAAAATTCCCTCAATAAACTGGTGCAATGGGTCTGTGTGTGCTGAAATCACAACTACCCATAAAACTTAGTTGTTTTCTTTTATCTCATGCATTATTTATATATAAATACAACACTCAGATACATCTACCATGAAATGAATGGACTCATTATCACTTAAAGAAATACAGAACTACATTATTCGTAATTACCACAACTAATCTGTGTGACACAAGAAGTTATTACATTCAGTAATACGTTATGTAAAGATGTCTGTTTACAGCTTCCAGAATATCTAAAAGCATTATTTAATGTAAAACAGTTTAAAGTAAAATGATGAGTAAAACAAAATTTTTTATGATGAGGTGTACATTCACCAAATTTTTTGTTGAACAAAAACACGGTTGACATGTGAGTCAAGAAAAATTGATTTATTAAAAATTTGGCTACGTTTTGATGACTAAATTGTTGTCCTCATCTCCTTCTTTGTACTATTTTCAAAGCTAATAGAACCACAAGACAAATTCCTTTCTACGTTTTTAATAAGTTCAATAGTAGAACGTTTCTCAAACTGTCAAACTTATTGAACTTATTAAAAATGTAGGAGGGAATTTGTCTTGTGGTTCTAATACCTTTGAAAATAGTATAAGGGAGGAGATCAGACCTGAATGAAGACGACAATTTAGTCATCAAAACATAACCGAATTTTTAATAATTCAATGCTTCTTAACTCACGTATCAAATGAGTTTTTGTTCAATTAAAAATTTTTATATCATATTGAATTCTAATTTGCTTTTAAAATTTTGCAGACACCCAAGAAGTTCTTTCACAAGGAGCCAGAGACTGAGTACAATTATTGGATTGATAATGATAACGATGTTAACCAGCATCATGTTCTATGGTGTTTTAGACGGTAATGTGGTCAAAATGTATGCCTGTATAATTTTGTTTTGATAATAGAAATTAGTCCATTCCTTTAGTGGTGGTGCCAATACAGCTCGACCATATTTGCTAGTTCAGAAAGGTATTTTCATGCATAACTACTGTATTTTTAAACTTGGTTCACACTGTGTTAGTGCCAGTACAATTGCACCACATTTACTTGGCCATTAAGATATTTTCATATGTTGAGATACCCTTATATTTATTCCACTCAGTGTTTGGGCTAGTACGGCGCAGTTAAATTCTGCTGTATAGATTCACTTTTAGCACCTTACAAGCAATTTACTAAGATAGAATTTTAAAAGATACTTTTTCAACAAATCTTATAAACATTTGTAAGGAATAGTTTTTTACACAGTTTTGTAAAGAAATTTACTTTATAGATAGCATCTATTGAGCTTATTTCTTTATCTTTTCAATCACTGCCATTTTATTTGCATTTCTCGTTATTTGCATTTTCGTTTATTGTTTTTCAGATTCAAGTCAGCTATTAAATATAGATACTGTCAAACCTTGCTTAGGGTTTTGCTATTTAATTGATTTGCTCATTTATTATCATGGATGTATGCTGGTATCTTTTAAAGTTGAATTATTTTCCAAACATTTTTCAATAAGTCCCTTATTCTAAGTAAATAGGCTAATGGTGTGAATTTTCAGAAATTCAATTGTTACTCTAGAATTAAATGGAATGAAAAATTTGGTTTCATTTAGAGGCAGATTTAGAGTAATTTACTGTGTAACTATTAAAATTGAGTTTCTACCTTCAAAGCAAGTATTGTCGATGCCATTGTTAATGTAAGGTGTTCCAGCTTCATGTTTCTTAAAGGTGATGTTATAACTTTTAACTGCCTTGAAAATTGTTGTTTGATGATACTTGGCAAGAATTTGTAACTTTAATTTTTTTATATTACATATTTTACTTAACCTTCGAGAGGATGCATGCGGAGATTTTTTTTAAGCACATATTATTATTTGTTAAGAAAATGTCTTTCCAGTTGTCAGAAGTTTATTTCCGGCTCATTAATCCACAACCTGCATTCTAGGAATCGGCGCAACCTGTTTTTGTTAATGTTTTCCTCGTAGCATTAGTGTGAATTTAATCTTTGTTACTCAGGGTCAGATTGCGGAGATTTCATCTGTAAACACTCTTTTGTGTAAGTTATTTGTGCCGAATTACTCTTGGGCTGCTATTTACATTACAAAAGACTTTGTGGAGTTAAATTAATACTGTATTTGTCATTATTATTTTAGTGTTGTGTGTCTTTTTAGAATCTAAGTTTCACATTTTACTGTTGTTCCATTTGAAGAGGAGAGAATTTGTAAAATGCTGGGTGGTGTCAAAAAAGAGGAAATTCAAGAAATACTGCCTACTGGAAATTTTGTAAGAGAGCAATTTGATAACTCTGATGAAAACGAGTCTCTGCCAGATGATGAACCTGATGAAGAAGCCAAAGAAATTGAAAATGAAACAAATAAAGACATAATAGGTGAATCTGAAAATTATGAAACACACCAATTTGTTGTAAATCTGTCGGATTTTGACGTTATAGAGAAAAATCCGCAAGGAAGCTGTTACAGTGCAGTTTGACTATGGGAAAAAAGCATTTTTTAGTAAAAACCGAAAATGCTGTGTTGTAGTGAACCAGTAAGGGAAGGGAGGACAGCAAGAAGAAACATTATTCCCGTGCGAGTAGATCATGTTCATGCTGCACTAGTAGGGACTGGTGAGCTGAGAAATGAAAAATAATGAGTTGTCTGTCCAACAAAGGCTGTAAGTTTCTGCTAGTTTTATTTTACTCTAGAACCTATTGTGTTATAAAGCCAATATTTTTTTTCATCTATAGTCTATTTATAGAGTTATATATTTGAAGTAAAATACACCTTATTTTCACTAAATATTATAATTAATTTCATATTTTATGTACATACTATAACTTTTATAAATTTAAATTTAAATGGTTTTTTGTGCGGAATAAACCTCCGCAAGCGTCCGTCCCCGTTTGAAACTCTATGCGCCCCCTCGAAGTTTAAAAATATTCTAAACAAGAGCAAGGTGATGTTGTATGTCACTAACAATTCTACATTGTCCTTAGCTTATTACATCCTAACCACATCAACAAATCATAACCCCAAAACCTTAGAATTAACAGTAGAAAATAAACAATAGAACTTAGAAGACTCTGTTAGAGTTTCAAGATGAACTTATGAAGATTAGGTTAGGCTATAACATTGCATGTTTTGTTCATTGTTAGCAAGGAATAATGTTTGTAATATCTCATTAAGACATTTTTTTACTTTATATCAGTAAAAATCATGATTTTATATACTTTACATGTACTATAGAGGTAGACGTTTTAAAAACTGTAAATTTTTAGGGCTCAGTACCATTGAATTTTTTTGTAGTGTTAGGATTGTGTTCACAAGCAGGCTCAATGTAATTGTTTTTGTTGGGCTCAATGTAATTAAAGTTACTATATTTAAAAAGTACTTAAGTAAGTGCATACGTAATTGCTTACTTGTTGACACGTTTCTAAACATTCGTTCCTTTTACAAAGCTGACCCTCTGCTCAGTAGGATCAGCTTTGTAAAGGAAACGAATGTTTCAAACGCGCCAGCAAGTAAGCAATTAGGTATTCACTTAGTTAAGTACATTTTAAATATAGTTTAATCAGTGAATTAAAGATAATTACATCAAGCAACTTTATTTAAAGTTGTTGTAATCATCTTGAATTTATTGATCTACTTATGAGTTATTATTACGTAAATGAATGAAAACTTTTGAACTTACTTGCTTCCATTGATAAAGCTGGCCCGCTGCTCAACCCATGTAACAGTTATGTTGTAATTACCTATAATTCAATATAATTATTGCTCTTTGGTTAATTTTATGATAGAAAGTCATTTCCCCCTCTATTTTCTCCCATTAATTTGCATTTTATTTTTCTAGACACTGGAACTGAATTTCCTATTTACTCAGTGCCAAAAATGAGAATAATAGTAATCATGGAAAGTCAAATATTATCTCAACCTTTTTTGTTTCTGATGCTTTTTTGTTTTAAGTAAGTTTATTTTTCTTACTGAATTATTTATGAAACAAACAATAAGTATAATGATATAACAACAACAATTAACTCTTTTGTTCCTAATTATGTTGTTTTTAAATTTGACATTTAATCTTCATATTATTTTATAAGAGTTGCATGCCAGTTTACCTATGGTTTGATTTATTTGCCTGTCATTTAATTATCTTAGCTTACACTATTACCTCCATTAAACACATTTATATTCACTCTTTTCTTTATACAAATTACACAATATTAATTAATAAAGCAATAAAGCCTGGCTAAGATTTCTTTAACACTAAGTTATTTATATTACTTTTATTTAATTATCAAAAGTATTTATAATTAAGTTTATTATTAATCAAACAGAGAACTCTTATTTAGGTACACAATACGAGGTCTGTTCAAAAAATACGCGGACTGTTTGAATTATGCGGCTCAAGTTAGTTTCAGGAGAATCCGCTTGGTGTCGCTAGGTTCATATAAATCAGCTGATTAAAACGCGGTATTTCAGTCGCAGATATCTTCATTTGTTGATGAGTTACACGCAGTTTAGTAAAGAGTGTTTTTTTTTCGTTTGTCGGATTGTAAAATGGACAGCCTGAAGGAGCAACGAATTGCTGTGAAATTTTGTGTAAAACTAGGGAAATCTGCAACAGAAACATTTGCCATGCTTAACACGGCCTACGACGATGTTGCCATGAAGCGTACTGCATGTTTCAAGTGGCATGAACGTTTCAAGGGTGGCCGACAGTCGATTGATGATGATGAGCGTCCTGGACGTCCTTCAACGTCAACTGACGACCCACACGCTGACAAAATCAACATCTGACCATTAGGGAACTTTCTGAAGAGTGTGGGATATTAGTTGGATCTTGTTATGAGTTTTTGACCGAAAAATTGAAGCTGCACGACGTCGCTGCGAAATTTGTGCTACTCCTGATGACCGACGACCAAAAAGCCAATCTCGTCCGGGTTTGTCGGGAACTGCTTGACCATTGAAATGAAGATGAGAACTTTTTGTCAAGAATTATAACTGGTGATGAAAATAATGGGTGTATGGTTACGACATTGAAACGAAGGTCCAATCATCAAAATGGGTAAGTCAAACGTCCCCAAGACCCAAAAAAAGCTCGCCAAGTTCAATCGAATGTCAAGGTGATGCTGACAGTTTTTTTTATGCTAAGGGTGTTGTTCACTACGAGTACCTCCCTGAAGGCTCTACAGTCAACCAGATTACCTACATTGAAGTACTGAAACGTCTGAGGGACGCCGTCCTACGCAAAAGGCCAGAACTGTGGAGAAGTGATAACTGGTTTTTCCATCATGACAATGCTCCAGCTCACTCAGCACTCAGAACTAGTGAGTTTTTGGCCAAACACTCGATCACTGTTCTTTCATCACCCCCCCCCCCCCTACACACCTGACCTTGCTCCTTGTGACATTTTCTTATTCCCAAAACTGAAAAAAACCCCTCAAAGGAAGAAGATTTGTAACGATTTCGGAGATTAATGCAAATGCGACGAAGGAGCCGAACACCATCACAAAAGAAGCGTACCAGGACTGTTTTAACAAGCTGAAACGCCGTTGGGATAAGAGTGTGCATTGGGGAGGAGAGTACTTTGAAGGAAACACCAAGCAGATTCTCCTGAAACTAACTTGAGCCTCGAAATTCAAACAGTCCGCGTATATTTTGAACAGACCTCGTATGTGATATAAACTACAGCTAATAATAATAATTAAAATAAAAAAGTAACTAAAATAATGCAACGTATTTGGAAAAAAAGGCTATATAAGTAAGGAATATAGAGGTGAGTCAGGGATAGGCCTTTTATCTGCATTCATTAATTTACTATTTGATTTGACTACAAAAATACCTTCGTATCTATTAGGTAACTTTCTATAGTTGATACATTTAGCTAAAATAACATTTGGATCTAATACCTGCTGATTATGAAGGAAGTGTTCTGCTACACTTGATTTTTCAGGTCTATCATATTTAATATGCGCAAGATGTTCTTTTTTGCATATTCTTGCATTACGCACATAATGGCCGATCGTAAGGGCCTTACCTTAAGCCATTATATATAACGCCCGCAGAGAACGATTGGTGTCACTTCTTGGTGTCAGTTCTTTGTAACTTCTTGTTTGCTAGATTGTAATCTTGTAATAAGACCTTCTGATGATGATTACATGGTCATCGAAATGTAAATAAATGTATAACGGGTAATAAACCTTCTGTGCAGAAGACGTTGGAAAAATCCAAACCACGTAGACCAGTGTTACGTCAGATCACATTGCCACCGTTATTACCGGGTATTTAAAAAAATGCTAACCAAGGAGGGAATGTAAAAACTACGAGCTAGAGGTGGCGTAGCCATCCTAGCCCGTGACTGTATCGATGCTGCTCCGCTAAACTTAATAACCCCTTTGCAAGCAGTAGCCGTTCAAACAGCTGTCCCATATACAATCACTGTGTGTTGTGTCTACTTGCCACCACAAGAAAATCTGCAACACAGTGATTTAGTGAATTTGATAAGCCAGTTACCGACTCCGTTCTTATTGGTAGGAGATTTCAATGCCCACCATTTGGCTTGGGGATCTCCGACTAGCAACTCTTGAGGTGAACTTTTGGAGAGTGTGAGAACGGAACTGGACTTATGTCTGCTAAATGACGGTTCGCCTACCCATTTAGCACATCTACTGGTGGATAGACAGCTGTTGACCTATCGATCTGCAGCCCTCAATTAGCTACTAGATGTACATGGTCGGTACTCAATGATTTGTATGGAAGTGACCATGTGCCTATTAAGATCAATTTATGTGACTCCCAACCCTGTTATGCTCGAAATTCCCGTTGGATTTTGCAAAAAGCCAACTGGGACTCCTACTCGAATTACCTTGTATCACTTGACATGGATTATATGACACCCATTGATGAAATAATAGAAAATTTTTTGAAAGCTATTTTAAATGCCGCTGTAGAGACCATTCCAAAAACCTCTGCACATTCACGCCGACCACCTGTGCCGTGGTGGAACGATGAATGCACAGAAATCCTCCGTTTACGACAAAGAGCGCTAAGGAGATTTAAGCGACAACCAACAAATGGAAACCCTCAGGAATATAAAATACTCCGTGCGAAAGCACGGAGCATATTTAGGCTGAGTAGAAAGAACTCTTGGGAACAGTACATTAGCACAATTACAGGAACAACTCCGTCCTCCACAGTGTGGAGGAAACTACGATCAGTTTGTGATACTTCCACTCCGTTGCCAGCCATTGCGCTGAAGCAACCGGATGGAAGATTAATCACAAACCGTGATGACATTGCTAATGTACTTGGAACATCATTTTCTAACTTTTCTGCTACTACAGCCTATAATAGATTATTCCAGATTTATAAACTGAAGGAAGAAGCAATACCGTTTACTGTTGGGTTGTCTGGGGACTCTCCTTTAAACACTCCTTTCTCTATAGGGGAATTGGAATCAGCTCTTGAGTCAACGAAGGACTCTGCACCAGGTCCTGATTCCATTGTGTACTCCATGCTGAAACATCTACCGTCATCGGCGACACTTGTCCTCCTTCGAATATACAATCATTTATTCGTGGAGCGCTTTTTCCCCGATGCATGGTCAGAATCGACTGTAATTCCTCTTTTGAAGCCAGTTAAAGACAAAACCAATCCCAGTAGTTATAGACCTATATCCCTTAAGAGCGTCTTATGCAAACTACTGGAGAAGATGGTCAACCGCCGTCTTGTCTGGTACCTAGAAACCAATGACCTTATTTGCAACGAACAGTGTGGTTTCAGGCAAGGACGATCATCCGTTGACCAATTGGTTTTGTTAGAATCCGCTATTCAAGATGCCTTTCTCTTGCGTCAAACACTCGTTGCTGTTTTCTTCGACCTTGAGAAGGCATACGATATGGCATGGAAAAGAGGAATTCTGAACACTTTAAAATCATGGGGTATACAAGGGAATGTCTTAGCATTCATAGCTAACTTTCTATCAAATAGATCTTTCCACATCCGTCTTGGAGGCACGTATTCAAACAGTTATAAACAGGAGAATGGTGTACCGCAGGGCAGCGTGTTGAGCGTCACGCTATTTGCCGTTGCAATAAAGAGTATCACGAGTTATATACGATCTCCGGTTCACTGTTCACTCTTTGTAGATGACTTTTGTATATATGTGCCTGCTCGTAGTATGGCAACTGCGGAAAGATCTTTGCAGTTAGCAATAAGCAGATTAGAGGAATGGTCAAGAACTACAGGTTTTAAATTCTCTGCTTCGAAGACCCAATGTGTTGATGGGATTCAACTTCAAACCACGGATAGTGTTCGATTTCTAGGTCTTTTATTTGATAAAAGACTCTCATGGATCCCACATGTTCGTGATTTGAAGGTGAGATGCAACAAGAAATTGGATATGTTAAGCGTCTTTAGTGGTACGAATTGGGGAGCAGACAGAACTAGTATGCTTCGCTTTTATCGCGCAGTCGTTAGATCGCGCATTGATTATGGGTGTCAAGCCTATTCATCCGTACAACTTACAGTTCTGAAAACTCTGTCCACCACTCTAGACTTAGACTTGCTACTGGTGTATTTAGAACTAGCCCAATCCCTAGTCTTCTTGTCGAGGCTGGGGAACCCGCTCTTTCAAGACGACGTCAGATGCTACAAATATCTTATATATCTGATCTTCGAAGCAAACCTAAACATCCGGCATTTAATGTAGTGTTTAATAACCGCTACGAACCATCTTATAATGCACATGAACGTTCAACCGCCCCTTTCGGTATTCGGACGTCGCGCATAATTGATAATCCAGAGTCGGAACTTCCTACTACGTTTGAACGATTGATGTGCTGTCTACCTCCATGGATAATAAAAACGCCCCGCTTTGATTTTTCACTGTCCAGTTTTATAAAAACCAATACTCCTAATGTGGTGTACCACCAGGAGTTTTTGGCAATATACAGATCCCACCAGTATAGTGAGATTATTTTCACGGATGGATCTAAACTGGACAATGGCGTTGGGTGTGCGTTTTATGCGTCTGGACGTACCTACACGTACGGATTGCCCTCAGCCTGCAGTGTTTTCACGGCAGAACTATTTGCTATTTTTAAAGCTTTGACCGTCATTCAATCTCGATCTTTCCATTATCTTTTGTGTTCGGATTCCAAAAGTGCTCTTCAGGATGTTTTCTCTGTCAACCCTTTAGTTGGGGACATTTTGTGTGCTGTACACAGGCTTCAATTGAGGGGTGTGGGGGTAACCTTCTGTTGGGTTCCTGGACATTGCGGAATACTTGGAAACACAAAAGCGGATGAAGCGGCGAAGAAAGCTACAAGTTTGGTGCCTATTACTCAACGAGTTAAGGCATCTGATTATGTGTGTTTTGCGAAACATTTATTGCTCGCTGCTTGGAATGATGAGTGGCATATCGTGATTCAGAATAAGCTGAGGGAAATTAAAGATACCGTCCGTCCATAGAGGTCTTCAATTCGTTCAAAACGTAGGGAGGAAGTGGTGGTTACACGCCTTCGGGTTGGCCACTCTTTTGCAACTCATGGATATTTGATGCGTCGTGAAGATCCACCAATATGCCAATACTGCGGAGATATCTTCACAATAAGACATATTTTAGTAGATTGTGTTAGTGTAAGCTATATTCGTGCCCTTTTTAATTTAAAAGGCAGTTTAAAGGTGGTGCTAAGAGACGATGCCTCAGCCATTGACCGAGTCATCGCTTTCTTGCACCACTTGAAAATATTTTTTAAAATTTAATACTTAATATAATTTTTTTATTTTGTTTATACATATAATTCTCTGTGTTTCTTTTATTTATTTAAATTTAATTTATTTTGTGTTCTTGTTATTGTTATTGAGATTTATTTATTGGTAAATTGTTACCTATTATGGTTTTACATATTGTTATTATTTATTTACTGTTATATTGTTCTTTGTTGTTATTTTGTTATTTATAGTTAAAAATTTTTTTTTTATTGTTATAGATTTATTGTTGTTTTTTGTTATTTATTGTTGTTGTTTTTTGTTTTGTAATTTTTGTTGTATTTAAATTTATTTGGTTTTACTTAAAATATTGCGTTCCGTGTCAGATTTTGTTTGGCAATGATAACCACAATTGGTTTTTCGCCAGGAAAAAAAAAACAAAAAATATATATATATATATATATATATATATATATATATATAATTACTGAATTTTTGTATACATACAAAGTAAACCATAATACTATAATTAAAAAGTACTTAATTGAATGAATATGTAATGGCTTACTTGTTGACGCGTTTCGAAACATTCGTTCCTTTTACGAAGCTAACCCTCTACACATCAAGTAACTTTAAACAATAACAGTTAACAAAGTTTAAACCCCAAGTAACTTTTTATTTCCTTTTACTAATTATGATTACAAACAACAATCATTTAACAAATAATAAACTAAGGTACTAAGTACTGAATACAAAATTGTAACATATATAATAACTTGTATAAGAATATATTTATTGTAAATATATAATATTTTGTGCTTTATAAGTGAGAATTTTTTGTAGTGAAATAGAACTTAATTAATTAATTTGTACTCGCTGAGTCAATCGGAATGCAAATTATTTAATCCAGAATGGTTTATTTAGTTACTAGTTAATCAGCATTTTTGTTTAACATAAGTAATCCCGACTCTTAACATCTGGTTGGCTGAGTAAACTAAGATTAATTTATAAAGCGTCTGCTGTCTAAATTATTGCTAACCGAATGCTAAACTATTGTTTTAAGTAGAGATGGGCTCATACCTAAAATTTTCGATTCCGATTTCAATTCTCAATTTTTTTTGTTTGTTTCTCGATTCTTAAGTCGATTCTTTTAAATTATATGGGCATACATGATATTCTCTAATAATTAATTTGTTTAACATCTTGATCTTACGGTGAAGCCTTTTAGAAGTTTTGTTTTAATGTAATAGGCTACACAAAACTTTAGACCTTGATTTATGAATAGGAATTTCCAAAAGGGTGGCAAACATATTGGATAAAAGTAATGATTTATTTACTTACTTCTTCCAGCAGGCGTTCAGCTTCAGTTGTAGCCGATGGCCTGATGTCCATGATAAACTGTCATCGCAGAGTTACAATGTTTTTTGTTTGTTAGAATGGTATTAATGTCCAATCCCTCTACCCTTAAAAGGTCCCTGGCCAGATTTGGATAACAGCACTTAATGAGGATATGTTCCAGATCTACTTCTCCACTTTGGCATAGGGCGCATACTCATGGGACTTTCCATTTGGAAAGCTAATGCTGGCGTTCAGTTCACTGTTAACAGCTATCCAGGGGTAGGACGAGAGCCAACCAGCTCACCCCCAATGATTTATTTAAAATTATAAATATGAACTTCAGTTTACAACTACAATATAATTTCAGTAATAGTCATTTCAGTTTGTATAACTGGAGAAATTAGAATTACCTTCTCTATTGGTTTTGTTTCGACATGTATGAAGTGGTGACAGAGTAGTAGTTGCCAGAGACGGGGAAAGAGAGAATGTTAAGCCTGTCTCTGGTTGAGACGGGGAGAGAGTGTCCTCCTGAGTGAGAGTGAAATAGCAGAGCGAGAAGAGCGGTGACAAACAGACTAGAAATGCTTCTGATCGTCTTTGTTGTTGCATCATAAATAATAATAACATTTTTGTTATCTCAAATTGGCATTTGCTTTAATCGTTGATTCGTTCAAAGCAACTAATATTTGAATAAGACATAGTTTATAATTAATTATTTTTCCTATAAATTACACCACATACATATTCTAAAAGTTAAAAAACCAAGAATAGGAATCAACACTGTAATCAATGGAGAATCGTGTGTCGACAAATCCTCGATACCATTCTCAATTCCAGGAATCGAAAATCGGAATTGGTGGATCCCTAGTTTTAAGAAATATTATAATGTATCATTAGTAACTCAAATCATTTCCTTTACAAGGAAAAGCAGAGTAATTGCCGACCCAAAGAAGAAAGAGTTTGAACATAAAATGGAAGAATGGGCTTTTTATCAAGAGCAGAAAAAAATAGAACTTGAACTGATTCAACGAAAGAATAAAGAGAACAAGAAAACAGATAAAAGATCTAAACCTCTAAAGCAAGAATATATAGAAGAAGTTGCTATTGATGAAGAAGATGAGGAGGAGGAGGAAGATGAAATCCCTGAGAAAGATAAAAAAATGGGTAATTATTATTTTCTGTTAATTTATAAGAGTTTAATGAGTATATAAATAAATCTGACGCTGTTGCTGTATTTCTTAACTAGCTTTCATAAATGGTTTATACAATTTATAGGAAATAATTTGAATGTGTCATATTATAGAGTCAAATCTTATAATATTGATTATAAAAATATATACAAATTATTTGAAAATTAATAATTTTAATTATTATATTCTTAAATAATTATATAAATGAAATATGTCAAATCTTCCATTGATATTAGTTACAAGTAGGTTATAACATGCACTTTGGTAGAGAGAGTTAGAGCCAAAACAAATACTAGGGTAATTTATAAAATAAGGTTCCCTATGCTACTGAGAAAGAATGCGACGTGCTAGGAGAAATGTGGTAACACTGTCTTACTTATCAACTCCCCCTCTCTCTGTCCCCACCAAGCAAAAGATACTAAAAATAGGTCATTATTATTGGAAACCCTTTAGCAGTATCACAAAATGTGTACTTTTCCCATTCTATACATATAAAAAAACTATTCTGATTCCAATTTTTATTCTCAAATTTTTCTTTCGATTCTTGACTTTCAAGTCAATTCTCGTTTCTTTTAAGTTATATAGGCCTAGATGATATTCTGTAATAATGATTTTATTTAACATCTTGGTCATATGGGGAAGACCTTTAAGAGTTCCATTTTAATATAATAGGCTACAAAAATGTTTGACTTTGATTTATGAATAGGAATTTCTGAAAAGGTGACAAACATATTGATTTTAGTTGAATCTATCTTGAAGTGAGGTACTAGTGTTCACTAAAACACTTGTAAGTATTTTACAACTTGCCTATAGTATATTTATTGAGGACGGCTATCTTGAAGTGAGGTACTAGTGTTCACTAAAACACTTGTAAGTATTTTACAACTTGCCTATAGTATATTTATTGAGGACGGCTGTTTCGGGAGATGTGTCGTATTGTCAACTCAGACCGTAACTCCATGGTCTGAGTTGACAATGGGACACAATTTCCGAAACGGCCGTCCTCAACAAATATAAGGAAATTCTACTATAGGCAAGTTGTAAAATATTTACAAGTGTTTTAGTGAAACATTGTATAAAAGTAATGGTTTATTTAAAATTACAGACATGAACTTCAGTCATAGTTACAATATAACTTCACTAATGGGCATTTCAGTTTGTGTTTTACACAAACTACCTTTTCCTTGTGTTTTATTTGGACATGTATGAAGTGGTAACAGGGTAGTGGTGGCCAGAGACGGGGAGAGGGAGAGTGTCGAGCCCTTTCGAGTAAGAGTGAGAGAGCAGAGAAAGAAGAACGGTGACAAACAAAACTACCAATAATACTTCTGGTCGTCTTTGATGTTGCGTCATAAATAATAATATTTTTGTGATCTCATATAGGCATTTGCTTTATTCGTTTAATTCATTCAAAACAACTAATACTTGAATAGGAGATAGTTGATAATTAATTATATTTCCTATAAATTACACCATACATGTATTTTAACAGTTAAAAAAAACTAGAATCGGAATCAGCACCTTAATCAATGGAGAATGGAAATATTGACGATAAATATTTTTTTATATATTTGAAGAGAAGTAAATTATGTAAATTTGAAGTAATTTAGTCAGCCTTTCAGGAGAAATATAATGTCCTTTTGAACTTTTGAAGAATTATGTACATATTAAAGATGAATAACAAAACAAGTTTAAATGGTGTTCATATTTAATTTAAAACTAAATATATACTCTATTTATCTAAATCTAATATTTATGATATATTTTAGCTAAAATTAGATGTAACCATTTATTGTATTTTTATGAATAGGTTGTTGTCAAATTGCACAATATTACTGCCGTAATTTATTTCATAAGATAGTAGTCTCAAAACCATTAATGCCTATCAGAATTACTGAAGAAACTCCAGATTCTGCAGTTATCCGTAATCGTTGGACCGTTGTGGCTTGGTAAGGCATATATTAATTATTCATCAATGAAAATGTGAGTGAAACTTTGTGAATATTTCAATTGTTTTAATATCATTCTAAATAAATTATTCAATTATTTTTAATAATTTAAATACATTATATTTTTTTGTAATTCCTTTATCTTTTAATCCGTGGTGGATTAAATGATTCGCACATCAAGCGACCCAGAAAGTTTGGATTAACTCGAATCTCAGTATTTGCTGCAACTGAATTGAGTTGCACTAACTTATTATTTTTCAATTATTTCTAATTATTATTAGTAAAAAAATTAGTTATGAAATATGCACGATCATAAATATGTAAAAAAAGTATTAGGAGGCAAGTTTTTAAAGTACCGTTTTGAAATTCCAGCATTATAGCATTGCGATGGGCAATTGCTATATGTGCACCATATTTACTGGTATCTCTTGGCAAGTCACAGCCGCCATTATAAAATCATTTGTCACTGTTGAAGGTTGTTTATGTGTGTTTAAAATGTCTCCGATCGAAAATGTTGCCGACTGTGAAATACACAGTTGGATACGTTAACGGATACGTTCTTAATGTTAACGGATACGTTCTTAATCAGGGTGTCTAGTGACAGGGAAAACCGGGAAAACCTGGAAAAGTCAGGGAATTTTAAGATTCTGGAAAATTCAGGGAAAAGTCAGGGAAAATTTAAAAAAATCGGGAAAATATTTATTTTGATTAGAAACAAAACTAGTGGCCATTGCTCTCGAATATTTGGTAT
Source organism: Prosapia bicincta (assembly GCA_036971475.1). NCBI lineage: Eukaryota > Metazoa > Arthropoda > Insecta > Hemiptera > Cercopidae > Prosapia > Prosapia bicincta. The sequence goes on along the minus strand of JBAIZL010000385.1, from coordinate 876,636 downwards.
TGTAAGCCAGCGGTTTAGGGGCAGGGCAGTCAGGAAATAACACTTCTTTATTTAGATGCCTATTATTTATTTGATAAGCCCGTTGCTATGACTTCAGGACTTATGTCAATAAATATTAAACATGTCGAGTTGGTACAGCTGGGAAGTTTTAGCCTGGACCGTGGCCTTGGGGTGCGCATTGGTTCTGTTATCATATGGACAGGTGGGGGATAACAGATAACTCAGTCTCTTTCTGACCACACAGAACGCTGTGTAAACATTCGTAGCCAGCTATTTGTCTAGCTTCCTGATAGTATGTGTTTTATTTGACGGTGATTATTTTTACACTGTTTATTTCAACATGGAAGGTTCCGGTTTTCATTGCCGTAGTGGGCAATCGCGTCATTACCTCCCCTCCTTCCTTAGGATAAATATAAACTGAAAGATGAAGTGACCGAAGCAGAGATTATATGGTGCGTGAATTTAGTAATGCGACACTTCTTTACGCAATGCAGAAGGTAGTGTGTGCCTCTTTCCAAGGATGTTCCCTGATAGCACCATTGCACAGAACATGAGATTGCGGAAAGATAAAATTTCCTATACTGTTGTATTCGGTTTATCAAATTATTTTAAAGACCTGTTACTGACATCATTAAATTCAAATTCTAACTATGTAATTGGCTTTGATGAAAGTTTAAACAAAATATCACAGAGAGCCCAAATGAATTTGAGTGCTAGGTATTGGGATGCAGAGACGGATGAAGTGAAAGCTCGATATTTTGGTTCTGTGTTCCTTACAGACACAAAAGCAAAAGAGGTACTCAATTCGTTCTTAAAAGGTGTTCAAGTCTGGATTTATCCAAGATCCTTCAGATATCAATGGATGGGCCCAATGTAAACTGGGCTTTCTATAGACATCTAAAAGAGGAAAAGTCAGGGAAAACTCAGGGAATTTCTTCAAGCTATTTTACTAGACACCCTGTTAATGTTAACGGATACGTTCTTAATGTTAACGGATACGTTCTTAATGTTAACGGATACGTTCTTAATGTTAACGGCGAGAAAACAGCTGACAGTCATCGTGAGATCTGTGAAGTGTAGGGGGAAAATATCAGGAGTGATGGAATGGTACCGCTTTACCAGTTTGTTTTTGTGAAATTACGTCAGCATTTTCAGAGTCCAGCGTGACCATAACTTTTGGTATTTCAAACAATCTGTCACAATCTTGAAAATCATACTTCTTGACACTGACTAGATAACGATGAAATCGTAAAGCTTCTTTGTCTTTAACTTTTCCATAGATGTTTTGCACCAAGTCATCAGCGATAGTGAAGATCGTGCACTTGTTCCTCCACATGCACATTCATACGGCCATCTTTAAAACCTCTCATGTCAGGTTGAATGTCAGCTGCTTTCACGTATTTTACATTAAGAAAACAAGTCAAACAGCACTTTTTAAACACAGTCAGAGAAGGCATTTTAAACACAGACAAACAATCTTTAACAGTGATGAATAGATCCATAATTGTGGCTTGCCAACAAATACTGGTACATAGGACGAATGCACCGATTGCCAACCACAGAGCTACAACAGTGAAGTTTCAAAACAGTACTTACTTTAAATCTGCGCTTCTTATATAATACATAAATAAATAATACAATTGATACTTAGAGTTTGAAGTTTAGCGGTTGTTTCCCTTAATATTCATGCCACAAATTACACATTCACTGCAGTTTTTAACCCACAGTTTGTTTAAACAAGCTGTGCTGATTATTCAGTCGTGAAAGATAAGATAGTAATTGAAAACCTAACAATCACCATTGAAATGGAAGTCAGCCACAAAAAAATCTTTCTAGACCATACAATTACTAAACTAAAAAACAGACAAGCCTTCAGAATATAAAGGAATCAAGGGACTACTGACACCTTTATGTGCAACACATCTAATCACCAAACACAATACAAACACACTGCATTTAACCACGTTATATGGCATAATGAATATAGTCATGCTACAAAAATAATGAATTACTCATGCTACTGTTCCGACCAGTTTCACAAAAATTACTCAAAATGGAGGAAAAACTTTAAAATAAAAATACAATATTTATATACACAAGTGCAATATATTATTTACAAAAATAAATAAAAAATATGTAAAAAATATTGTTTACAAATATTTATAACTAAAGTAATCTTATTTCAATTAGTAACCCAATAATAATAATAAGAAAAAATAACTCAGTTTCGAAATGAAAAGTTCAAAAAAAAATTATTTAAACAAGTCCTGATTTGCCAAGGCAATCTGGACAAAAAGTAATTACACTATTTCTTATTTGGTTTCTAAAACAAATCTATTGTAGTAACAGTTTTCTCATTTTGGGGTGGGGGATTTTCCCAACTATCATATACCTCTCTCTTTTCCTAATTTTGCTGGGAAATGATTATATTTATGTCATTAATGGTAGCTTGGGACATGGGAAAAGTTGGATTGGTTCAACAGAGGTAATCAATTATGGATAACTGAAGCGCATTAAATCCCCACTTAAAAGTACTTATATAAGACATTTTCTATACCAACATATTAATTCAATAGCAAGTTGTCATGAAAATTTATCGCTACGTAGTGAAGGAAATCAAGTAAAAAACAGATTTACAATGACCCTCTACATGAACACTGTTTCAGTGGCTGAAAATCTGCCACAATAATTTATAATTTTGTTTCTTTTCTTTCTGATTTTACACTTATCAACCATATACGAAGAATATTACTTTACTTTAGTCAATGCCCGCACTTGGCTGTTGAACAATTTGCCATCGAGCCTCCCAGTAACGACCGATTCTGGACAGCGGGTCGTCCAGCTCAGGGCAGGTTGAAATGTGGTCCCCATTCATGAAACCATTGAGACATAGTGGGCATGTATCGAATTCGGAGATAGTCATTTCCTGTCGAGTCAAAATTCAGCAACAGCAGTTGCCCTTCGCTTGTGGGCACAAGAGGACAGCGACTTCTAAGTGATTCCCACTGTTTTCCTCTGCTGGCTTCCTCGTGCCCTTGTTTCAGGGTTGTATCGAAGGTGTTTGGCATAGGAAGAATATATGTTGGTTATCAACCCCCAATGTCTTGGGGCACATAGGAAAAACTAAAAATATTTGTGAATTCCAATTTTTTTAAGGGGTTGCATAACCGGAAAAAAATAATAAATTTGATAAAAATGTATTATTTTTTTATGATTTAAACCATAACTAAGCATTAAAAACTAAAGTGTATGTATTATGAACATTTCAACTAATATAAAAATGTAACAAAGAATTATCTTAAGAAAGTATGTACAGTAGAGTCTCAAAAATCCGAGTCCTGATATTTCGAGCTTCCATTGGATTCAAGCCTGTTTCTATTTGAGCCCATTTTATCTATTTGAAAGAAAATATTGAGTCAGACTTCCAAGAAATGTTTATAACCATACTGTAGGCCTATGGAAATAAATTGACTCTATCTTCCAAGAAATGTTTATAACCATATGGTATACAAATGAAATGAATCTCCCTTCCAAAAAATGTTTATATCAATACCGTATGCAGAGGAAATGAGTCGAGCTTCCAAGAAATGTTCATATAGAGTTCTATAAATTTATTTAGTTCATTTTTAGTTATAATATTAGGGTTATTAAAACTCCTGTTCTTTCTAATGCACAGGAACGTATTTCTGTGTAATCAGAGGTTTCGGTAATTCAAGGGGATCTCTGTCCCATCTACCTCACATTATCGAGACTCTACTATATATATGATGAATAGTTATTATCTGGAGTACATCCGTTCATTCTGCAGTCCATAAATTCGCAGTTCCGACGTTTTGCTAGAATCTCATCCAGCATTGACGAGGTGAACCCAACAATAGCAGAAGAGGGGTTCACTGTTGTTCTCGCTCTTCTACTGTTGTTGGGTTCACCTCGTCGATGCTGGATGAGATTCTAATAACTATTCATCATATTTTTCCATCCGTGAAGGAATACGTATCAGCATATATATATATTTGAAGTTATTTTTGTTTTATTATTTTTGACTTTGTCATTGCAAAACATATTAGTACATAATGTTATTGTTTTTTCTGTATCAGGACAATATGCCAGGCACATATATGGTTATGTGGCTACTTTGTTATGCTCTATGGTTTAAAGTTAGACGAAGAAGGCGCAAGAGATTGGATCAGAACATTTTTCATGGCAATTTTTGGCAAACTTTTTTTTTTATCTTCTTTGAAAATCATCATATTTGCTACAATTTTAGCAGTTCTGTTTGGGGTAATTGACTAAAATTAAATATCTCCTCATAATTAAATATTTTTTAAACAACATCTATTAAAATTGATGTTTTTTCTTTTAGAAACTGTACAACGTAGAAACATTTGACTGTAAACCAGCAGATGCAGTGTTTTTGGATGCATTTGGGGACCCAGAGTATTTAGACAATCTTATAAATATAAGATCACAACCACAGTATCATCCCTTACCAAGGAAAACAGTTCAAGTAGGTTTAATTAGTAACTAAAGTTTTAAAAAGTTTGCTAACATTTATTTCCTAAAAATTATGAACTACCTAAAAAATTAAAATGTTTGATCTGAATTATAGTGTCTGTATAACAAATAATATTGATAACCACATTTTTAAACTGGTTTGTATTAAACTGGAATAAAATTAATTCATAATTAATTACAAATATTTTCAAATAATTTTGAAATTTTTGTTTATATTTTTTAACTTACACTTTTATGTTGCAGTTTCAGGAATTTGTATTACTGTCAATACTATCTTTAAATAATTTATTTAACACCATGTTTACAATTCTTTACCATATTTAAAAAATGTATGCGTTGAATTATTTATTTTGGAAAGAACTATATATATATATATATATATGAAGTTAATATATTACTATGTGAGTAATTTTATCCACCATTAAGTGCAATAATTTTACCTTGAGTGATGAGGCCCCTTTCGGTCGTTGACCATTGTCGAATCACTGATTTTTCTCTGCTGTGGATGCTACGTCCGTGAAGCCGGTGTTTGTTGACGTTACGCGCACTTTTTCTTGATCTGTGTGTATGATATTTCTGTATAGTATGTCTTCTGTATATGTTGTTTGTAGATTCATTAAGTTGTTGTGTTTTCATAAAGTCAGTGCAACGGAAAAACAATGGATAATGTTAAATATATATATATATATATATATTCTTGATATTTAACGTTATCCATTGTTTTTCCGTTGCACTGACTTTATGAAGTTAATATATTACTATGTAAGTAATTTTATCCACCATTAAGTGCAATAATTTTACCTTGAGTGAGGTAACCACCATTGTGATTCGACAATGGTCAATTGACCGAAAGGTGCCTCATCACTCAAGGTAAAATTATTGCACTTAATGGTGGATAAAATTACTTACATAGTAATATATTAACTTCATATATATATGTATATATAATACGTTTTCTTGTTTAATAATTTAAAACAACATAGGTTATTCAAATACAAGAATATTTATTAATTTATAGTATATAAATTTATAAATATTCTTGTATTTGAATAACCTATGTTGTTTAATATATATATATATATATATATATATATATATATATATATATATATATATATATATATATATATATATATATATTATAATGTTTTTTTTATTATTATTTATTATTGAATGAATGAATAATTTAATTTCTATTAAATTTAAAACAAAAACTCAGGAATAATTTAAATTCTTTTAATTTTAACAATTTTTTAATTTAAACAATAAACAGAAAAAAACCTTAACAAGTTTTAACAAAATAGACAAAACTCAATTCTTAATATGTTAGTTACAAGATTTTATAACCTAGGCTATTTGCTAAGATCTCTTATTATCTCGGGTTTTTATGCATGGGCTATATCTTCTAACTCTTTGGTTAATTAAATTAATTTTAATAAATAAAATTAATTTTAAAAAATAGTTTTAATAATTAGCTTCCTTATGTAAAATCTTAAATTTGGAATAAGAAAAAAGGTCTCTAACCCGTTGAACTGGATTAGGCTTTCTTACTACTAAACTATTATATTATTTCAAGATATTCTAATAATTTACAATTATAGATTTTCTTATAATTTTCTTTTTATAACTTTAGAACTTCACTAAAGGTTTATTTTTCTAGCGCTATGTACTTATCGATTTTCGGAGTTTTGCTGGTTGTTCATATAGGATTCAGTTCTCTTTAAGATTTATGTTTCACACACAATTAAATTCTTATTGGTTACTTTAATTATAATAAACTGTATTATAAGTTTTAAATTCACTTATTTTCGTTTTATTTTGGCCACATTTCTTCACAAATTCGTATAATTTTGATGATATGCTCCAAACGGGATTTTGGCTTCTAAAAATGGCTTCGCTTCCTTCGGCTGCCCAAACCAGACTAACGCGTCTTTTTTTTTGTTTTTTTAAACATGGCACGGACTCCTTCTCAAATTCCATATTAATTACCCATAAACCTTTGCTTTCATGTAATGAAGTTCCTTTTTCTCCCACTAGAGTCAACTGTAACACTGACCTACTTCCTTGGATTAAATTTGATCAACTAACGTCGGCCGTTTTGGATCCCTTCTGATCCAGATCCTGCTTTCATGAAATTGTTTTCAACCGTTTTAATTTGGTTAACACACTGCTTCACCTATCCCATCCTCAACAAACCTTCCAGTGTTTATTTAATTACTATTATTTGTGTGTGCAGTGTCTTTGCTTTTTACTTTTGTAATAATTCCGAAATGTGTGCGTTTGGCCTGGATTTATACAAACATAACCTCTCACTTCATTGTTTACAATCGTGTTTCACCTTCTCTCTCAAGTAATTACTTATGCCCTATGTTAACAAAGTTTACAATTTTTTTAAAATATAATTATTATTAGATTATCTTGTTCTAATTTTATTTGTTAGGTTATTTGATCTAATAAATTTCCTAATGCATTTTACAGTTCAAATCTTTTTTATATGTTACAACCTTTTCTAGGCTTTACCTAAAATTAGTTTTAATTTAATCTAACCAATTTCTTAATTAATTTCTCCGATTTCATATTTTGTGTGACTTATTTCTAATCTATTCTTCCAATTCTTAAACAACATTATATAGCCCATTCTATAAATGTTACAATATATATATATATATATATATATATATATATATATATATATTGTGTGTTGTGTGTGTTTGTGCACATGCCTGCATGTCTGTGTTTTTATATAGGAGTTGAAAATTTTCATTTTGATATAGTGAGATAAAAATGTATAGAATTTAGGAAGGAGTAGAATAGTTATTATTGTGTATCTGATTTAAAACAGTTTCGCCCGACATTTTAAAAAAAAATGCTGTTATTTTATTTTAAGGAAATCAGAGAAAGTCGAAAGCTAATACGGACATGGAAAATCATAATAGACTTTGGAATGTTGTTCACATTCTTTTGTGTGTTATTTTCCAGTATTTTCAGTTGGCCACCTAAGTATTATAGAGGAAACAAACATATCACTGAATCAGTTACATCAACTAATTTATTTAGCCCAAGTCTACAGTCTGTACATAACTTGACCGAGTAAGTTTACTACTTTAATAATTATAATAACTCATTAAAGTATATAAATATGGTTTGTTGGTAAGAGAGTAGTATTTGCCCTTTCTTATAAGTCAAATTGATTGAGTATATGGCGATCAAATCCTGTGTAGATGGACTGTGAGTATATGGATTGTTAGTTTTGTTATGCTGTGTATGTGGCGATCAAATCCTGTGTAGATGGACTGTGAGTATATGGATTGTTAGTTTTGTTATGCTGTGTATGTGGCGATCAAATCCTGTCTATATGGACTGTGAGTATATGGATTGTTAGTTTTGTTATGCTGAGTATGTGACGATCAAATCCTGTCTAGATGGACTGTGAGTATATGGATTGTTAGTTTTGTTATGCTGTGTATGTGGCGATCAAATCCTGTCTAGATGGACTGTGAGTATATGGATTGTTAGTTTTGTTATGCTGTGTATGTGGCGATCAAATCCTGTCTAGATGGACTGTGAGTATATGGATTGTTAGTTTTGTTATGCTGTGTATGTGGCGATCAAATCCTCTCTAGATGTGCATTGAGTATATGGATTGTCACTTTTTTATGCTGTATATGTGGCGATCAAATCCTATCTAGATGGACTGTGAGTATATGGATTGTCAGTTTTGTTATGCTGTGTATATGGCATTCAAATCCTATCTAGATGGACTGTGGGTATATGGATTGTTAGTTTTGTTATGCTGTGTATGTGGCGATCAAATCCTCTCTAGATGTACATTGAGTATATGGATTGTCACTTTTTTATGCTGTATATGTGGCGATCAAATCCTATCTAGATGGACTGTGAGTATATGGATTGTTAGTTTTGTTATGCTGTGTATGTGGCGATCAAATCCTGTGTAGATGGACTGTGAGTATATGGATTGTTAGTTTTGTTATGCTGTGTATGTGGCGATCAAATCCTGTCTAGATGGACTGTGAGTATATGGATTGTTAGTTTTGTTATGCTGTGTATGTGGCGATCAAATCCTCTCTAGATGTACATTGAGTATATGGATTGTCACTTTTTTATGCTGTATATGTGGCGATCAAATCCTATCTAGATGGACTGTGAGTATATGGATTGTTAGTTTTGTTATGCTGTGTATGTGGCGATCAAATCCTGTGTAGATGGACTGTGAGTATATGGATTGTTAGTTTTGTTATGCTGTGTATGTGGCGATCAAATCCTGTCTATATGGACTGTGAGTATATGGATTGTTAGTTTTGTTATGCTGAGTATGTGGCGATCAAATCCTGTCTAGATGGACTGTGAGTATATGGATTGTTAGTTTTGTTATGCTGTGTATTTGGCGATCAAATCCTGTCTAGATGGACTGTGAGTATATGGATTGTCAGTTTTGTTATGCTGTGTATGTGGCGATCAAATCCTGTCTAGATGGACTCTGAGTATATGGATTGTTAGTTTTGTTATGCTGTGTATGTGGCGATCAAATCCTGTGTAGATGGACTGTGAGTATATGGATTGTTAGTTTTGTTATGCTGTGTATGTGGCGATCAAATCCTGTCTAGATGGACTGTGAGTATATGGATTGTCAGTTTTGTTATGCTGTGTATGTGGCGATCAAATCCTGTCTAGATGGACTCTGAGTATATGGATTGTTAGTTTTGTTATGCTGTGTATGTGGCGATCAAATCCTGTGTAGATGGACTGTGAGTATATGGATTGTTAGTTTTGTTATGCTGTGTATGTGGCGATCAAATCCTGTGTAGATGGACTGTGAGTATATGGATTGTCAGTTTTGTTATGCTGTGTATGTGGCGATCAAATCCTGTCTAGATGGACTCTGAGTATATGGATTGTTAGTTTTGTTATGCTGTGTATGTGGCGATCAAATCCTGTGTAGATGGACTGTGAGTATATGGATTGTTAGTTTTGTTATGCTGTGTATGTGGCAAACAAATCCTGTCTAGATGGACTGTGAGTATATGGATTGTCAGTTTTGTTATGCTGTGTATGTGGCGATCAAATCCTCTCTAGATGTACATTGAGTATATGGATTGTCACTTTTTTATGCTGTATATGTGGCGATCAAATCCTATCTAGATGGACTGTGAGTATATGGATTGTCAGTTTTGTTATGCTGTGTATATGGCATTCAAATCCTATCTAGATGCACTGTGAGTATATGGATTGTCAGTTTTGTTATGCTGTGTATGTGGCGATCAAATCCTGTCTAGATGGACTGTGAGTATATGGATTGTCAGTTTTGTTATGCTGTGTATGTGGCGATCAAATCCTCTCTAGATATACTTTGAGTATATGGATTGTCACTTTTTTATGCTGAGTATGTGGCGATCAAATCCTGTCTAGATGGACTTTGAGTATATGGATTGTCAGTATTTTTATGCTGTGTATGTGGCATTTAATAGCTGTCTAGATGTACTGTGAGTATATGGATTGTTAGTTTTGTTATGCTGTGTATGTGGCGATCAAATCCTCTCTAGATGTACTTTGAGTATATGGATTGTCACTTTTTTATGCTGTGTATGTGGCGATCAAATCCTGTCTAGATGGACTATGAGTATATGGATTGTCAGTTTTGTTATGCTGTGTATGTGGCATTCAAATCCTATCTAGATGGACTGTGAGTATATGGATTGTCAGTTTTGTTATGCTGTGTATGTGGCGATCAAATCCTATCTAGATGTACTTTGAGTATATGGATTGTCACTTTTTTATGCTGTGTATGTGGCATTCAAATCCTATCTAGATGGACTGTGAGTATATGGATTGTCAGTTTTGTTATGCTGTGTATGTGGCATTCAAATCCTATCTAGATGTACTGTGAGTATATGGATTGTCAGTTTTGTTATGCTGTGTATGTGGCGATCAAATCCTATCTAGATGGACTGTGAGTATATGGATTGTCAGTTTTGTTATGCTGTGTATGTGGCGATGAAATCCTCTCTAGATGTACTTTGAGTATATGCTTTGTCACTTTTTTATGCTGAGTATGTGGCGATCAAATCCTGTCTGGATGGACTGTGAGTATATGGATTGTCAGTATTTTTTATGCTGTGTAAGTGGCATTTAATAGCTGTCTAGATGTACTGTGAGTGTATGGATTGTTAGTTTTGTTATGCTGTGTATGTGGCATTTAATAGCTGTCTAGATGTACTGAGTATATGGATTGTTAGTTTTGTTATGCTGTGTATGTGGCGATCAAATCCTCTCTAGATGTACTTTGAGTATATGGATTGTCACTTTTTTATGCTGTGTATGTGGCATTCAAATCCTATCTAGATGGACTGTGAGTATATGGATTGTCACTTTTTTATGCTGTATATGTGGCGATCAAATCCTATCTAGATGGACTGTGAGTATATGGATTGTTAGTTTTGTTATGCTGTGTATGTGGCGATCAAATCCTGTGTAGATGGACTGTGAGTATATGGATTGTTAGTTTTGTTATGCTGTGTATGTGGCGATCAAATCCTGTCTAGATGGACTGTGAGTATATGGATTGTTAGTTTTGTTATGCTGTGTATGTGGCGATCAAATCCTCTCTAGATGTACATTGAGTATATGGATTGTCACTTTTTTATGCTGTATATGTGGCGATCAAATCCTATCTAGATGGACTGTGAGTATATGGATTGTTAGTTTTGTTATGCTGTGTATGTGGCGATCAAATCCTGTGTAGATGGACTGTGAGTATATGGATTGTTAGTTTTGTTATGCTGTGTATGTGGCGATCAAATCCTGTCTATATGGACTGTGAGTATATGGATTGTTAGTTTTGTTATGCTGAGTATGTGGCGATCAAATCCTGTCTAGATGGACTGTGAGTATATGGATTGTTAGTTTTGTTATGCTGTGTATGTGGCGATCAAATCCTGTCTAGATGGACTATGAGTATATGGATTGTCAGTTTTGTTATGCTGTGTATGTGGCGATCAAATCCTGTCTAGATGGACTCTGAGTATATGGATTGTTAGTTTTGTTATGCTGTGTATGTGGCGATCAAATCCTGTGTAGATGGACTGTGAGTATATGGATTGTTAGTTTTGTTATGCTGTGTATGTGGCGATCAAATCCTGTCTAGATGGACTGTGAGTATATGGATTGTCAGTTTTGTTATGCTGTGTATGTGGCGATCAAATCCTGTCTAGATGGACTCTGAGTATATGGATTGTTAGTTTTGTTATGCTGTGTATGTGGCGATCAAATCCTGTGTAGATGGACTGTGAGTATATGGATTGTTAGTTTTGTTATGCTGTGTATGTGGCGATCAAATCCTGTGTAGATGGACTGTGAGTATATGGATTGTCAGTTTTGTTATGCTGTGTATGTGGCGATCAAATCCTGTCTAGATGGACTCTGAGTATATGGATTGTTAGTTTTGTTATGCTGTGTATGTGGCGATCAAATCCTGTGTAGATGGACTGTGAGTATATGGATTGTTAGTTTTGTTATGCTGTGTATGTGGCAAACAAATCCTGTCTAGATGGACTGTGAGTATATGGATTGTCAGTTTTGTTATGCTGTGTATGTGGCGATCAAATCCTCTCTAGATGTACATTGAGTATATGGATTGTCACTTTTTTATGCTGTATATGTGGCGATCAAATCCTATCTAGATGGACTGTGAGTATATGGATTGTCAGTTTTGTTATGCTGTGTATATGGCATTCAAATCCTATCTAGATGCACTGTGAGTATATGGATTGTCAGTTTTGTTATGCTGTGTATGTGGCGATCAAATCCTGTCTAGATGGACTGTGAGTATATGGATTGTCAGTTTTGTTATGCTGTGTATGTGGCGATCAAATCCTCTCTAGATATACTTTGAGTATATGGATTGTCACTTTTTTATGCTGAGTATGTGGCGATCAAATCCTGTCTAGATGGACTTTGAGTATATGGATTGTCAGTATTTTTATGCTGTATATGTGGCATTTAATAGCTGTCTAGATGTACTGTGAGTATATGGATTGTTAGTTTTGTTATGCTGTGTATGTGGCGATCAAATCCTCTCTAGATGTACTTTGAGTATATGGATTGTCACTTTTTTATGCTGTGTATGTGGCGATCAAATCCTGTCTAGATGGACTATGAGTATATGGATTGTCAGTTTTGTTATGCTGTGTATGTGGCATTCAAATCCTATCTAGATGGACTGTGAGTATATGGATTGTCAGTTTTGTTATGCTGTGTATGTGGCGATCAAATCCTATCTAGATGTACTTTGAGTATATGGATTGTCACTTTTTTATGCTGTGTATGTGGCATTCAAATCCTATCTAGATGGACTGTGAGTATATGGATTGTCAGTTTTGTTATGCTGTGTATGTGGCATTCAAATCCTATCTAGATGTACTGTGAGTATATGGATTGTCAGTTTTGTTATGCTGTGTATGTGGCGATCAAATCCTATCTAGATGGACTGTGAGTATATGGATTGTCAGTTTTGTTATGCTGTGTATGTGGCGATGAAATCCTCTCTAGATGTACTTTGAGTATATGCTTTGTCACTTTTTTATGCTGAGTATGTGGCGATCAAATCCTGTCTGGATGGACTGTGAGTATATGGATTGTCAGTATTTTTTATGCTGTGTAAGTGGCATTTAATAGCTGTCTAGATGTACTGTGAGTGTATGGATTGTTAGTTTTGTTATGCTGTGTATGTGGCATTTAATAGCTGTCTAGATGTACTGAGTATATGGATTGTTAGTTTTGTTATGCTGTGTATGTGGCGATCAAATCCTCTCTAGATGTACTTTGAGTATATGGATTGTCACTTTTTTATGCTGTGTATGTGGCATTCAAATCCTATCTAGATGGACTGTGAGTATATGGATTGTCAGTTTTGTTATGCTGTGTATGTGGCATTCAAATCCTATCTAGATGGATTGTGAGTATATGGATTGTCAGTTTTGTTATGCTGTGTATGTGGCATTCAAATCCTATCTAGATGGACTGTGAGTATATGGATTGTCAGTTTTGTTATGCTGTGTATGTGACGACCAAATCCTCTCTAGATGTACTTTGAGTATATGGATAGTCACTTTTTTATGCTGTGTATGTGGCATTCAAATCCTATCTAGATGGACTTTGAGTATATGGATTGTCAGTTTTGTTATGCTGTGTATGTGGCGATGAAATCCTCTCTAGATGTACTTTGAGTATATGCATTGTCACTTTTTTATGCTGAGTATGTGGCGATCAAATCCTGTCTAGATGGACTGTGAGTATATGGATTGTCAGTTTTGTTATGCTGTGTATGTGGCATTCAAATCCTATCTAGATGTACTTTGAGTATATGGATTGTCAGTTTTGTTATGCTATGTATGTGGCGATGAAATCCTCTCTAGATGTACTTTGAGTATATGCATTGTCACTTTTTTATGCTGAGTATGTGGCGATCAAATCCTGTCTAGATGGACTGTGAGTATATGGATTGTCAGTTTTGTTATGCTGTGTATGTGGCGATGAAATCCCCTCTAGATGTACTTTGAGTACATGCATTGTCACTTTTTTATGCTGAGTATGTGGCGATCAAATCCTGTCTAGATGGACTGTGAGTATATGGATTGTCAGTTTTGTTATGCTGTGTATGTGGCGATGAAATCCTCTCTAGATGTACTTTGAGTATATGCATTGTCACTTTTTTATGCTGAGTATGTGGCGATCAAATCCTGTCTAGATGTACTTTGAGTATATGGATTGTCAGTTTTGTTATGCTGTGTATGTGGCATTCAAATCCTATCTAGATGGACTGTGAGTATATGGATTGTCAGTTTTGTTATGCTGTGTATGTGGCGATGAAATCCTCTCTAGATGTACTTTGCGTATATGCATTGTCACTTTTTTATGCTGAGTATGTGGCGATCAAATCCTGTTTAGATGGACTGTGATTATATGGATTGTCAGTTTTGTTATGCTGTGTATGTGGCATTCAAATCCTATCTAGATGGATTGTGAGTATATGGATTGTCAGTTTTGTTATGCTGTGTATGTGGCATTCAAATCCTATCTAGATGGACTGTGAGTATATAGATTGTCAGTTTTGTTATGCTGTGTATGTGGTGATCAAATCCTATCTAGATGGACTGTGAGTATATGGATTGTCAGTTTTGTTATGCTGTGTATGTGGCGATCAAATCCTATCTAGATGGACTGTGAGTATATGGATTGTCAGTTTTGGTATGCTGTGTATGTGGCGATCAAATCCTATCTAGATGGACTGTGAGTATATGGATTGTCAGTTTTGGTATGCTGTGTATGTGGCGATGAAATCCTATCTAGATGGACTGTGAGTATATGGATTGTCAGTTTTGTTATGCTGTGTATGTGGCGACCAAATCCTATCTAGATGTACTTTGAGTATATGGATTGTCAGTTTTTTATGCTGTGTATGTGGTATTCAAATCCTATCTAGATGTACTTTGAGTATATGGATAGTCACTTTTTTATGCTGTGTAAGTGGTATTCAAATCCTATCTAGATGTACTTTGAGTATATGGATTGTCACTTTTTTATGCTGTGTATGTGGCGATCAAATCCTATCTAGATGGACTGTGAGTATATGGATTGTCAGTTTTGTTATGCTGTGTATGTGGCATTCAAATCCTATCTAGATGGACTGTGAGTATATGGATTGTCAGTTTTGTTATGCTGTGTATGTGGCATTCAAATCCTATCTAGATGGACTGTGAGTATATGGATTATCAGTTTTGTTATGCTGTGTATGTGGCATTCAAATCCTATCTAGATGTACTTTGAGTATATGGATTGTCACTTTTTTATGCTGTGTATGAGGCGATCAAATCCTATCTAGAAGGACTGTGAGTATATGGATTGTCAGTTTTGGTATGCTGTGTATGTGGCGATCAAATCCTGTCTAGATGGACTGTGAGTATATGGATTGTCAGTTTTGTTATGCTGTGTATGTGGCGACCAAATCCTCTCTAGATGTACTTTGAGTATATGCATTGTCACTTTTTTATGCTGAGTATGTGGCGATCAAATCCTGTCTAGATGGACTGTGAGTATATGGATTGTCAGTTTTGTTATGCTGTGTATGTGGCGATGAAATCCTCTCTAGATGTACTTTGAGTATATGCATTGTCACTTTTTTATGCTGAGTATGTGGCGATCAAATCCTGTCTAGATGGACTGTGAGTATATGGATTGTCAGTTTTGTTATGCTGTGTATGTGGCGATGAAATCCTCTCTAGATGTACTTTGAGTATATGCATTGTCAGTTTTTTATGCTGAGTATGTGGCGATCAAATCCTGTCTAGATGGACTGTGATTATATGGATTGTCAGTTTTGTTATGCTGTGTATGTGGCATTCAAATCCTATCTAGATGGATTGTGAGTATATGGATTGTCAGTTTTGTTATGCTGTGTATGTGGCATTCAAATCCTATCTAGATGGACTGTGAGTATATAGATTGTCAGTTTTGTTATGCTGTGTATGTGGCGACCAAATCCTATCTAGATGTACTTTGAGTATATGGATAGTCACTTTTTTATGCTGTGTATGTGGTATTCAAATCCTATCTAGATGGACTGTGAGTATATGGATTGTCAGTTTTGGTATGCTGTGTATGTGGCGATCAAATCCTATCTAGATGGACTGTGAGTATATGGATTGTCAGTTTTGGTATGCTGTGCATGTGGCGATCAAATCCTATCTAGATGGACTGTGAGTATATGGATTGTCAGTTTTGGTATGCTGTGTATGTGGCGATCAAATCCTATCTAGATGGACTGTGAGTATATGGATTGTCAGTTTTGGTATGCTGTGTATGTGGCGATCAAATCCTATCTAGATGGACTGTGAGTATATGGATTGTCAGTTTTGTTATGCTGTGTATGTGGCGACCAAATCCTATCTAGATGTACTGTGAGTATATGGATTGTCAGTTTTGTTATGCTGAGTATGTGGCATTCAAATCCTATCTAGATGTACTTTGAGTATATGGATTGTCACTTTTTTATGCTGTGTATGTGGCGATCAAATCCTATCTAGATGGACTGTGAGTATATGGATTGTCAGTTTTGGTATGCTGTGTATGTGGCGATCAAATCCTGTCTAGATGGACTGTGAGTATATGGATTGTCAGTTTTGTTATGCTGTGTATGTGGCGACCAAATCCTCTCTAGATGTACTTTGAGTATATGTATTGTCACTTTTTTATGCTGTGTATGTGGCGATCAAATCCTATCTAGATGGACTGTGAGTATATGGATTGTCAGTTTTGGTATGCTGTGTATGTGGCGATCAAATCCTGTCTAGATGGACTGTGAGTATATGGATTGTCAGTTTTGTTATGCTGTGTATGTGGCGACCAAATCCTCTCTAGATGTACTTTGAGTATATGGATAGTCACTTTTTTATGCTGTGTATGTGGTATTCAAATCCTATCTAGATGGACTGTGAGTATATGGATTGTCAGTTTTGTTACGCTGTGTATGTGGCATTCAAATCCTATCTAGATGGACTGTGAGTATATGGATTGTCAGTTTTGTTATGCTGTGTATGTGGTATTCAAATCCTATCTAGATGGACTGTGGGTATATGGATTATCAGTTTTGTTATGCTGTGTATGTGGCATTCTAATCCTATCTAGATGGACTGTGAGTATATGGATTGTCAGTTTTGTTATGCTGTGTATGTGGCATTCAAATCCTATCTAGATGTACTTTGAGTATATGGATTGTCACTTTTTTATGCTGTGTATGTGGCGATCAAATCCTATCTAGATGTACTGAGTATATGGATTGTTAGTTTTGTTATGCTGTGTATGTGGCATTCAAATCCTATCTAGATGTACTGTGAGTATATGGATTGTCAGTTTTGTTATGCTGTGTATGTGGCATTCAAATCCTATCTAGATGGACTGTGAGTATATGGACTGTCACTTTTTTATGCTGTGTATGTGGCGATCAAATCCTTTCTAGATGGACTGTGAGTATATGGATTGTCAGTTTTGTTATGCTGTGTTTGTGGCATTCAAATCCTATCTAGATGGACTGTGAGTATATGGATTGTCAGTTTTGTTATGCTGTGTATGTGGCATTCAAATCCTATCTAGATGGACTGTGAGTATATGGATTGTCAGTTTTGGTATGCTGTGTATGTGACGATCAAATCCTCTCTAGATGTACTTTGAGTATATGGATTGTCACTTTTTTATGCTGAGTATGTGGCATTCAAATCCTATCTAGATGGACTGTGAGTATATGGATTGTCAGTATTTTTATGCTGTGTATGTGGCATTTAATAGCTGTCTAGATGGACTGTGAGTATATGGATTGTTAGTTTGTTTATGCTGTGTATGTGGCGTTCAATTGCTGTCCAAATGAACTGTGAGTTTATGGATTGTTAGTTTTTATGCTGTGTTGTATGTAGCGTTCAGTTGCTGACTAGATGGACTGTGAGTATATGGATTGTTAGTTTGTTTATGCTGTGTATGTGGCGTTCAATTGCTGTCCAAATGAACTGTGAGTTTATGGATTGTTAGTTTTTATGCTGTGTTGTATGTAGCGTTCAGTTGCTGACTAGATGGACTGTGAGTTTATGGATTGTTAGTTTTTATGCTGTGTTGTATGTAGCGTTCAGTTGCTGACTAGATGGACTGTGAGTATATGGATTCTTAGTTTTTATGTCCCGTTGTATGTAGCGTTCAGTTGCTGACTAGATGGACTTTGAGTATATGGATTGTTAGTTTTTATGTCCTGTTGTATGTAGCGTTCAGTTGCTGATTAGATGGACTGTGAGTATATGGATTGTTAGTTTTTATGTCCCGTTGTATGTAGCGTTCAGTTGCTGACTAGATGGACTTTGAGTATATGGATTGTTAGTTTTTATGTCCTGTTGTATGTAGCGTTCAGTTGCTGATTAGATGGACTGTGAGTTTATGGATTGTTAGTTTTTATGCTGTGTTGTATGTAGCGTTCAGTTGCTGACTAGATGGACTGTGAGTATATGGATTCTTAGTTTTTATGTCCCGTTGTATGTAGCGTTCAGTTGCTGACTAGATGGACTTTGAGTATATGGATTGTTAGTTTTTATGTCCCGTTGTATGTAGCGTTCAGTTGCTGACTAGATGGACTTTGAGTATATGGATTGTTAGTTTTTATGTCCTGTTGTATGTAGCGTTCAGTTGCTGACTAGATGGACTTTGAGTATATGGATTGTTAGTTTTTATGTCCTGTTGTATGTAGCGTTCAGTTGCTGACTAGATGGACTTTGAGTATATGGATTGTTAGTTTTTATGTCCTGTTGTATGTAGCGTTCAGTTGCTGACTAGATGGACTGTGAGTATATGGATTGTTAGTTTTTATGTCCTGTTGTATGTAGCGTTCAGTTGCTGACTAGATGGACTGTGAGTATATGGATTCTTAGTTTTTATGTCCCGTTGTATGTAGCGTTCAGTTGCTGACTAGATGGACTTTGAGTATATGGATTGTTAGTTTTTATGTCCCGTTGTATGTAGCGTTCAGTTGCTGACTAGATGGACTTTGAGTATATGGATTGTTAGTTTTTATGTCCCGTTGTATGTAGCGTTCAGTTGCTGACTAGATGGACTTTGAGTATATGGATTGTTAGTTTTTATGTCCTGTTGTATGTAGCGTTCAGTTGCTGACTAGATGGACTTTGAGTATATGGATTGTTAGTTTTTATGTCGTGTTGTATGTAGCGTTCAGTTGCTGACTAGATGGACTGTGAGTATATGGATTGTTAGTTTTTATGTCCTGTTGTATGTAGCGTTCAGTTGCTGACTAGATGGACTGTGAGTATATGGATTGTTAGTTTTTATGTCCTGTTGTATGTAGCGTTCAGTTGCTGACTAGATGGACTGTGAGTATATGGATTGTCAGTTTTCTATTTGCCTAGACCTTTTGTATTTGGGAGTACAGAGTGAGGTTTGATCTGTCTACTGACTAAACTAGTAGATAAAGATTGAAATCATAAAAAAATATATAATTCCTTAATGATCGAAAGAGGAACAACACTAAAAAGTCTATCAGTCAAGCTGGTTATAATTGTAGCCGGTTTCCACTTTGTGGCATACTCCAACCAGTGTCATTTAGCAGAGAGGGAGGGAGCTTTAGTATTTTTCTAATAATGGCTACTTAATAAGATCAGTGGTCCTTGAAGCTTTAGAGTGTTTTCACAAATCACCAATAGTTTATTGATTTTTCACACACAATTATTAACAAAGTGGTCTGGGCTATAAGTGTAACCTGCAAGTCTATTTGTGACAAGATTATGTTTAGTCATTTGCATTTGTCTGATGACCCTACTCGTGTAATTCAAGGATTAGGTGTAATGACATTATTTACAAAGAAAATCTCGTTGAAAACGATAATGATGGCAAGGAGGAAGATATCACAGGGGGGAAACATTACTCGCCAGAAGAGGAAGACATTTTCAACTTACAAAGTTTGTTTCTGACAAGAGGTCAGAAATGGCTGTCTTTAAGTAAAAAAAGTTCTTTTGGAGCACTAAATATGCGAGCATGTGTACTCATAAGATTTTTTATCCATTTTGAGATTCAAAGGCTGTGGTATAGAACAGTCTTAATAGAAACTGTATCCTGAAAAATGACAAAGCCTATTATCTTGAATAAAACAAAATATCAAGCAATCTTTTTACCATTAGGAGAGAAGGATGTGCAGGTAACATGGGAATAACTTGGTAAAAACCCGTTTTTATATTTTTCTTACTATAACTTTTTTTAAGGTTAATAAAGACATAATGCTTTTTAATATAACTTGTAGAAAATTTAATTCTGAGAAAATTGAAATTAATAAAGTCAAGTACAGAACACAAATTAATTGGCCAATATAAATTTTGTTAGCATTAAATACCCAGAGCTTTGGTAGAACAATGTGCCAGTTTAAATACAGAAATAATATTTATGATAATCAAGAATGTGGTCCAATAAAACCAATTATAAATTGAATTCATTATTATAAAGGTTTTGCAAACTGAAGACAGATTGAATAAAAAACAGGTTTCTTCATTTCATAAGCCTATGACTGTTAATTTCATTAACATATTATCAACAATACAAAACATTCTGGCTCAAAATTTGAATATTTTTACACACTTGTATAGTTGTCACTTCACTTTAATACACTTGAAGAAGAATCTTACTTGGTTTACTTGCGAGTCGACTTTTGAAAAACTATTAATTATGTGCTATCATTTTCAGATTTATTTAGAAGACTGACGGATTCTTGTAGTTGGCAGTTGTGTGAAAATTCCATTGTCACATGGTATAACAGTACTGTTCCATTTACAGCACTGCAATGTGGTTTAGTTTCACTGCACTATGGGTTAGATTTGGTCTGTTTTGGGTTTAATTTTGTTTATTAAGCCAAATAATTTATAAATTTTTAATTTTATGTTCCTTTATTATATTATTTTTGTGTTTATAAATTCGAAGCTGTTCCCAGAATGTCATTTTTAAGCTTTTTTGTACTTTTTAAATTAGATGTATGTTTTCTAATGTGGAGATTGTGTGGTTGTTTTTGATGGCATGTGTGGTTAAGTGTGAATTGTAAGTGTTTGGTTTGATGTATGCTTTAAGGTGTTATTTATATCTGTCTTTTAATTTCTTTTTTGTTTGACTAATTTAAAATTTGTTACAGTCTGGGCATTCAATTTTATAAATTCTGTTATTTAGTGTGGGAAATATTTTTTTCGTTTGGTTTATTTTATTGATTATGCTTCCTGTATTTTTGTAAGTTACATTAAAATTGTTATACAGTAATACTTTGTACTTACGCGATAGGTGGGACCGAGCAATAACCGTGTAAGTGGAATTCGCGTGCGTCGAGGTATAATTTTACATACGATCATGTTTAATTGGGACCAAAGACTAAATGAACTAATAATTTTGAAGAAAAATGTACATGTATTAAAATCTTAAATACATATTACAACAACAAATTGTATTATATTCATACATATTGCAAAGAAGTAAGTTAAAAGAAGTAATTTTGACATAGAAGACTTCATAAAATCTAATAAATTAGTATGCAGAATTGTAGATTTTTTCTTCTCACTCAGAATTTCCTCAAAACTCGCTAATTTCTTTTGTTTTGTGGCAGAAATACGGTCATCATTGTTGGAGTCTATGTTTTTTCAAAATTGGTAACCCTGGCTGATTTAAACTTAGGCCTTTTGTCAAGTTTCTAACAGTCATTTCATCTTCTAAGTTAACTGGGTCTAAAGAATCTGGGTTTTTAAAGCTTTGCTCTCGCACACGCATTTCTATGAGATCATCAATTAATTGTCAGGTCTTAGTTGGGTAAATCCAGCAGTTCTTGAACGTCATCATTATCCACTTCAAAATTGAGTTATCTGGCAAAACCACGAAATTTTTCAATCATATCAGCAATTTCATCAGACTCTGCACTGATTCTGCTTAAGTTTAAGTGGCGAAAAAACAAACACACCTTTTTCCAAACGCCATTCACAGTTTTTTGTGAAATTTCATTCGAAGATTACTCATGATTTCCAAAGCATCTAAAACGTTGAATTGTGTTCAACAATCTTCAACAGAGAGCTTGTTGTTCTGTCTCATAGCTTCATGCAGATGTGAAAATGATCTTTTTGTGTAATATGCTTTAATTGTTTTGATGACTCCTTCATCCATCGGTTGAAGCAAATTATTTGTGTTTGGTGGCAAAAATATCACTTTCACGCGTGTTTCGAAATTAGTTAAGTAGTAGGAGGATGACCAGGTGCATTCTCAATTAATAGGAAATACTTTCAAAGGAATTTGTTTAGATTGACAATAACGGTCGACTTGGGATATGACATAATGATCAAACCAGTCCTCAAAAAGTGTAGCTGTCACCTAAACCTTTCTATTCAACTTTCAAATTACGGGGAAGCTAGCTTTAGAAATATTTTTTAATGCCCATGGATTTTCTGAGCGATAAACTATTAGAGGTTGCAATTTACAGTCACCAGCTGTATTTGCGCCAAGCATCGCTGTCAATTGGTCTTTGGCTGCCCTAAATCCTGGAAATATTTTCTCTTCATGAGCTATAAAAGTTCTTTTAGGCATTTTCTTCCGGAACAGGCCAGTTTCTGCATAACTCAGACAGCATGATTTAAAACCGCATAACTTCAGAATCGCGTATGATGGGGTAGTGTAAGTCGAGGTATTACTGTATTTTAGTATTATTTATTCCTTTTTTATCACATCCTATGTATGTGAATATGGCCCATTTTTTGTTGTTGTTTGTGGTTCATGTGTTGGTTATTTTAATTTAGTTAATATTTTTAATTCTCATTTATTGTAGCAAGTCTGTATTGCACGTGAAATATTTAAACTGTTTGTGTTTCATGTTCTTAAAATTCATTTAATTATTATACATTCAAATGATGAATAAATGGAGACTTTTGGATTGTGAGGATAGAATATAAAGAATTATTTCTGAATCAAAACGTTTTCCTTGAGCACAGTTTTAATTTTTGGGAAGAGCCAGGAGTGGCATGGTGCTAAATCGGGTGAGTATGGCAGATATGGACAGACAGGAACACTTTTTTTGTCTAAAAATTCGTGAATAAGAAGCGAGATGTGAGATGGCGCATTGTTGTGATGATGAAGAAAGCCATTTGTCCATATTTTCTGGAACTGTACTGAACTGTTCAAGATGTTAAGATCTTCCTATAGCTCTTGAAGAGTTATTCGTCTGTTTGAATGAACCATTGTTTCTACTTTTTGGACATTGTCGTCTGTTTTTGAGGTTATTGGACTTGTTAATGGAATTCCCGAACACTGCTCTTCTTTAACAGACTCATTTACGCTTTTAAATTGGTCATACCACTTGTACATTGTCTTCAGAGTCACAACATTATCGCCATACACAGATTTTAACATTTAGTGAGTTTTTTGGCATTCTTTTGGAACTTAAAACAAAACTTAATGCTAATGCGTTGTTCGTAGTCCATGATGCACAACAGATACGATAAACACAACCTCATTCTAGCGGCTCTGGGAGTCGACTGACAAGCTCCAGCGTGTTGAAACTTGTCGCCGACTGTCTCAACAGAATACGCTACTACGCAAATTACATCATATGGATATAGCATCTGCAGTAGCCGCTATGAAAATTCATTCATCATATTTTTTGATCACACCTCGTACAAAGTTAAGATGAATATTTTATTTTAAATCAAACAGTGGAATAGAAGCACTACAACAATAGCCTGCAATGCCTTAGCAACAAAAATAGACCGAAAGTGTGTGAGGGCTATGTGATTCATTGTCCTTCCTTCCTTCACTCATATGTTTGATAATTATCCTTCTGTAAGACTAGGAAATATAGAAAAACACATTTTAGTTTGGTTTTATAACCAAGAAACTGAGGCCGCATACCCTGATTTAATGGATACGTTTTACTCATCAACTTACTGTACTACTATAAAAATAATGAACACCCTGCAAAGCCTTATCTGAGTCAATTATCCGAACTGACCACATATACACAAACACACACAGAAACACACAATACACACACACATACAAACATTCTGTTATCAAGAATAATTATCAAACAATATGGTCGAAGCTTAGAAAGTTATCAATATATTACATTGATGAAAATCTTCGAGCATATTTTTTATATAATATTCTGGTTGATAACATGTTTTTAAATAAATATATAAATAAACTAGGGGCTTGTAGGGGCAAATACCCTTATTCATATTGAAAGAAATCTTAAACTTTAACAATAAAGTAATTAATATTTAAAGACAAAAACTATAAAGGCTATTAGCAAAAACCTATATACAATACCTTTAATACTGTTTAAATATTTGTTTGTTTAGACATCATAATCATCTGTTTCTCATTGCAATGTATACACATAACCTGCTCTCATACTGTTTATGTATTTGTTTGTTTACAAATCATACTCGGCTGATTTTCATGCAATTTATTTCTTATGGAAGGTTTTGGTAACTTTTAGTTCCTCAAAACCCTATAAATGTTGTAAATTGAGAAAACTTATATTTGTCCCCGCTATGTTTTATCAGTAGCTTTATTTTGAGTCATTTTCCAACTCTGTATGACCTTCTAAGCTCCCACAATCTTTCTCTCAAAATTCGGCTTACGAAATTATATATTAAAATAACAAGAAAACTGTCATCTACAAACCAATACCTTATGTATGTTTATGTGTGTGTGTGTCCATGTAATTCCCAAAGTGTTTAAATAATTATAAAATTCACATCACATCATTCTGGGTGATGCAATTGAATAATATAAATTAATATACAATTCCGCAGTTTAGATTTACTGGTTTGGAAAAAGCTGTTTACAGATATTTATAGATTTATCGTTTATTTGTTTAGTAAATATCAAATTCATGTAATTATTATACGAGTATAATGGAGCATGTTTGATTGTGTAATTATTCCTTAAATTCCAGTTTCCATGCATACCTTTATGAAACCCTCGCAGCTAACGTATTCACATCTACATGGTATAATGAGGACGAGCTTTCTGCTTTTTGTAAGTCTTTTTTATTATTTTTTTTTTTATAAAGAAAGGAGAGAAAGGAATAGTTATAACAATATATAATCAATATCTTTTTATTTATAAGTTAAATTGTTAATGCAGCTTTTCGTTGCACATCTTGAGGTTTTCTATGATATATACCGGTAATTAATTATTCACTTTGCACAAAACTAGTATTTGTATTTTTTTAGTAGATAGGTAGGCGAATGCTGTCTGTATCTTCAAAAGAATGCACATACGAGGTCTGTTCAAAAAATATGCGGACTGAGGTCATAAAAAAATGTACTTTATTTGGAAGTTACACGTCTGGGTCTCCTTCAAAGTACTCTCCTCGCCAACGCACACACTTATCCCAACGGTGTTTCCACTTGTTACAACAGTCCTGGTACGCTTCTTTTGTGATGGCGTTCAGCTCCTTCGTCGCATTTGTCTTAATCTCCGAAATCGTTTCAAATCTTCTTCCTTTAAGGGGTTTTTTGAGTTTTGGGAATAAGAAAAAGTCACAAGGAGCAAGGTCAGGTGAGTAGGGGGGGGGGGTAAGAACAGTGATCGAGTGTTTGGCCAAAAACCCACGAGATCTGAGTGCTGAGTGAGCTGGAGCGTTGTTGTGATGGAAAACCTAGTTATCACTTCTCCACAGTTCTGGCAATACCTCAGACATTTCAGTACTTCAATGTAGGTAATCTGGTTGACTGTAGAGCCTTCAGGAAGTGAACAACTTAGCATAAAAAAACTGTCAGCATTACCTTCGCATTCGACCAAACTTGGCAAGCTTTTTTTTGGGTCTTGGGGACGTTTGACTCACCCATTGGGATGATTGGACCTTCGTTTCAATGTCGTAACCATACACCCATGATTCATCACCGGTTATAATTCTTGACAAAAAGTTCTCATCTTCATTTGAACGATCAAGCAGTACCCGACAAACCCGGACGCGATTTGCTTTTTGGTCGTCGGTCATCAGGCGTGGCACAAATTTCGCAGCGACACGGTGCATCTTCAATTTTTCGGTCAAAATCTCGTAACAAGATCCAACTGATATCCCACACTCTTCGGAAAGCTCCCTAATGATCATACGTCCATTTTCGCAAACCAGGGTGTTGATTTTGTCAACTTGTGGGTCGTCAGGTGATATTGAACGACGTCCAGGACGCTCATCGTCATCAATCGACGGTCGGCCACCCTTGAAACGTTCATGCCACTTGAAACATGCAGTACACTTCATGGCAACATCACCATAGGCCGTGTTAAGCATGGCAAATGTTTCTGTTGCAGATTTCCCTAGTTTTACACAAAATTTCACAGCAATTCGTTGCTCCTTCAGGTTGTCCATTTTACAATCCGATAAACGAAAAAACACTCTTTACTAAACTGCGTGTAACTCATAAACAAATAAATGAAGATATCTGCAACTGAAATACTGCGTTTTAATCAGCTGATTTATACAAACCTAGCGACACCAAGCGGATTCTCCTGAAACTAACTTGAGCCGCGAAATTCAAACGGTCTGCGTATTTTTTGAACAGACCTCGTATAGCATTAGTAACTGTGTAATGAATATCAAGATTTAAGTGAATCACAGGGGGTTTTGTAGAAAATAGATGTACCATGCTTTATTGACTGAGAATGTATATGATATTGCCGTGAGATTCAAATTAAAAATAAATAACTTTATTATTTATAAAAATAAATAGATAATTGTTTAGGTTCTGTTTTTATTTCAAAATAGTTTGCAACTACACTTGACTATCTTCACAAATACTTCTGTTTCTTGTTTTTACAGCTGTTTATTATAAATCAATGGGATGGTTAAGAGATTCAGTGTCCAGACTTGTAGGAACTCCAAGAATGCGTCAACAAAGGATTAAAGATGGTAAAATGTTATTCTTTCTGTTGACAGTATATTTAAATATTGCTAGTCAAGTTTGTAAATTAAAATGGCGCAGTAACAAAACCCAAATCCACAATTGAACAACAACTTACGTTTTGCAGTATATTTACAAATTGTATCCATGATGGGCATTTAATAGCTGTAACCAGAGGTTTAATAGTAATAACATGGCTATTGATATATACACTGAGTATTAAATTCAAATTATACTGTGTTAGTGAGGTTTGATGTTTTTATTACTAACTAGACTAACTAACTAGACTACTAACTAACTAGACAAGTTAGTTTTAGTGGATTTGTAAAGAAAGGCTTTAAAAATTGTTTACATCTATGGTAAATGATTGGAACAATTAGGGGGCTAGGAATTATACTATTTACAAGGTATTAGTTTAAAACCAATACTATAAAGGATTTTTTACTTTAATATACTTATTTAAGTCTTTTAATACATTGACTGCAGGTGATGACAAGGTGTCGTCATGGAGAATCCCTTTTGTGCATTATATTTTTCACTTCTATTAGCTAAATATATAGCCGCTTGTTAGTATGTTATAAAGTCAGTGCAATGGAAAAATAATGGACGACATGAAATATCACGATATATATGTACTGTCACACCGCTGTAATAAGACTAAATAATAAAGTTATGTCCCAAAATAATATTTTAAAGTCCCACACCACAAAAGGAATTTTAACAAATAGCCTTCCTCGAGTCGTGGCCGATGTGCACACTTACAGTTATATGTATAATTTAAAATATTGGAATGATTTACCTTTTTGTGTCGTATTAATATAAAAGGGTCACCTTCGTAGCTGGATCCCTTGGGGTAAATCCGATCTATCGGAGATTTGTCCATCAGTCTCCTGCTAGCATTGACCCTTTTCCTGCCTGGTCCCTTACGACGCTCCCCCTTTTGACTCTCTTATCTGATTGTCTACTTTACTTGCTATTTTAATTAAAAAGGACTGGAAAAATCAAGTGTGTAGAGAACAGCTGATTAAACAGAAACCGAAATGTGCTGCCCTCGGTGGCCACTATTGAAAGTTTTTTGCCCAGTTTATCAGCAGTTTGGCAGTAATACAAAAGAAAAAACGTTACCATACAAATTTTCAATTGTTAATAAAATATGTTTTTATTAATTTTTAATATTTATTCATTAATTAAATTTAAAAAGTTGATGTCTAGGTCAGATTTGAACTGAATGACTATATATTTAAAATCCAGTACTTTGGCACTGACCCAACTTTCCCATAGCTAAAAATCTATTACTTTAAGATGTTTAGAAATTATAATAGGAAGGTTTCTTGCAATAATGAAGAATTACAAGAGATGGATAGAATGAAAAATTATTTTATCAGCTTCATAAATAAGAAACGAAAAAAGTAAATAAATAATAACAAACCCAATTAATAGCCCAACACCAAATACTGTATACAGAGGAAAATAAAAAAATTACAAGAAAATTCACTTTCTATTTCACCACTTAATGTTGTGATTCTGTCATATGTATGTACATATTGTATTAATTGTAATTATACAATAAAAAGTAATTAAAACAAAATTTTATTTGTTAACCTTAGTAGGAATTGACTATACACATTTTTTTTGTATTACTTGTTTTTTTTAATAGTACCTAAAACACATTGCAACACAGTCTAGAACTTAATGAGATACTTCAAATACAGTATTTAATTTTCTTTTTAACATAGAAAATTGTGATATTTAAGTTATTGGTAATTATTAACAAATAAAGTTGTATGACTAAAAAGTAAATATTTTAGAGAGTATTTTAACAATTGAGTGAAATGTAACTTGGAAAAGATTGTACAATATTCATGTTCTAAACCATTATAACCTAGTTTTATACATTTTGAATACAGGACTAACTATCAATAATCACATTTTGTAATAATATTAATAACAACATCTATTTATATTTAGGAAATTAACCTTGACAACTAAAGCAGTAATTTTGTTATCTCACTTAATTTGCTATAGGTCGGCTTATGACGATCATTCTTAGAAATCGACTTATATGTGTAAAAATTGAGATAAAACTGAAAAAAATTAATCCAACTGGGAATTTCTGAAGGTGAAAAAAGTAGGTTGCGACACTTGCGAGAGAGCCGACAGAAGTGAAAACTTTTATAGCTAAGTTAACAGATATTTTTAATTGAGACAAATTTTAATTTTGTGTGGTTAGAAATTACTAAACATTTGTTATAGGATGCGCCTAAGAATGTTTTCATTTAAAAAATTTGATTAAAAAATATATAAAATTATTATCATTACAGTACAGTCTCGCTAATCCGGTCTCCGATGATCCGGACCTCCGGCTAATCCGGACGGCCCAAAAGTTTTGTTTAGTTATAGTATTTTACAGTGCACAATCAGTCTGCTGTCCACAAAAATATTTATTTTTATACGTCTATATTTGTTATTTTTCAAAGGGGTTTTCCTACTTTAATACTCAAATAATATAATTTATTCATTAAAATATGAAATAGGTGTACCACTTGTTTGTTTCTTTTGCCTACTAAAGTAGAAAAAACTTCTTTGAAAAAATATATACAAATTAGATCACCCAACACTACAACGTACGTGACATCAGAGACATCTTGCGATAAACAAAAGATAAAGGACCGCTGACTAAACGGATAAACAGTCTATCCGTCTGGCGTCAGGTCAGTTGTTTTGTCGGACAGATGCCACTTTTCCTGCTTCTCGCAAGATATCTGCTCAGTTGTCATTTAATTCTAGTGCGATATTGATCTGTGTTTTTTATTTACGTCTCGTTCAGTGTTCAGTGAAAATGGCGACTAAACGTAAGTCAGTGACAGTGACAATGGAACAAAAACTCCAAGCTTTGTTTCGTATTGATGGAGGTGAATCGCTTATTAAAATTGCAAAAGAGTTAGGTGTGGGAAAACAAACTGTTTCCGATTGGAAAAAAAAGCGACAGGAAATTGAAGATTTTTGTGCAAAAATGGTTAGTAAAGACAGTTTAGGCGGCAGAAGCACTTTAAAAAAACCAAAAAATGAAACCCTAGATGATGCTTTGTATGTTTGGTTTTGCCAACAACGGGAACAGGGTGTTCCTTTATCGGGTGTAAATTTGCAAACGATCGCGCTGAAACTGAATGAAAAGTTAAAAGGAGACCCTAATTTTACTGCCAGTGTGGGATGGCTGTCACGGTGGAAGGAACGACACAGCATCCGTCAACTCGGAATAAGTGGTGAAATTTTGTCAGGTGACAGTGATGCAAGTGAAAAATTCAAAGACAAATTTGGCAAGTTTCTCAGAGATGAAAACTTACAACCTTGTCAGGTGTTCAACGCTGACGAAACTGGATTAAATTATAAAATGTTCCCAAAAAAAACTTTAGCTTCCAAATTAGATTCAGTAGCAAAAGGCCATAAAGTTAAGAAAGAACGTATGACTTTGCTGCCCTGCAGTAATGCTTCTGGCGATCTAAAATTTCCACTTTTGGTGATAGGGAAATCCGCAAAGCCTAGGGTTTTTAAAAATGTAAATTTAAGTGTTCTACCGGCCCAATACAAGTTCCAAAAATCAGCGTGGATGAACAGTCAAATTTTTAAGGACTGGTTTTTTGAAAACTTTGTTCCAACAACAGAAAAGTTTTTAAAAGAGAAAAAACTCCCTCGAAAAGCGGTTTTACTAATTGATAATGCCCCATGCCACCCAAATGAAGAAGAATTGCGTCATGGTGACATTTTTGTTAAATTTCTTCCTCCTAACGTAACGGCTCTCATTCAGCCGATGGATCAGGGCGTGATCGAAGCGATAAAACGGCGATATAGGAAAAAGTTAATTTTATCGCTTTTGGAACAACAAGAAGCAGATCCAGCTACAAAATTTATTGAAAATCTTAAAAAAGTGACTATAAAGGATGTCATTTATATGGCTGCAGAATCGTGGGAGGAAATTCAACCGTCTACACTACAAAAAAGCTGGAAAAAATTGTGGCCTGAAATGCCACAGGAAAGTGGAAAATCTGACAGTCAACCTACTAATGACGACAATGAATTTGTTCAGATTTTTCAACAATTGGAGGGTTGTGCCGAGTTGAAAGACACTGATATTTCCGAGTGGATTATCAGTGATAATGACATTGGTCATCAAGTGCTCAACGAGGACGAAATCGTCGCGGTGTGCACTGCAAACGCAGAAAATGACAGCTCGGAAGAGGAAGACTACACAGACGAACCTGTCAGCCTAACTCATGATGAGGCGGCTGCAATGCTGGAGGGGTTGATGACTTACTTTGAGAAACAAAGTGATACGTCAACTGCGGAGCTACTGACCTTGAAACGCCTACGAGATCGTACTGTGAAACGACGTCATTCATCGTTAAAACAAAAGAACATTACGGACTTTTTTCACTAAGTTTTTTAAAGTTTGTTTTTGTTTCAGTTTCATTTTTGTTTGAGTTTTTTGTGCGTTTATACAGTATAGTGTAAATAACTTTATGTGAATACTTTTATTCAACGAGAAAGGTGCTTAGATATTTATTTATGTCATGACTTTTCTGTTATAATTATAGGATTTTTTGCTACATAAGCTATGAAATACTGTACTGTAAGCTATATTTAGGCCTCAATTTCACTAAAACTACAATTTCAATATGTTTTCCCACCTAAAACACATATTGTATGCATTTGTTTGGCTTTTTCCGTCTAATCCGGACTTTCGTTGATCCGGACCGGGTCCGGTCCCATCAAGTCCGGATTAGTGAGACTGTACTGTATATTGAATTATTTGTCTTGAGATTAAGATTCAACAAAATTTAAATAAATAATATATTTATAAACTGATCAAAACTATTTAATAATAACATTTTTCTTAATAATGTTCAATAAATAATGTAACATAATGTGTTAAAACAGTAATTTTACAACATAACCTATAAAATAAAATCAGCTAATATATGAAATCATGTTATCATATAATTCACTCTGAGGCGACTCATAGCGTAACCTGAAGGAAATTATACTGTCGCGAAATCGTGTGTTTATGTCCATCCAATAAGATTTTGTAGGCGTCGCTATAGAACTTGACACTTCAAAAAAGTTTTCACTGACAAAACTATCTCGATCACTAAACTGCTGTGTATTTTATATATGTGCTATGAATCCTTATGAATTGTATTTTTAGATATTTGTTCAGTTCAACCGCCATTGAATTTTCTTATAAAAGAATGCCGCCCTGCTTTAGACAGTGGAACAGAAGATAAAAAGAGCTATTCTGAAAGCTGGGTTGAAATGGATGATGATTACATAGATCAACAATTCGGAAAATGGTCTTATGTTAAGAGGTATCAAAGTGGTAGCATGGGATACTATGGTATGTATATTTTTTTAATCTGGATGATATACATTGTTTTGGTTGTCTAAGAATTTTTGTCATTTAGAAATATAAAGAACATTTGAAATTTCTTAATAACGACTTAACAAACTTTTAAATCAAGTAAATTTATGAAGAACTTACTGAGGCATAACTTTTTCTATTACAGTATATTTTTGTTAAGTCATTAATTATAATAATCAGACACAAACGTTTGGCGATTGTCTTTAACAGTAAAATCTACAAGTATAAAACAACCTAGTACTATTATTATGCACAGTAAATTTTAACTATCACTTGTAGTTTTCTAGTCAAGTAATTTATTATTCATCCATTTATATTTAAAACACAAACAACAATGGCGTGTCTGTAAATTGATGAAAGACCTCAACTAAATAATAATACTGAAATATCTTTTGAACCATGATTAAAATAAGATACCATTGTTTTAACCAGTTATGTATAAAAGTAAAAATATTCAAACGCCAATCCCGTCGGAGGATTTGATAAAATGGGAAATCATCGATATTAATTCTAAAACAGCATTGAGTTCAATTAACGGACATTAAATCATTCACGGGCCATGGACAGTGCGTTGAAATAAACATATGAATTATTAACAAATGTAAAAAAGAGAATTAAATAAATCATTTTCCTGTTGTGAGTTGTTACTAGGACCTATGTGTTACCTCGGGAAGCTAGCATTCGGCCGGATGCAGTCCTTTGGTTGCCAGGAAGTCTTCTCTCTCCACTTGCTAGTCTGGGTCTCTCTTGACGACTTGTCGTACTTCCTTTTAAAACTATACCGGAAATATTAAACTTTGCCCGCTCAACAGTTTCTTTACAGTCAACAGTCGGTCTCTTGCAGCGACAATTAGAACTGCTTGCTCTCAGAACTATTTGGCAGTAAAATACTAGTTTGGCGGTAATATATATAAAAGAAAACATTACAACATTTAAAACATCTGTTAGTACATTACACTTACCTATAGTAGCACTTACTTTTTTTATTATTGAGGACGGCCATTTCGGGAGATTTATCCCATTGTCAAGTCATACCGTAACTCAATTTGAGTTGACAATGAGACACATTTCTCGAAATGACTGTCCTGAATAATAAAAAAAAGTAAGTCCTACTATAGGCAAGTTTAACATACTAATACATGTTCAAGTGTTTTTAGTTAAAAACTAGTAGCTTCAGTTAACAACACACGCAACATAGACAATTCAATATATGATTTCTTTCTATTTTATCAATCATGACTTTATGTCAGCTAAGCAAAGAAAATAAATTACTTAATTTAGTTTACCAAACAACCAGTTTAACAATTTTTTTTACCAAATGTATCAACATTTTCAAATTTGTTTTGAAAATACACACGCACACATGTGCACACCCACACACAACTCCCCCCCCCACACCAGAATCCTATCTTCTACTTGATGGAATGCAGCTTCAAACCACAGAGGCTGATAGATTTATAGCCCTTTTTATTTGATAGAAAAAATGTCATGGATCCAGCATTACCATAATTTAATGTAAAAACATTCATAATATTTGGGCACTTAGACATTCACTTAAAATATAAGAGTATAGTTATATTTTATTGCTGACAATGAAAACTTGATTTTCAAGAAAGTTTGATAATAGATGTACGTATTGTGAGTTTATATTACAATGATTAATAATTTAGCAACTTTATAATTGGCAATTTTAAAAGAATTTCACAACAATGGAAAACCCAAGGTTTTCTACCATGAGATTGTACAAATTTATTGAATATTAATTCACTTTGGAGAAACACTGCAGTTTATAAAGTGTCTATATAGAATTTAAACAATTATTTATTAAGTTAATATAATTTGAAGCAATTATATATGATGATGTTCCTTAATACTATTAGGTTTTAATACCGTATATCACTTTTTTTGGCAAATAACAACTTATTGCTTTCAATT
Organism: Prosapia bicincta; assembly: GCA_036971475.1. NCBI lineage: Eukaryota > Metazoa > Arthropoda > Insecta > Hemiptera > Cercopidae > Prosapia > Prosapia bicincta. The sequence continues at coordinate 842,286 of JBAIZL010000385.1, read as the reverse complement.
TATAAAAAATGGGTCTACAAAACTAATTCAAAGATTTTTTATACATAAAAGCTAGGTTGGGTCCTGAAGAAAAGATAAATCACTAAACAAATTAAACCATAAATTGCAACAGTGAATAAAATCTCTTTGCCTTTTCCCTCATTATACATGAGCACACTCTGTTGTATTTTAATATGTAACTATTATTTCAATGGTTTCGGTCCTACAGGAGGAACTGGACAATATTATGATAGTGGTGGATATATCATTGAGCTGGGTAGAACTATGGAATACTATGTAGACAGTGTGGCTTTGCTAGACTCACAGGAAGACACTTGGCTGGATGAATACACTAGAGTAGTTATTATAGAAATGACATTTTACAACCCCAATGTCGATTTCTTCTATGTTGGAGCAGTAATAGCGGAAAGATTGCCTAGTGGAGCAGTAGTAGCTACATTTCAAGTAAGATAAACTTTTAAAAAGATAATTAAATGACACTTACCTTAGGTGAATACGTAAGGGCTTACTTGCTAACGCATTTCAAAACAATCATTCCTTTTACAAAGCAAAAACATATAATTAATGAATGAAAATATTTCAAATACAAGTATAATTTATATATATATATTATTCAGAGCTTTTTGCCAATTAAATAAGTATATATTTAAACTATTCTTGTATTTGAAATATTTGTATTCATTAACTATTATTACAAGGAAACGAATAACCATATTTAATAATTTATAAATTGGGACAGGAAGAGCCTGCTTTTAATCGACTTTCTTCCTCATAGAACAACAGTTAACTCTGACAGATATTACGGCACATTAAGAAAACTGAGACATGCGATCCAGAACCGCTGGAGAGGAAGATTGTCCAGTGGTGTGAGGCTTATCCATGACAATGCTCAACCTCATGTCTCATATCAAACTCAAGAACTGCTGATAGTTTTTGGCTAGACTGTAATGCCCCCCCCCTACAGTCCGGACCTAGCCTCAAGTGATAAGCATTTATTCCCAAAATTAAAGGAACTCTTGGGTGGCTTACGCTTCAGTACCGATGATGAAGTCAAGGAAGAGGTTACTCGATTCCTCAAAGGTTTGGCGGCAGAATTCTATAACATTGGGATGGAAAAGTTGGAGGATCGTTTTCAAAAGTGTTTGGACAGAAACAGTGATTATGTGGAAAAGTCGCATAAGTTTTAAGCTTTAAAATGATGTATTAGATTAAGAACAAAATTAAAGCTGTCTTATGTTTAAAAATCATGGGAACCTTATTTTATGAATAACCCTCATAAAAGACAGTTCTGATGTTCCTCCAGAATTTCATCTAGCATTCACGAGGTATACCCTATATCAGTTGAAGTGGGAACAACAGATTCTGCTGGAACTGCATTTTGTGCACTACAAAATGATAGATGTTATCCTGGACATTAACTACTCCAGATATATTGTCTTAGAAATTCTCTTTTCGTAAAATTCTTCAGCTGTCATTGATTGACAGTTTGTATAAACCTAAGTGTTAATGGTAGTGTTTCCAAGTAACTCTGGACAATTTGATAAATTTATAGCAAAGTTCCTTACAATTATTGTTATCTGTCACAAAGTCCTTCAGTTCCAAAAATGTATCGTGTTTAGTCTTTTATGTTTGGGTTTGTCATTGGCCGCATAACAAGTACTGAATCTCGAACTGTCATCCTAACATACAATTATATTTTCACCACTTTGAAACACTTGGTAGAATTCCGTTGCCCAGGATCACAGTCAATATGTTGCCCTCTTGTTTCATTTTGGATCTTTTCTTCATTTAAGAAACACTTATTTTTACTCTCACACTAATATACAGGGTGACACAGAAAAACGGGAATTTTTAAAAAAATTCTAAAAATATAAGAGTGATGGAAGAAAATGGTTTTATTTATATTACATGAAATATCAAAACTTGCCATGTATGAAACACTGATGGAATTTATGATTTTTTTAAAAACAACATCCTTTAGGTGGCGTCCTCCTCTACGAATGCATTCTTGAAATCTGCGGTGGAGATTCCTCATTGACCGCTGCAACATCTCAACTGGAATACTGTGAATTTTATCCCGAATTCTCTGTTTTAACTTATTTACAGTTCTTGGTCGAGTTGTGAACACTTTAGTTTTGAGATAGCCCCACAAAAAGAAATCGCACACGGTCAAATCTGGCGATCAAGGGGGCCAGAAAACGTTACCGAATCTTGAGATGACACGGTTACCAAACAATACTCGCACAGCCTCCATTGATCGCCGTGCAGTGTGTGATGTCGCACCATCCTGTTGAAACCAGGATTCTTGAACGACTGGAAAATTGTTCAATTCAGGTGTAACAAAACGTTGTAACATTTCCACGTAACGATCAGCATTGACAGTCACTGCAATTCCCCGTTCATCCTCAAAAAAATAAGGTCCGATGATCCCATGTAATGAAACAGCACACTATACTGTAACCTTATTAGCGTGTAAAGGGCGCTCATGAAGTTCATTAGGATTTGTGTCTGCCCAGTATCTGTAGTTCTGCTTGTTAACATAACCTGTGAGATGAAAGTGGGCCTCATCTGACATCCACAACTTGCTTAGAAATTCATTGTCATTGTTTATGTGTGTTAACATTTGTTGGCAGAATTGCAATCGCGACTGGTAATCATTTTCCTTCAACTCTTGCACTATCTGCAGCTTGTAGGGGTGAAATTTTAATTCTAAATGAAGGATTCTGCGAACACTCTCACGGTACATTTTAACCGCAGCTGCTTGCTTACGAATCGAACGGCGTGGACTCTTCAATACAGATCGGCGTACAACATCAATGTTCTGTGCAGTACAAGCACTTCTTGGCCGTCCCGTTGGTTTCTTCTTTAAAGCTGATCCACTCTCCTCAAAATTATTAATCCAACTTCTAATGGCATGTTTTGACGGAACGGAATCATGCCGTCCTAAGTTGTAAAAACGTCGGAACTCAATCTGGGCAGCTTTCAAACTATCACCGTTTTTATAAAACATTTTTATAGCTAACGCACGCTGTTGCCCGTTCCACTGGTCCATGGCTACTGTAATGGCGGCTTGTTTACTTGTACACTGTCGCTGTCCCGCAGTGCTGCCACCTGCTCACTGCTGCCACGACGCGTTACAAAAATTCCCGTTTTTATGGGTCACCCTGTACAACTAAATTGATAAAATGTTCTGTATTTTAATACTTCTAGCTACCAATACTTCAGACACATCAGCATTATAATAGCGAACTTATTTCCTTGTTATCTAACCATCTGGTAATCCCAGGTCTAATCCTTAGAATAGTAGTAAATTTCTTATGGTGATATTTTCAAAATTATTTCCTGAACCTATTGGATATATTTGCATTCTAAATGGCAATGTAATTATAACCCATTGACAACACATTAGAGGTAGAGATCATAGACACCATTAGCTCACCACAAATGTAGCTATTATTTGTTTGTTTAAAGGGAGTTTATATTTTGATATATCACATACAAGACTAGATGTCTGCAGTATCTATGGCTATTTATAGCCCATAAGTTGTCCTTTCATCAGACGTTTGACGATCCGTCATCAGTTTTCATTTTAAGTGGACTTTTGTGTTTAGTAAAGTTAACACGTTAAATGAACGAACCCAATGAATATTAGTGAACAAACCCAATGAGCAAGTAAATATGGAAATTGCAATCATTTTTGATGGCATTATAACACTTAATATTGACTTTTAAAACTGCTGCCATGAACTCAATAATGCTGTCAACTAGAAACATACGAAGATCACTTACATGAAAATGATTGAAGTTTGTAATTTAAATAGTTTTAAAGTTCGTTGTTGTAATCATGTTGAATTAACTAAATAATTCATAAATAACTATTGAGTAGCCTGAGTGAAAACATTCAACTTACTGATTGCGGACAGGTCATACCTCTAAAGGAATAGTGAGTTGGCTTTATCAATGAAACTATTATTTTGAAACAGGTCAGCAAGTAAGATAGAAGTTTTCACTGAGTTACACAATAATTACAATTTATTCAGTGAATTCAAGATGATTACAACAAGCAACTTTATAACATTTTCAATTTGCTAATTTTAATCATTTCCATCTATCTTTGTATGTGTCTAGGTTAACCGCATTATTGAGTTAAAAGTTTTTACTCAGTTACTCAATAATTACTTACAAAAATGTATTTTGTTTTAATGAATTAATAATTTATTTAAGTCATTATTCATAAAATTTAAATATAACAATCATTAAACATAATTGTACATTGTCAAATACAGTAGAGACTCGAAATTCCAAATCCCGATAATTCGAGGTTCTGTTAAATTCAAGGCTATTTCTGTTTGAGCCTATTTTATCTATTAGAAAGTAAATGATGAATCGGGCTTCCAAAAAATGTTTATACCCATACTGTATGGAAAATAAATGAATTAGGGTTCCAAGAAATGTTCGTATCATTACTGTATGCAAAGGAAATGAGCCGGGCTTTCAATAAATGTACATATAAAGTTCTATAAACCTATTTTGTACATTCTTATTTATAGTACTGTATTAGGGTTCATCAGAACTCGTATCTTTTCTAATGCACAGGAACGTATTTCCGTGTAATCCGAGTTTTCGGTAATCTGAGGGATCTCGGTCCCATCTACCTTGAGTTATCGAGCCTCGACTGAAATTAGACTTTAAAACATAAATAACAAATCTTAAGCCATAAATAAAAAGGTTTGTATCTAAAAACACTCCAGTTAATGCAAATTTTTTGAAAAAAAATCCCTTTTCACTCTTGTATCGAATGAAAATAATTTTACACAGTGGTGTATTTATTATTTGTTTCTATATATATATAATGGTACAAATAACACACAAAACTTGTGTGTCAATAAAAAGCTAACAAAAAACTAATCACGATCTCTGTCCACATGATTTTCTGTAGAATTTTTAAACAGTGTTGAAAAAACATGAATTTTGTTTAGAATATTAAGACAACAATGAAAATCTGCGCTTTTTATTGTTTAACTCTAGCAATAAAATAAGAAAACGCAATGAAATTAACTATAAGAAATTATAGACAGATTACTTATTAAGTTTTATGCTATCATACAGCGAAATTCCGAGTCACGACAATTCAAGCTGCCGTTAAATTCGAGCCTATTTGATCTATTTGAAAGAAGATGATGAGTCAGGCTTCCAAGAATTGTTTATAGTCATACAGTACACAAAGGAAATGAGTTGGGCTTCCAAGATATGTTTATATCAATAAGTCATGGAAAGGAAATGAGCCTGGCTCATCCAAGAAATGTTCATATAAAGTTTTATAAACTTATTTAATCTGAGAGTGTAATCTGAGTTTTCGGTAATTTGAGGGGGTTTTGGTCCCATTTACCTCGAAATATCGAGACTCTACTGTAGTTAATTTTACACCTGTGATTGTCATAATTTGAACGATCTGATACCATTTGTCAGGGATACCATTTGAATACTAAAAATGTACTTAAAAATGTACTTGAAAATTATAGTGAGAATATATATTTTTATAATTATTTATTAGTGTATTGTTTGATAATGAATTCTCTTTTATATTTTCAGAATGACATAGTAAACATCATGATTCTCAAATGGAATAATATTGGCGTTTTGTTTGTTATACTTGTTTTATACTTTATGTGCCGTATTTGCTTTAGTTTCAACAAGCAAGGTTTTAATTTTTTCTCAAAACTTCACAGTTATTATGAAATTTTGTTTATCTTTTTAATACTAACAATATTGGGACTTTATTTGAATTTGATTTTCATGAGATCTAAACTAATAGGAGACTTAGAGAGAAATGGTCAAGAAGCATACATTAGTTTCAGAAACATTATAGCAGCTCGTACATGGATAGATAGTGCTATAGCTTGTTTACTCGTAGTTACAGCAGTGCGTGTTTTAAGAGGAATCAAACTTGGCCGTCATTATGAGTCTCTAAAGTTTACCTTTTTATTATCTTTGCACTCATTGTGTATCCTTATCTTGCCCCTTATTTTACTAATTGTTTTATCAGTTAATACAATAACATTCCTTCTGAATATGCCATTACAACCATCTTACAGACTAATAACATATAGGACAACGTTCAGAGATTTAAACAAAACTTCACTATTTCAACAAATGAAATTTTTTCCTTTCTTATTATGTTTTATTAGCACTATCACCATGGCTTTCTATATGGCAATACTTTGCCATTGCTATAAGGTAGCAAAATTCTACGGACTATCTTCTGCGTTAGATTTTAATTTTATTTCATTTGTTTATCAACAAATAAAACAGGCAAACATTTTGTTCAATGAATATTTAAAAAGGAAAAACTCTTTAAGAAATAAGGAAAAAACTGATGTAATGAAAGGGGAAAAAATTCAGAGAAGAAAATGTTCAAACAATAAATTATATGTAAAATCTAGATTGAGAGGTGGATCAGGTTGTGACATCAGTGGATATTCAAGACCAAATTTGAACCAAAACTTTAATTATTTAATTAGTCACTTAGATTTAATTTTAACTAGATTAAGTGATTTGGATGAAGCATATTGAAAATATTTTTTTTTTTTAACACTCATAAATACTGGTTGTAAATTATAATATTTTGTAATTATTCATTATTTGTTGAAAAATAATTATGTTATTATTTTTTAAAATACTATAAAATTTATTGTTGGTGTTATATAAATACATTATTTATTATATTACATACATTATTCAATATGCCTGTATTCAGTTAGTTGTTAGTTTTTTATAGTTTGTAATTTAGTCTTCATAATTTTTATTTTTGTATTATTTTGAAAATAATAATTTTTGTATCTGTTACATAGTAATTTTTTAAATTCATATAGTCAAGGTTTTTAAAATTAATTAGATGTTATCTGATTATGTTTCATTTGTTGTTAGATATGTATTCTGGTACAGTAGAGTCTCGATAATCCGAGTCCCAATATTTCAAGCTTCCGTTATTGGAGCCTATTTCTATTTGTGCCTATTTTATCATTTTGAAAGAAAGTGATGAATTGGGCTTCCAAGAAATGTTTATAGTCATATGGTATGCAAAGGAAATGAGTCTGACTTCCGAAAAGTGTTTGTATCAATACAATGTACAAAAGAAATGAGTTGGGCTTCCAAGAAATGTTCATTTCAATACGGTATACAAAGAAATGAATCGGGCTTCCAAGAAATGTTTATAAACATATGGTTTGCTAAGGAAATGAGCCGGGCTTTCAAGAAATTTTCAAATAAAGTCCTTTAAACTCATTTAGTACATTTTTAATTACCTATATTATAAGGGTTCATTAGCACCCTATTTTTTCTAACGCACAGTAACGTATTTCCGAGTAATCTGGGAGGGTCTGGGTCCCATTTACCTCGAATTATCGAGACTCTTCTGTATTTTATAGACATAAGATAGAATACATTGTGCATTGGTGCATGCAAAAATATTTTGTTCAATATGTTTTTTACCCTCATTTAAAAGATCAGATAGCTTGAAAGGTATTTACATTTTTTTCACATCTGAGAGTTTCTGTGAAAAATAGTGCCATGGATTTAACCTATAATTTGCTTAACACTACAACAAAAACCCCTTCATGTAATTAACGATGGTTAAAAAGATCTTTTAGAGGGGATGTAGGGAAAGAAATGGTTGTGTTCCATATAAGATAATTAGGCGCTATATCAATCTCACATGTGAATGATATTGCAGTAAAAATGTCATCTGGCCATGTTCTTGAAGAATACAAGATAAAATAATAACACTCATTAATGATATCCCAAAATTGGAAAATTTTTTAAAAAATATACAATTATTCTACTGGAATAACTCACAAAACATTACACATTCAAGAAACCCAGGACTATGTTTTTACCATATTAACCCTTTTATTAGCATGTTGCATGCCCTGATATGGCCCCTGGGAGAAACATATTTTTGAAAGATTTTCAGACTTTTTTTCTATTATTCTCTAATGTTTTGAATTATAGTAATATTTTTTTTATTTACTTATTTTGTTAATGTTAACCAAATTTTACCTTGCGTTTACTGACAATTTCTTTGCTGAAAATTATCAGTTTGATCTTTTTTTTTTTGGAAAATACTTTTTCATTATAAAATACAGCACAAATAGTGCAGATCTAAACAATCTGTAAAAATGTGGGAAAATCATAGACTTTGGACACAAAAGAACTTCTTCATTATTCAATCGCCTATTCAGTATTTAATGTCCAGATAGTTGCAAATATTTAACCTACAAGTCAGCACAATACACAAGAAAGCAAATCATAAAGGTAAGGCTATGCTAATATGAGAGAAATAGTAGAACGTACATATACGGGGATGCTCCGGCTGGCCATTGTGCGGTCTCACGTTCTTAAATGCTAATCGAAGGGTTAAGATATAGCTGTAATACATTATTACAAATTATCTGGCTACAATAGATTTAGTTCCAAAAAATAATAAATAAAGTTTCATAATGTTAGCTAACTGGTTAATGTATCAAATGATGTCCATGATTTATATTTTTTGTGACATCTCTTAAACATACATAAATTTCAGTGTTTGTTAATATTACCCAATATTTTTTTCATTTGATTAAAAAAAAAAACATTTTGGGCTTTATTTTCACGTGACAAATAAATTTGTTTGAATAAATCAATCTAAAATTTTTGATGTCGCTATGATGTAGTATATCTATATTTGTTACATTTACGATGCAATATTGTATGATTATGTTAATTTTTTTACTTTAAGTACACGAATGTAGAATTAACAAGTTTACATCTATTTGCACAAATATTGTTTCGTGCCTGAAGACAACACTTTTTACACTGTAATTGATGTTCTGGTGTCAAAATTAAAATTATATTTTGAGAGCTTGATCCAATCTAATCTAAATCTTCAAATACATTTTTTGAAATAATTTAAAATAAACTTTATTTCAGACGAAGTGAAATATTTAAAACCGGTCAGTAGCATGAATATGTTTGCAAAACCATTGCCACCAGAAACACTGTCAACACGTTGACTGTGAATGAAGCAAGACCCACTCCCCTTAGCGCAGGACGTCCTAAGATGTTCTTCTGTAAGGTAAAGTTTATGATGTCTGTGTGTTGTGCTGATTGATAGTAGAGAATTGAAACTCAGCCTTCGGGAGACATACTGACTACGTCACCATCTTCGCTAGCCATTTACACGCCCCTAGTAAGTGGTGCGCATGGCGAAAAGTGGGCGAACCTTCTATTTTAAACAAAGCAATCTGATACGTACCCGTATGTGATTTAACCTATTTTGTGTGCAGTTTTTATTTTGTGTGCGTTTTAATATTGTGCATCACGTGTGATAGTGCGGGATCGTTACTCATTGAAACATGGCTTCAATGTCTGGCACAGTATATAGAGAGAGTGAAGAAGAGAATGAATATTCTGATACTACAACTGCCTCAGGTGAGTCAGACTCTGACTATGAAGCCCATATTTATGGTAATGACTACGTACCAAAATGGCTACCTCATTCATGAAACTTACATAATTATTTTTCACCCTTTGTTTTAAATTGTCCTATTGACTATTTCTTTTTACTGCTTGATGACGTGTTTCTGGAGCATGTTGTGCGTGCTACTAACACAAATACTCTTGAATTTTTTGTGTGGTCCCGGTACTATTCCTGCTATACACCGTTAAAAGGACCTCAATGTTCCTGAACTAAACATCTTTCTAGCATTACTAATTTATCAGGGGAATATTAAAATATAGACTGGAAGATTATTGGAAAAGTGATGATTTATGTGACATAGGTTTTTTTCAAAAGGCACATGTCTAGGGACAGGTTCATGATTATTTATAGGTGTCTACATTTTTCGATGACCAACAAAGCAAACAAAGACGCCTACCTAAAGTCCAGCATCCCCTTGACTATTTCAACAACATAATTAGGCAAGTGTAACCTCGGGGGCCACCAAACCCCCTCCTGCTCTGACTGACTGAGTGTATTATCCCTCAAAGAAACTCAGTATTGATGAGGGTATGATGTTTTGGGAGAGACAGACTAGTCCTCCGCCAATACCTTAAGGGTAAATACCACAGATACGGCGTTAAGTTTTATTCACTTTGTGAGAGCCAAGGACTTACTCTTCAACTAATTATTTATAATGGATCACAGGACCAAACAGTTGGTGGAGTAGGTCAAGGAGCTAAAGTTGTAATGAAACTTATGCAGCCTTATCTTGGGAATGGCCACTCAGTCTATATGGACAACTACCACACTAATTTCAGTTTGGATACACAATTGTTGGCAAACAAAACCTATTGTACAGGAATAGTTAGGGCAGACAGGAAGTTTGTTCCTCAAGCAATAAAAGATGCCAAACTGAAGAAAGGTGAAACAACACACGTTTATGCTGAGGGAGTATGCTTAGCAAAGTGGAAAGATCAGAGAAATGTTATGTACCTATCAACTGAACATGGCAGCACCAAAGTGTCAACCCAGAAGGAAGCCCTTGCCCATCAGTACAGTGTTTACATGTAAGGTGTGAATAGAGTTGATCAGGTAATGGCCTACTGCCCTTTAGAAAGGTAACCTGTCAGATGATATAAGAGTGTTTGTAAATTTTGTCCAAGTGAAAATTGTGATAATAGTTCACAAAAGAACAGTTGTACAACTACAGGTTGATGGTCATACGATCATTGGTTCTACCAAATATACCTAACGAAATAAATCGTTCAAAGAAAAGACCAAAGCACGTCCTATCAAAAACAGAAGATCACCTGGCAGATTGTCGAAAGACGAAAAGAAAATGTAGACAATGCACTAAAGAAAATAAAAGAACTGAGACTGTGCACTACTTCCCTAGTTTTCCTGGCCAACATCCTTTATTTGTTGTTAAGTGTTTGATCTGTATTATGACAGCTTGTAGACTAAAAAACAATATGGGTGGGTGGTTGGTGATGTAAATATTGAACAACCACAATTTCTAGTTCCGTTTACCCACATAATAAGCTGTCTTGGCGCTTATCACAAAAGAGATGTTAACGTGTCACATGTGATTGATTTGTGAGTTTATAAATATTTTGTATATAGAACAGAAGTGTAAACATATTCTCTGTCTGATAAGTATTGCGGGATCTGATAAATACTATCTAAGATTCATAACAAGCAAAAGTTTTGAAACTCAGTCATTTACTTTTTAAGGAATTAACGTTATAATTTACTTCCTAGTAAGGATGAGTTTATCTAAGTGTAACAATGTTTGTACTTAACTTCAACCAAGACAGTTTTTGTAAGAATAATTGTACAACTAGATATTTAGTCAATATTTCTGACTTATGTTTTAGCTTTTGTGAAATTTTGAAAGTAGTAATGGAGATCAATATTATACATCATTAAAAATGATTTATTTTATTGTGAAAGTATATAAAGATAAACTTCTTTGAATGAACCAATTTGTTTAATTGGAATAATCAACTCAACTTCACTAAAATTGTTAAGAAATATGTGTGTTATGCCATAAATCCTGACAAAAAGTTCCTAAAATAACATCATGTTTATAATACCGTACGAATAAACATAAAACGTTACTAGACAACAATGTCGGGCCTAGTGACATGACGATATTCGGTTCATCCTACTGAGCTAAAGTGTTAGAATCTCATAAATAATCACACTGAAAATTAATTTCGACAGACCTATGTTTATACATATACCAGCTGACTCACATGTGCACCGTATGGTCTATATTCCTGGATCGAAATCCCACATATGCCGCTCAGGGTAGATGAAATGGACTGACGGCTCATATTTGGGACACAGTGTATTAAATATCTTCCTCTGAAATCTCAGTGGTCTATTTTAATGGCATGATATATTCATTTAGCTATAGGCATGTCTGAGGTTAATGTAGGACATTTGGTCTCAGTTAATTAAGGTCAATTCCGTTATTACGTGTAAAAACGGAAGAAATGCCTAGCATACATTATTTACATCTTAAATAATGTAACTTGCTATAGAACGCCATTCAAAGAAAATATACTAGCACCAGTCTATTCAATTACAATTGAAAGAATGTACTCTAAATGACATTTTATAACAAAAGATGTAAACATATCATAAGTGATACGCACAAGTGCGTTGTAGATATTTTATAGTGTATATGGAGCTCAAATGTAAACATATTTTGTCTCTGATACAATAATATTTATATTGTCTTTATTTTTTCAATACGATGTGTAGCCTATACAAACAATCTGTCTGGCATGACTAGCCAAGACGAGTTAGTTGGGTGTTTGTTGATATATAGTGTTATTTCCAATATATTACACAACTCAATCCTGTAACAAAACTTAGTACATACTTTATTAATTTTTTAAAAATAATTGTCCTCATTAATATCACATTCGGATTTTGTAGGGTTCCAAAATTCACAGTTACTTTACAGCTCGGTAGGCACCCTGGGAGTGGAGTGTACATGAACGCCTACCCCACGAGCGCCAGTAGGGCAGCGTTGGCATTCATGCATGCTTGCCACACTCAACCTTTGAACACAACGAATTTTTTGTTGTTACAACAATTAATTTTTTTTTAAACTGAACAAATATCATAACATAATACCACGGATCAAATTTAACCACATTCTATAATGGTTGAGCCGATACATCATAATTGTATGAAGCATATTAAAGCATAATATTTAGAAGTTCAAATTCAAAATGAAAACATAAAAATAACAAAATGCGTTTTCTTATGAAATGGTTTTATTTTACAAGAGAGATTGCCATTATAAACTATGTTTTATGGTATTAATTTATCTACACTTACTTTTTTGAGCGTTGATTGATCATATATATTTACAAAAATTCTTTCAAACATTTTTAGAGTTCTTCATGTTTCAATTAAAAATGAATTATGTGTCATTTTAAATTCTTCATTTTCGTATAAAAAAACTAAACTATGTACAATGTTTGTTACCATAATTATTTTATTTAACAGAAACTTTAGAACTGTTACATATACCTTCGATTCTGTCCAGTGTCGCAATTGCACAGTCCAACTTACTTATTACACTTTTAAAGTAGTCTATATTTTCAAGAGGATGTGTTTTATTGTATGAGATTTTGTGGCTGTTCATCATAAAATATGGTCTGCAATGACTTGATGCAAAGTAATTATTTAATAGCTCATTTTTACTTATTTTACTCTTACAATCACTATTATTAGTTTGTAAAATAGCGCATTTATCTTTTAAAACATTAAATAATCCTTTGTAAATCATTAGCTTCGTCTTTGTTTCATACAAACCTTTAGATGAACTACTTTCTGAATAAGGTGGTTGTACATGTTGATGATTTTCTATGAAATCAGTCCCTCCCCTTAATCTGAACTTCTGTCTTTTAATGCTTAAAGATTTGATTTTATTTATAAAAATTTTCAATATGTTGATATGATTTGAATGGTATTTATAAAACTTCCCTATCCTATAGTAATATACTATAATTATAAGGCAAATTACAGATCCAATTCCACACGAAAAACAATATAAATACTTAATGACTTTTTGCTTGAAAAATATTACTTCACTAGTTGTAACAGAATAACTTATTCTATTCATTATGTTTACAAATCTATTTGAAAAGATAGGCGAGCTAAATATGGCAGATAATATCCAGCCCAAATAAAATAAAAATATGAATATAACAACAATAGCCCACAAAACATAGCAGTAAGATAGTTTTACAGTATAATAAAATGTATGAACTTGATGACCTAATTGAAAGCATTTTAACGTCTGTAGTGTAGTAAGGAATATCAATAAAAATAACAAAAGGTTTTTGTGGTTGTAAACCTCCAACAGATCAAGATATCCTTCTTTACCACTCTGTTCAAAGTTTTCAAGAATACGGGATGTTATAATAAGCTGAACGATATGACTTATTAGGTAAACAAAACATAACATACAAATACATAGTTCTAATAAATTCCAGAACGATAAAACAAATTGAACTAAACCTAATTCAGTTATTTTCAGTATTATTTGTACAAGAAATAGAATAGCAAAAGGCAGAAATATTATAAACCAAATCTCACCATGTAATTTTATAGATGCTGATATTGATATAACCTGTGAAAAACAAAAGAATGATTACTTTCAGTTTTATAAAATGAAATCTTATCTTTCATTATAAAATGAAATAAACAGAACAATGTGGAATTACACATTCGGAACTATTTGCAAAAATATCTAATACAATTATGTTCATACACTAAAATCTAAAAAGAATTCAAGGACTTCGAAGAACTTTGAATTTATTTCACGACATTTGACGTTTTTTTTTTTAAAGACTGGTGTTCATTTCTCTTTACAATAGATTTGTACAAATATATGCTAAGTGTGGCATCTTTATTTATTGTAACATATTTAAGAATTATAGGGTTATGAAAGCTGTCCAAACTTTTATAGCCAGGGATATGTTCCAATAAGAACAAAATAAATTCATTACTTAACCAAACCTTATCATCAAGTGGTATGTCAACAATATAAACTGAAAATTAAATGATTTTCTACATATATAAGGCAAGTAAAATAGTAATAATTAATTTGGCATAAATATTTTACTTACATAGGCCTAACTTGAGTGTGCATTAATTTCAGTTCCGTTTTGTGATCATAATTTTATTTGAAGTTAGTTAGACAGCTACGTAGATTTCACAAGGTAAGTTTGTCTCCCCATTTAGTTTAAAAGCATCTTTCAGAAAATTGCAATGTTTTATATTAGCCATTATATATATAACAATTACACACCTATACCTGCTACAAACATTATATTTTTTTAAGTCATCAACTTTGTTTTGTATTTGATCTTCATTTCCTTTAAGTTCAAGTGTTTTTCTTTGGCTGTCCTACATCTTATTTAGTAATAAATGTCAGTCCAGAACAAGAAGTATCGCCTTACCAGAGGGGCATATCATTATCAAACAAAAAAGCCAAAATTTGTATTGATTTTTTAAAATTTTGAATGATTAAAATAAGATGTTTTCCCTTTTCATATGACTACTGAGATCAGATAAGCAAATTTTTGCAAAACAAACAACTTTATTTAATCAATTTTAAATTTTGCCATCTTATTTGAGCCATTATTATTAAAATCAGAATTATTAAGCATTTAAGGGTAGTTATTTATAGCCCCATAAGTTTCCTTTTATCAGACATTGACAGATCTACCATGAGTTTTTATGTACAGTAGACTTTGTTGCTTGGTGTTGGTGAGTAGCTGATCTTATCTTACTGTGTGAACATGGAAAATCTGTGGTTGTCCGCTGAATCTTTAGTGAGATTCTAAAATTAAAAACTACCTCTACTTAGTGTAAATTTATCTACATATTTTTATAATTAGTGTATGTTTTTGTATATTCGAAGTGAACAATAATAGTGGGTGCCTAGATTGTAAAGCAAACCTTAATGAACTTTTTATTTGTTTTATTAATTATGATTACCACTAAATGATAAATAAAAATGCCAAAATATATAATATTTAGTGCACAACCCTCAATAAACCTTTAAATATCTTCCTATACCTCTTTGCAAGGAGGTTTATAGGAGAATCTGTTAACACTGACTGCTAAACTGCATTAGCTGTTAGTAATTGATAATTGATTATGTTCTAGCACTTTAAGCATTTCTCACTACTAAGATCAAAGTTATCATTGATTCTTGAACTATCAATAGTTCAGTTAATTGACCCTTCAGAAGTCCAGCATTAGTCCCGGTTATTTTTTGATCTGTGAAACTTAATCCATCTCAACTTATAAAATAACCCCTTGCCAAACCTATAATTAAAGTATATTTGTGAATTCCTTACTGAGACAATGTTTTCAATCACCCAAAGTGAATTTCATTAGTGACTATTATGTTGTTTTAATCAGCCAACACATAAACTGGAAAAAATACAAATATCTGTCTCAAACAATATAGCAAGTCAACTAATGACAATGGTGGCTAGCGACTAAAACCTATGGGGGTAGAGGGGGGGGGGGTTGCAGATCATAAAAGTTTTTTTTTTAAACAAAGAAATCATATTCATATACGAAAGGGCTACTATGGGGGAAATAGATAGATACTGATTAATATTTAGGGACAATAGACGCCTTTGTTATTTATTCTATTGAAGGAAATATAATGGCATTTTCTATTTTATTTTTACTTAAATAAGACACCGGATCTCAAGTCATGGGTTTATTTATTAACAAACCAATTTCAATTACTTCTTAACTGTGAATGTCAACAAACTTGGAGCGGAGAAGAGATGCATCTCTTTGGGTGGAACCGGAACCGATCTTAACTGAACACTTCTGAGGTTGCAGGCAATTTGCAACCTAAGGAGCCTTATGGTGCTACTTGGCTGATTTAGTCTGTCTGGACCTTCCAATGCTTTTTCTCCATTATGTCTGATATCACTGGCATTGCAGGTTTTCATGCAACCAGGCCAAATGAGACTCTGCGACTGAGTGAAAGGTCACACAGTCGCTGCGATTCTAACGTGTTTATTATTATTTATGATGGATCATTTTATATGGTGAATAATATCGCTTATCAATGTAAATAAGTCTTACAAAATATACAAATTTATTTTCTGTTGGGTATTGAACTCTGATTTGAGGGTTGTGCAGCCTGCCACGAAAAGCCACAGACTAATGGTACATATACGTAGTATAACTCACCTGAAGTTTAGTAAGAAAATCTCCAGTCAACATTTGTTCAACCACAAAAGAAACTTGAGAAATCGTATTAGTATTGATGTTGTATAATGCCATTTCTACAAAAATTACTTTAGTCAAGCCATCAAACCATCCATTGTCTATTAACTTAGAAATTATAAAATTCGCTTCTTTATGCGTGACACCGAGCTTTGCTATATAACCACCACTATGATACGATTTTCCAGAATTTCCTGTAAAAAGTATATAATATTAAAACTTTTACTAAGAGAAATAAAATTATATATAGCCAGCAGTATTTAGAGAAAACCAATTATTTCATCATTGGTTTATATCAACAAATGAAGTTTTAAATGATTAACACTTTATGATTAGTTATAAGAAAGATTTAGTTATTTTATTCAGAGTAGAAGATGTTTCTAAAACAAACAAAAAAACTGAGGCTTTTAATTCTTAATTTGATAAACTAATAAAATGATATGTGAAATGGGTGAAAGAGAAACTCAAGCGTTTTGGCTAACTTGAGCTAAATTCATCACATAGTTTACAAGATATTTCTTTACATATCTTATTCAGCATTTTTGGAGTAAATGATGGAACTACAGCTTATTTTTTTGATCGCATATATCAGTTTGTAGTGGAGGTATATATACATACAATCCTATAGCAAGCCTAGGAAAAATTGCATGACAAGATTAGATGTGGGGGGACAATTTCTGTAATCTGTTTTTCCCAATGGGTTAATGCATAATTTATTCAATCAATTATATATTAAAATGGCCAAATGACAAAAAAAAACTGTCCGAGAAAGCAAGCAGTAGGTAAAAATAAATAAGTTTTTAAAAAAGTGAATAAAATTTAAATTTACCAAACAATTTTGAAGTGTCTCTGGGTGGATGGTAAATCCATGGTGAGGATATGTGGAAAAAATTATAACTTGGTGTCCATTTTGTATCGTAACTGGTAGTGTCTTCTGTAGCATCTGATAAATCGCTGACGCATGACATAGTTAAATTTTCCATGTTATCTGGTATTTTGCATAAATCTAAACAAAAGATTCTCACATCAATTCTTGTTTAACTTATATGATGTAAATTCTTAAATGATCAAATTACCTAATACAGGGTGACACAGAAAACCGGGAATTTTTAAAAAAATTCTAATAATATAAGAGTGATGGAAGAAAATGGTTTTATTTATATTACATGAAATATCAAAACTTGCCATTTATGAAACACTGATGGAATTTATGATTTTTTAAAAACAACATCCTTTAGGTGGCGTCCTCCTCTACGAATGCATTCTTGAAATCTGCGGTGGAGATTCCTCATTGACCGCTGCAACATCTCAACTGGAATACTGTGAATTTTATCCCGAATTCTCTGTTTTAACTCATTTACAGTTCTTGGTCGAGTTGTGGACACTTTAGTTTTGAGATAGCCCCACAAAAAGAAATCGCACACGGTCAAATCTGGCGATCAAGGGGGCCAGAAAACGATACCGAATCTTGAGATGACACGGTTACCAAACAATTCTCGCACAGCCTCCATTGATCGCCGTGCAGTGTGTGATGTCGCACCATCCTGTTGAAACCAGGATTCTTGAATGTCTGGAAAATTGTTCAATTCAGGTGTAATGAAACGTTGTAACATTTCCACGCAACGATCAGCATTGACAGTCACTGCAATCCCCCTTTCATCCTCAAAAAAATAAGGTCCGATGATCCCATGTAATGAAACAGCACACCATACTGTAACCTTATTAGCGTGTAAAAGGCGCTCATGAAGTTCATTAGGATTTGTGTCTGCCCAATATCTGTAGTTCTGCTTGTTAACATAACCTGTGAGATGAAATTCAATACAGATCGGCGTACAACATTAATGTTCTGTGCAGTATGGGCACTTCTTGGCCGTCCCGTTGGTTTCTTCTTTAAAGCTGATCCACTCTCTTCAAAATTATTAATCCAACTTCTAATGGCATGTTTTGACGGAACGGAATCATGCCGTCCTAAGTTGTAAAAATGTCGGAACTCAATCTGGGCAGCTTTCAAACTATCACCGTTTTTATAAAACATTTTTATAGCTAACGCACGCTGTTGCCCGTTCCACTGGTCCATGGCTACTGTAATGGCGGCTTGTTTACTTGTACACTGTCGCTGTCCCACAGTGCTGCCACCTGCTCATGGCTGCCACGACCCGTTACAAAAATTCCCGTTTTTATGGGTCACCTGTTATAATTCTGAAAGTTTTGAGTGTTTGTTATTCAATCATGTTTTAACCAATTGAAACTTGGTATGAAGATGGTCTAGGTACCTAGGATGGACATAGACCTATTAATTAACCAACTGTAAATTCTATTATCTTCTTCCAATTGCTCTCACTTGGCTTATGTCATTTGAGATCTTGTCTCCTAATACAATCCAAGTAAGTCCCTACGTTGTTGTAAATTCTATTATCTGCATATTATAATTTTGGGCAAAGCATTATGTAATCTATAAATTCTTCTTTGCACAGGCGTCCAGCTTCATGTGTAGCCAATAGCCCGATGTCCATGTTGGATGATGGATGCAAGGGTCCAGTAACCTTCATCTCTCAATATGTCCTTCCATGACGACACCAGTGTTATTAGGATGTCCCTTGCTGCTATCGGGTAATGACAATGCATAAGTATGTGCTCCAGATCCTCTTCCTCAATCCCACATAGTCTGCATTCAGGTGAATCCATGAGGTTAAAATGGTAAAGATATTTCTATGTCTCATGTGTCATGTTCGTGCGCTGGCTGCAAAAGTTGCTATTGGACGGAGGATGTTATTATACATGTCTTCTTTTGTGGGCTCTGGCTGTATTTGGTCTAGGTGGTGACCTGTGGCTTCTGTATTCCACCTATCTGTCTAGTGAAACTTAAAATGTTTGTCGGCCGAGCTTTTGCACTGCAGCAACGTGAATCTACTCTTGTTGCAAGGTCGCATTATATGCAAGATTCTTTTGCGATTTTGTCTGCTATTCTATTTCCAGGAACTCCACAGTATGATGGGACTGACTGAAAGGTGATGGATTTACCCAAGATGTGTAGCTGTAGGAGCTGTCTCCTTATTGCCTCGATCCGAAAGTAGTATGTCTTAGTACCTGATCTGGATAGTGTTTCTAAAGCAGATCTGGAGTCCGTTAAAATGTAGATGTGGTCACTGGCCAGGGAATAACAAATGGCTAGAGCTGCGTTGATGGCTAACAGCTCGGCGTCCATACTAGATTGCGCACTTGCCGGTATGTAGTGCTGCTCATGATTACTCTGGTTGAAGTATCCCGCACCTGACATCTCCCTTTCCTTGTCCATTGATCCGCCGGTGAAAATTCTTGAATGGTTTAAGTACAGATAGTTGATCATCTCCAGTGTAACCGTTCTAAGCATATCTGCGTGATTGTTCTTGGTAAGTTTCTCAGGTAGGTCGAGGACTACGCTTATACATAGCCAGATACTTGGAGATTCTTCGTATGATCTATGAATTCCAATTTGAAATAAATATATTTTTAGTACCAAATAATTGTCTAGTTAAATACACATTTAATTTTTAGTTCATAATTTTACTTTCATATTTGTAAACACATGGAACAGTAAACACAGAGTAACTGCCATAAATTTCTGAAGTTTAAACATATTTTAAAGATCTAACATCATTACACTTCAATTTATTACTATTTAAATCACCTTTGGAACTAAGAAAACTTGAGTAGGTGCCATTTTTTAACTATAAACACCATTCTCACAAATTCAGTAACCAAATGTTTGTTTTTTTTTTATAACTCTTCATTTACAACTTTCATAGTCAGTCACATCTTTAACTGAACTGTGTTCAAGTATGACGCAGTAGTTCTAGCACTGTGTAAGGCTATAGTCAGCCATCATACTCTTAATGTTCTAGTTTTTTTCATTGCAAAAGATGTCTATTTTATAAAACTAAATATTTTTATTTGATATTTAAAATGACAAATCTTCTTCTTGTGTTTGCAAACTGGCCCTAATGCTGGAGACCCCAACAGGAAAATAATAAAAGATAATTTAAATTTTTAAAGAAGTTAACCTCGAGTCTCTCGCTCTATGGAAACTCCCGCGATGACTTGCGCCGTTAGGACAAATCTGACATTAGTAATAATTGTTATGTTGCGTTTAATTTACAAGTTCCAATTCTATGGATTATAGTGAGCTTTACACTTGTTCGTTGATATAAAAACAATCTATTAAATACATTTATGGCATATTTATATGTAAAATTACAGATAGAGAAACTAGAGTAATAACAGTTACGCAATCACTAGCATCGTTAGGTTGATCCTAATACACCACTCACATGCTCGCTAGTACATGAAGGCGCTCCCTAACATGGGCCACTTCTCTCACTCCTTGTTACCCTCTCAATCACTCTATCTACTTAAGTTTGGATAGTAGCTGGCCAACATATTTAGAAGCTCAGTCGCATACAAGGAACAGATCAAATAATTCCTTCAGAGTAACTAAAGCTCTTAGATTCAATCTAATAGCACAAGCGTTCCCGAGTTAGTCAGTTAATGGATAATGTGATAGTTAAGTATTTCTACCTGGCTTAACTCTAATCTGCCTCAGTCTAGGGATACTCAAAAGTCTTGTATTAGCATCACTTGTCCATTCCTTTGAAGAAGAACCATTCCCTGAAAAATACATATAAATTTAGATCCAACTTAAACTGAATACAATTTTTAAACAAAATGCTAAATAGTGTCTTTAAATTTGTATAGCAGTTTCATCTTAATAGACAAACAAACTATAATTAAAAACTTTAAAAATTGACACGAAACAAATTATTTTATAATTTCATTTCAAATAAATTGTAAGAAAAGAAAACCTGAAATACATTAAACTCTAACATTTTCTATACAGCACAATTGGTTAAAGCTCAAATGAAATCATGTCTCCTAATCAAAATATATTTATATTTTTCAAAAACTATAAATAAAATAGTCACACCAATAGTGAACAAAATCTCAAGTGTTCTACATCTTGTCACTTAACATGGATTGTTGCATTATACAAAGAAACTGTTATTGTGAAAGTAAACTTTGTGTCGAGAGATCATGTATTATTTAATTCAATCATGGTCAGTAAGTAAAATCACCGATGAAGTGGCATTTTTTCAATGCACCCATAATGACCATGGATTACACAAAAATATAAAGTCTGTTATAATTTTATTCTAACCTAGGCGAATTATTAAATTCCTTCTGTTAGCTTACACTCTCTCGATATATATATATCTTCTACAAATTTTCAATTGTGAATAAAAATACATTTTTATTCATTCAGTCAAGTTCAAACACATTTTTTTTACCTATAGTGGATGACAATTGATTTTAATAGGTTTTAAAAAAATATTTATTCAATAATTAAATTATAAAAATGTGGGAGGTCTAGGTCAGATTCCAACTGAGTATCTTCATGTTTGAACTCTAGAACTTTTTGGCGCTGTGCCAACTTTCCGTAACTAGAAATGAACTTCTCAAAGATCTATTTGAAAAACCTTAATAGTATAACCTTAAATTTTTGCTATGGTTACCACACCATATCATAAATAATGCTCAGGATTAAAAATTAATGAAAAGAATAAAATAAACAGTGTGGATTAACGTTATCAAACTTTCACAAATGGACAATGAGAAAGGAAAGGGAAAAGAAGCAACACAATGCAAATGACAAAAAAAAGCATAAATAGTAACAAACAAAAATAATAGCCCAACACCATACATAGAAATAAAAATAGAAAATTCCAAATATATTAACTTCCTATTTGGCCACTAAATATTGTTATTCTATATATGTATATACATATTTATATTAATTGTAATTATAAAATTTAAAAAAAACTAAAATAAAATTTTTTTGTTGATTTAAGTAGGAATTGACTTTTCCTACTTAAATTTGAAAAAATTTTTATATAACTTGTTTTAAGTTTTGGTGTAACATCAAGCACTGGAATACAGAAAACTTCCCTATAACTAGAACAAAATATTGTCTATCTGAACATGGATTTTTGCGTACAATTTAGTATGGAGTTCTTATCTAACCATAACAGACGCCTAATTCTTAAAAAGTGATTATGCTATTTGCACATTAAAAAGATCAAGATGAGTAGGTTGTGGTATTTTCAAAATAATAAAAAAATTACGCATGACACTGAGGTTAGTGCCGACAGAAGTGATAACTTCTTTGCGTGTGTTGAAAAAGAAGGTGTGTGTGTCATTCAGTACACACAGGCCCCCACAATGGGGTTATATCATGTGTACACTTTGTATGAAATTAATATTTAAATCAAATAAACCCTTCCATAAGAAGCTTTTTTCCTTTTATACATGTCATATACACATATTGGTATACTTAACTTGGTACAGTATATACGTAAAGCTTAGCCTATACATATAAATATATTTAAGACAGTTTACAAATCAATCCTGATATGAAAAACAAAGCAAAGTGACAAATTTAAAAGTCTTATCTTAAATTTTAAACCCAAAATACAATATTTCATGCAAAGAAAAGTTAACATTTAAGTTCGAGTTCTGAATAGTATCTGCTGTAACAATAATTGACCAATATTAGGCTACGCTACAACACATAACAATTTTTAAATTCTATATCAGGGATGCCCAACTTCTTAACCCTAAAGGGGTACTTCAATATTTTCAGTGAAGACTAGGGCCGCACAACTAATTTCACACATACATCAATAAACCAAAAGTAGGCAATACGCATATCATTTAGTAAGCGCCGAGTATTAAGCAAGAATAATGAATAAACTTTTTAAAATTTTCATGAATGTTTGATATCAAGCTCAATGTACAAAGGATCAAAATAAGTGTAATATTAAATTTTTAGTTGTTATTTAATCATGTTGTTATGCTTATCAGAACACAGTATTGAAAAAAACTCGAATTTATTTAAATTCAAAATCATCCTTAAGTATGAACCTACTTCGCCTAATGAGAACACTGCGGGCGGGCAATGAGAACACTGAGGGCGGGCAATGAGAACACTGAGGGCGGGCAATGAGAACACTGAGGGCGGGCACAATCGTTTAACACTTTATTCAAATCAATCTGAATTGAAGGGTTACAACCTCTAGTAGATTTTGAAGATGGTTGACTGTGAAGCTGTTGCGGACAGTTGATTTTACAAATTTCATTGTTGAAAAGGTGCACTCATAAAAGTATGTGTTTCCAAACATAGAAACTATTTTCCTACCGAAGTCTGTAGTTTGGGATATTTCTTCCAAGGCATTTGGCTCCAAAATGCAAATACCAGTTTCCGGCTTTGTCTGAGAAAATGGGTCACTTTGCAAGTCACATAGCTTATAATTCTTACTGAGGGGTAGGAAGCGTGTTCAACTTATATCCTATACCAATCTATACCTTTTATGTTTTACATTTATTAATAAATCAATAATAGGCCACATAAAACCAGGTTGTGGGCCATCCCTGTTCTACATTATACATGCTGTAAGGTATGTGTTTCAGAAATGGCGTGACACAAAAGCAATGATTTAATCTCATACGTTTTAAAAGTGTGTGAAGAAGTTATTACTTTAAAACCAATCTAATCAAAATCAGTCTGATGATTGAAGACTTCAAAGCCTCATATGATCTAATCAAAAAGCTTATAGTTCAGCAGTCTCTCTACTTTGCTACTCTGGCTCGCAAGGGGGAAACAAAGATTGACAGGGCGCACACAAGTAGTATCACAATACATAACCCACGGTTAAATGAAGGGATGGGAATGTGTATTTGTGTGCAGGAAATAATAAAATAACTACATTGTATATTAATATGTAGAAAATTGATTTGTGTTAATCAAGGAATCAAATTATATAATTACATAAGACACCATTAGTGGGTAGCAAACAGTCCAAATGCTAATAAGCCATGACTTTATCTGTGAAGGGATACAAAATTAAGGTGTATTTTGCTAATTTTAGTTCCAGGGTTAACCTTCCAGCAAACCTGTAGTACTTAGTCCCATATCTGCCAGGTTATTGAGGAACTTCTGTAGTTCTAACTAAAGCTTGAAAGAACCAAAAGCTCTAAGCATTATTAATCTGAATAGTCCGAGGAACATTCAACAGAACAAGTAATAATAGAGCTGGCTTGTGAGTTAAGGCTGTAAATAAATAAATAACTGTACACACAAACTTATAAAAACAATATACTTTATTGTCATAAGCGTTTCAATGACTTGTGTCATCGTCATCAGTGGCACTGCTACAAATTTACAGTTGCAGTTGTAAATTTGTAGTAATGTCACTAATGATGATGACATGTCATCAAAACACGTATGGCAATAAAGTATGTTTTTTGTGAATTCGTGTGCAGCTATTTATTTATTCACCAGAACAGTATCTTTTACCAAGATGGAGGTATCAGACTCCACTTCTTGAAAGTACCTTAAAGATTTCACAACTTTGATGTAAAGTCCTACCCAACTTCTTTTCATACACCAATCATGTTGTATCCTCTCTTATATAAAGACTTGCCTCATTAATAAAACAAAAGGTTAATAAACATTCTCATGTTTAATAAGGATCAAATAAAAACAAGTAACATTGAAAAAAATTTTAAGAAAATTCCTACTGAGGTTAACAAAGAAAAATTTTATTTTGGTTACCCTAGACCACTATTTATGCTTATACTGTGACAGTTTAAGGTTGTACAATGGAGGTTTTGACGACAACCAGATGGGGGGGGGATTCAAATATATCTTTGAGAAACATATTTTTAGGTGTTGGCAAAGTGTCAAGGCGCGATAGACTTGGAACATTAAGATTCTCAGTTCAAATCCGGCTTGACCTAACAAATTTTATAATTTAATTATTGAAATAATATTTTAAAAAAATTTTATTAACATTAATTTTTATGCACTATAGGTTTAAAAAATGTATTTGAACTTATTGGATTAATAAAAATGTATTTTATTAACCATTGCAGATTTTCACACGATATATATCAGAAGAGTGTGAACTAATAGAAGAGATTTAAAAACAAGGATGGTTGAACTTTATTAATCAAACAGTTAATTTAAGAATTCAAATTATAGTTGAAGTGACAAAAGATCTTTAATGAATGTCTTGTTCAATATTTAAGTGATTTTTAAAACTAAAAAAGATGAAGATTTAATCAGTAGTCTGAGGTACAAATGCTTCAAAGCATACTATACAAGGAGTTTTAAAAAAAGTTGTGGACTTCGATAAATAAAATTTGTAAGAAAGTATAACAGATTACTTCCAAACAGATAGCATTGAAGGCAAAACATTTTGAGTAATGTAATGAAAACGCTGAGTTACTACAAAATTAAATTTTTTGAAGGCAAAACATTTTTGAGTAATGTAATGAAAACGCTGAGTTACTACAAAATTAAATTTTTTGAAGGCAAAACATTTTTGAGTAATGTAATGAAAACGCTGAGTCACTACATAATTAAATTTCTTGAAGGCAAAACATTTTGAGTAATGTAATGAAAACGCTGAGTTACTACAAAATTAAATTTCTTAAAAGCAAAACATTTTGAGTAATGTAATGAAAACGCTGAGTTACTACAAAATTAAATTTCTTGATAACTAAACTTGTTTACTAATGTAATGAACAAGAAATGCAGACTTTACAATTGTGGTCAAAATCAAGAGATTGTTCAACTGGATCAAGAGGCGGAAAGCATATACCACTGAGGCCATATCTCAAGAGGCCACTGACATACACACAAGTGACAGAAATGGAAACCATAAAATTCTTATGACAATGGGTTTTCTGAATAAAACCTCATACACAATTGATGAAACTAATTTAACAGTACAGAAGATGAATAAGAAATGTAGACTGAGAAATATTCCCGTCATAACTGCAAAAGAAATTCTAACCCTCTGGCAACAGTTAGTTGGAATAGCATAGATTAAGCATTCACTTATGCAAAGCCTTGAATTTGGAAAGGAAATTCTAACCCTCTGGCAACAGTTAGTTGGAATAGCATAGATTAACCATTCACTTATGCAAAGCCTTGAATTTGGAAAGGAAATTCTAACCCTCTGGCAACAGTTAGTTGGAATAGCATAGATTAAGCATTCACTTATGCGAAGCCTTGAATTTGGAAAGGAAATTCTAACCCTCTGGCAACAGTTAGTTGGAATAGCATAGATTAAGCATTCACTTATGCAAAGCCTTGAATTTGGAAAGGAAATTCTAACCCTCTGGCAACAGTTAGTTGGAATAGCATAGATTAAGCATTCACTTATGCGAAGCCTTGAATTTGGAAAGGAAATTCTAACCCACTGGCAACAGTTAGTTGAAATAGCATAGATTAAGCATTCACTTATGCGAAGCCTTGAATTTGGAAAGGAAATTCTAACCCTCTGGCAACAGTTAGTTGGAATAGCATAGATTAAGCATTCACTTATGCGAAGCCTTGAATTTGGAAAGGAAATTCTAACCCTCTGGCAACAGTTAGTTGGAATAGCATAGATTAAGCATTCACTTATGCGAAGAATTGAATTTGGAAAGGAAATTCTAACCCTCTGGCAACAGTTAGTTGAAATAGCATAGATTAAGCATTCACTTATGCGAAGCCTTGAATTTGGAAAGGAAATTCTAACCCTCTGGCAACAGTTAGTTGGAATAGCATAGATTAACCATTCACTTATGCGAAGCCTTGAATTTGGAAAGGAAATTCAAACAGTGACTATTATTTGTTATTGATTCCTTGAAAGAAAGTTTTGCTCCCCAATAAAAATAGTACATCATATCCCCCAAATAAAAAATTATTTTACTTTAAACCAAATGCAAATATTCTATTAGCTCATATAATGAATATATATATATATATGTAGTTGAATAATTTATTTTGTTACGAACCTTTTGGACCAAGAAGACTTTTATTATACCATTTGGAAGTGTAAATTGCAGGAATCAATGTACTAAGTAAGTAGTCAGCGAACCTAAACAGAATAAAGCAGGCTGTAAAATTATTTTAACCAAATAAATATTTTATGCAATATGAAACTAAGTTGACAAATGAACATATAATATTGATAAATGTGGTCACACACTAGAGGTATGAAAATTGGTTGGAAAGTAAAATTTTTCTTATAAAAAATAAAACATAATGTACTAACAACATTACAGGTCCGTGACTCGTAGCATTGAACAATGCACTGATCTTGGACAAAACACATTTGCTGAAAAGAAACAGTAAGTAGTGATTTTTCAAGTGATACAAATTAGAACATTTTAAAATAAAACTCAAGATATACAACACAAAAACTGCAATTATTATTATACATATTTATTAATAATGAATATTACCTGGCAATATTAAATATATCTTGAAGGCTAACTCCATTCTTCTCTTTGGTATCTGTAAACATTATCTTGACGTGTGAATTGGTTGTGTAATATTTTGCACTCCATGTGTCATTAACAGCCATTAACAAAATTATGAAAAATACTGAGACAATACAAAACTTCTTTACATATCTCCAAGATAAAGAGAGATTATTTTTCTCTATCATAGCCTAGATAAAATAAAATATTTAAAAAAACATGAAATCAAAGGCTTTAAAAACAATGTTACAAAATTAAAAGCTAATCAGAAATACAATAACCTAAAACACTTGTAAATATTTTAAAACTTGCCTATAGTAGCATTTGCTTATATTTGTTGATAACGGCAGTTTCGGGAGATGTGTCCCATTGTCAACTCAGACCATAACTCTGTTTCGTAAATTACTTCTGAGGATGATTACTGTGCAATCAAAATGTACATAAGGTGTTAAATAAATGAAAAAGTTATTTATTTGTGCTTTAGAGGTTTAATTTATTTAAACTAAGCATTCCACCACAGTTGATTTATGTAGTTATAATTTGTAAACTTTGTCAATGTAAACTGCATGACTATTTCCAATTTAGTTTTTCCATTGTCAACTTTTCCAGTATAACCTTTTCCACCGGCAGTCTCATCCTGAGATTCAGCATAAACAAAAAATGTTAAAATTATACCTTGATGTACACATAGTGTGCACAGTTTCATGCCATATTTATACCTCTTTCTTTGATATATTTGTGGAAATACAATCTATTCTGCCACAATACTATCGCCTCATCAATCGATAGACCTTTCTGTGGATAATATATATTCAACATCTTGTTGCAATAATCAACAACTTGATTTTTCAAAATTGAATCTTTTTTTACATCTACGTTGTTGTTACAATGCCAAGAACAAAATATATTTAGGAACAGATCCCTAGCCATGCTTTGTCTGAGAATTTTTAAATAAAAAAGTGGGTCAGTTTACAAATAATCTTGTATTCTATTTATTCAGATAATACCTATGTATCATTACACCAATAAATATCTCTAGTTCTTCTACTGATACATTCTTCAGTATTTCATTCTATATTTCAGTTGCAGATTTGGTATGAATAACGTGTCAAATGCATTGGTAGTTCTATATATTTCTTGAATTTTGTAGTCCATCACGTTTGGTGAATCTCATTAATTACTTAAACAATAATTTATGACTATCCGTACTTTGAATTTAGTAAATTCGTTAAAACTTACTGAGACAGAACATTTTCGATCGCTATGTGCCGATCTTCATCAGTGTCTTCTACTTGGAGATGTTGGGTCAAGCGGTGACGGTTTTAACTACAAGCACCAGGCGTATACAAACTGAACTGTGACGAATGTAACAATTTCTACATTGGACAAACAGGTCGCAGCTTTAAACAAAGAGTCGAAGAACACAAACAGAACACTAACTCAACATTTTATAACCACATAAAAGATACAGGACACAAATACAGACATTTACCATAACCTAGAAATCCTACACATCAACAAAAAAGGACCACATCTCAACACACTAGAACAATATGAAATTTACAGACACACAAAAACACAAAGTACAAACATATGAAACGAACAAACACAATACAAATCACACATACTCTTTGATACTATCGAAAACCTACCTTTAAAACCGTCACCGCTTGACCCAAAATCTCCAAGCAGAAGACACTGATGAAGATCGGCACATAGCGATCGAAAACATTCTGTCTCAGTAAGTTTTAACAAATTTACTAAATTCAAAGTTCGGATAGTCATAAACTATTGTTTAAGTGATTAATAAAAATCTATATATTTCTTCTATCAACACTAAAATTAGCTGATTGAGGTCCCAGTCACTTGGGATTTAGACTAGTAAGTTAAGAGACCTGGTAAATTCAGTGGGTTTCATCCTCGATATTGAAATTGACGATTCTGGAGTCGTAAATATCAGAATCAACTATCACTTTTCGTCAGTTTTATAGCTGGATTCATTATCCACTATATCCTGAATAGTGTCTTCTCATCAATGTCACTGTCTAAGGTTGCATTAAGTTGTTCCTCAACACCAATCTGTTTGGGAATTTCTGAAGGTCTAAGTATTGTAGGGTTCATTTTGAATTATAAATACCACAAATTAGCGCACAATAAAATTTATATACACAACAGTAATAATATACATAGTAATAAAAACAATAAAACAACGTTAGCAAATACCACGCCATGGATTACCTGCATAATCTGAAAAATTGCAAACCGACAATACTACATACTAAGTACATATTCGAGGCACGGCGCTCAGTATCAACCGTTTATCTCAAGTGGTGGAAACCCACTGTCTATAAAAATAAAACCCTATGTTTCAGTTCACTGCTACTGAGCTCGACTTAGTTAACCCTTGAATTAGCATGCACATACCAGTACGTGAGATCTCGCAACGGCCAGCGGGAGCATTCTCGTATATGTACATTCTACCATTTCTTTCACATTAGCATTGCCATATGTTTACGATATGCTCTGGTGTATTGTGCTGTATTCTAGGTTAAATATTTGCAATTATCTGGTCAGTAAATATTACACAGAGTACATAGTCACCATTCTTTTGTTTCCAAAGTGTATGGGTTTCCCACGTATTTACAGATCGTTTTGTAGTTTGTGTGGTATTTTACAATAAATAGGGGTTTGAATAATGAAGAAGTTCTTTTGTGTTTAAAGTCTATGGTTTTTCCCACGTGTTTACAGATTGTTTCAAAGTGTGTGCGGCATTTCACGATGAATAGGTATTATATAAAAAAAAATTAATAGATAATTTTAAGCAAAGAAATTGTCAGTAAATGTAAGGTAAAGTTAGGTTAACATGAGAAAATTATAAAGAAAAACAATAGAAAAAAGAAAAAAAGTAAACATCTATCAAAAATATGTTGCTAATCAAAGGGTTAATCAGTGACTCAGTCATAGTCAGCATGATAACATATACCTATCAAGAGTCCTCTTGTGTTTCAAAGGATTATAAAATCTACTGGTCTAGAATGAGACAATTTTTTTTTAATATCACTATGTTAGTGGTGTTAGTCAAGTGTTTAGATTATAAAGATACTGATTTAAAACCTACCTTTAATGTAAGAAAAGAAAGAGGGCAGTATTCAGGCTGGCTTCGGAGCTTTATTAATCTGGTTAAAAACTCTCCGTCCCCCACGCAATGTAATTGCATAGCTTCAGTTATATTAATTTCAAATGAGGTCACAGTATAGGATTTCTGCAGAAAAGAATTAAAGATTTATATGACATGTTTGGGAATAACTCCATTCTCAAAACTTAAATAGTACTCTTAAATATGAAAAAGTTATATACAAGAATAGAAATTTTGCATTGTAAAAAGGAATCTACCAGTTATGAGTGCAAGATTTTTATATATACATAAAGTCGATTCGCATATATACCAAGTAAGATTCTTGTTTGAGTAATTTATAGTGATATATATATATATATATATATATATATATATATATATATATATATATATATATATATGAAGTTAATAATTACTAATTTTGAGTAATTTTATCCACCATTAAGTGCAATAATTTTACCTTGAGTGATGAGGCACCTTTCGGTCTTTGACCATTGTCGAATCACTGATTGTTCTCTGCTGTGGATGCTATGTCCGTGAAGCCGGTGTTTGTAGAAGTTACGCGCACTATTTCTTGATCTGTGTGTATGAGGTTTCTGTATAGTATGTCTTCTGTATATGTTGTTTGTAAATTCATTAAGTTGTTGTGTATGTTTTTATAAATGTGGTATTTTTCTAGTGAGTTTAGTTCTATTGGGTTGTTATTTATTTCCAGTATGGTTAGGTTATTTTCGTAATTTGTAATTTCGTGTTTATGGGAAATTAGGTGTGCTGCAACATTTGATACTTTAGAATTTTTATTTTTGAATGCTCTTAATGTTCTTCAAATCTTATTTTAAACGTTCTGGATGTTTTTCCTATGTAAAAGGCGTTACAGTTGTTGCAAGTGATTTTGTAG
Organism: Prosapia bicincta; assembly: GCA_036971475.1. Classification (NCBI taxonomy): domain Eukaryota; kingdom Metazoa; phylum Arthropoda; class Insecta; order Hemiptera; family Cercopidae; genus Prosapia; species Prosapia bicincta. Next base: position 810,138 of record JBAIZL010000385.1, on the reverse strand, counting down.
ATTCCTGATAGGTTATGATTTTCTGAATTTGTTATGTGGTTTTTGTTACTAAGATATTTTATTATTTTGTTGTTTGGTTTGTAAGTTGGAGTGTAGTATTCTTTGTTGTATATATTCGTTATTTTTTCTATTTTGTTATTGGTATATTTATATTTTAGGTAGATTTTTTTATTTTTATTGTTTTCGTGTTCCGGTTGTAGTGTTGTGTTGAGGTTAGGTTTTTTTGTGAATTTATTGTATATATTTTTTATAATGTGTTTGTTGTATCCATTTTCTATTGCTATTTTTGTAATGTTATCTAATTCTTCATTTAATTTTTGTTTGTTATCCTGTGTGTATTTTATTGCTTTATTTATCATGTTACTGTAAGTGTTAATTTTGTGTGTCCAGGGGTGGTTAGATTTGTAGTGTATTGTGGTGTTGTTGGAAGTAGGTTTCCTGTAAACTGTAGTTTCTATTTTATTATCATTTATATTTAAAGTAATGTCGAGGAAGTTGATTGTTCTATTTATTTCTGTTTCAACGGTGAATTGTATGTTTTCGTTGTATGTATTTAGTTTGTTTAATATTATGAGGTGTTCGTTGTGAATGGTAGGTTGGTATATTACAAGTTATGTATAGTTATATTATGTACAAGTTATATTATATTACAAGTTATTACAAATTACGAAAATAACCTAACCATACTGGAAATAAATAACAACCCAATAGAACTAAACTCACTAGAAAAATACCACATTTATAAAAACATACACAACAACTTAATGAATTTACAAACAACATATACAGAAGACATACTATACAGAAACCTCATACACACAGATCAAGAAATAGTGCGCGTAACTTCTACAAACACCGGCTTCACGGACATAGCATCCACAGCAGAGAACAATCAGTGATTCGACTATGGTCAAAGACCGAAAGGTGCCTCATCACTCAAGGTAAAATTATTGCACTTAATGGTGGATAAAATTACTCAAAATTAGTAATTATTAACTTCATAAAGTCAGTGCAACGGATAAACAATGGATAATATTAAATATCAGGAATATATATATATATATATATATATATATATATAGTTAAGGAAAATATGATTAATATCAATACGAGTCAATAAGGATTTAAAGGTGTTTTATAGACTGTAGGTGAAATAATATTGAACTAACTTGTTAAATCAATCACATGCCTTTCATAAAGTGCCTAAATAAACATAGATATTATATTGGTTTCATTTTTGTAGGTGAAATAATATTGAACTAACTTGTTAAATCAATCACATGCCTTTCATAAAGTGCCTAAATAAACATAGATATTATATTGGTTTCATTTTTGTAGGTGAAATAATATTGAACTAACTTGTTAAATCAATCACATGCCTTTCATAAAGTGCCTAAATAAACATAGATATTATATTGGTTTCATTTTTGTAGGTGAAATAATATTGAACTAACTTGTTAAATCAATCACATGCCTTTCATAAAGTGCCTAAATAAACATAGATATTATATTGGTTTCATTTTTGTAGGTGAAATAATATTGAACTAACTTGTTAAATCAATCACATGCCTTTCATAAAGTGCCTAAATAAACATAGATATTATATTGGTTTCATTTTTGTAGGTGAAATAATATTGAACTAACTTGTTAAATCAATCACATGCCTTTCATAAAGTGCCTAAATAAACATAGATATTATATTGGTTTCATTTTTGTAGGTGAAATAATATTGAACTAACTTGTTAAATCAATCACATGCCTTTCATAAAGTGCCTAAATAAACATAGATATTACATTGGTTTCATTTTTGTAGGTGAAATAATATTGAACTAACTTGTTAAATCAATCACATGCCTTTCATAAAGTGCCTAAATAAACATAGATATTATATTGGTTTCATTTTTGTAGGTGAAATAATATTGAACTAACTTGTTAAATCAATCACATGCCTTTCATAAAGTGCCTAAATAAACATAGATATTATATTGGTTTCATTTTTGTAGGTGAAATAATATTGAACTAACTTGTTAAATCAATCACATGCCTTTCATAAAGTGCCTAAATAAACATAGATATTATATTGGTTTCATTTTTGTAGGTGAAATAATATTGAACTAACTTGTTAAATCAATCACATGCCTTTCATAAAGTGCCTAAATAAACATAGATATTATATTGGTTTCATTTTTGTAGGTGAAATAATATTGAACTAACTTGTTAAATCAATCACATGCCTTTCATAAAGTGCCTAAATAAACATAGATATTATATTGGTTTCATTTTTGTAGGTGAAATAATATTGAACTAACTTGTTAAATCAATCACATGCCTTTCATAAAGTGCCTAAATAAACATAGATATTATATTGGTTTCATTTTTGTAGGTGAAATAATATTGAACTAACTTGTTAAATCAATCACATGCCTTTCATAAAGTGCCTAAATAAACATAGATATTATATTGGTTTCATTTTTGTAGGTGAAATAATATTGAACTAACTTGTTAAATCAATCACATGCCTTTCATAAAGTGCCTAAATAAACATAGATATTATATTGGTTTCATTTTCACTAACTATTTGAGCTTCTTAGACTTTATATATGTGGGGAATCCAAAACATAAGTTACCCTAATTTTTGGAGGAAATAAAAATACATAATTCCACAATAAACACGTATTTTATGATCTCACATCATATTCTATTTTTCTACATAATTTCCATCCCTATTCAAGCCCTTTTCATACCGAAGCTTCAGTTTCTTTAAACCATCTGCATACCATTCAGCCGCCATACTTTTAAACCAGGTATTCACTTCACTTTCCAAGTCATCATTGTTAGCAAAGCGTCGACCGACAAGGTGATTCTTGAGCTCCGGAAACAAGTGAAAATCACTAGGAGCAAGGTCTGGGGAGTATGGAGGGTGATCAAAGATATCCCACTTAAATTTTTCGAGAAGTTCCCTTGTTGCACGAGCGGCATGTGGGCGGGCGTTGTCATGAAGGAAAAACACCCCCGTGACAAAAGCCCATGTCATTTGTTCTGGATTACCCAACGAAGTCTTAGGAGAACGTCACAGTACCGTTCCGCATTTATTGTTTCACCTAGAGGTAGGTAATCGATCAATAAAACTCCACGGCAGTCCCAAAACACTTTCCCTGCCGACTGAATCACTTTGGGTTTTTGAGGAGGCGTCTCCCCTTTTTTTAGCCACACCATACTCTGTCGTTTTGTTTCGGGTGTTGAATGGTGAATCCATGTTTCATCACCAGTGACTATTCTTGAAAACAGATCATCACTTTTGTCCGTAAAAGATTGCAAGAAAGATTGTGCAGCTGCCACACGTTGTTGCTTATGGCCATCAGACAGTAAACGAAGAACCCACCTTGCACACACTTTTGACAGCTGAAGCTCTTCAGTGACAATGTTGTGAAGAGATGTGCGGCAAATTTCAATGTTTGGTGGAAGCTGATCCATAATTTTGTCAAGAGTCAATCGCTGGTCACCATCAATAACATCACGCACCGCAGAAATGACGCCAACTTGGTGAGCGGTAGCTGGGCGTCCATCTCACTGTTCATCATGAACATTTTCTCTTCCTTCCATAAACAATTTTTGCCAACGTCGAACCATTTGTACAGTCATTACATGTTCACCATAACTGATGATGAATTTCAACAGCAGATTCACTTTTTGCAGTAAAAAAAGGAATAACACTCCGCACTTCACAACTGGCGGCAGATCGCAGTGGAGTCGCCTTGTCGAATGGCCCATGACTCAAGGTCAAATGGCGCACAGTCAAGCGCACGGTGGGAATCGGTACCACTACACCCAAACTAAAAGTCCCTGCTCTTGAAAAGATGCTCCGTCACTCACACTCGGTGACACTCATGTGGGAAACTTATCTTTTAGACTCCCCTCATACCTAATATTTTAGAAACAGAATTATATTTTAACTGTGAATTGTTATAGCTTGTTAACATTTTAGTAAAATAAGACTATAAAATCTTAAATGCAAGCATTACACTGAATTCATTTACCCGAAATGCAAGCGATAATATAAAGGAGTAAACAAAGAGTTTAATTGGTGAAGTAATTAATACACCCTGTGCTATTCCAAATAAAGTTGCAGTCATCCAAAGTTCACTTATGGTTTTTCCCAGCTTCAAGCCATACAACATTATGAAAAATGCACTCACCCAAATAGTGGCCTGGCAGATTATCCTAGAAAGCAAAATGTTTTATATCAATCTCACAAATATCATTATTATTTTCATTTATTTATTTATTTTAATTAACACAATGGTTTTATGCAAAAAATAATGTATCTTACAATTTAATATACTACAAATATATGTTAAACATAAACAAGTAATATAAAATTTATTTTTAAAAGTAAATACCTACTGAGGTCAAGAAAGAAAAATTTTATAATTGTTTGCTTATTTCCAGTTTGTTTGTTTATTTTATTCGTTTCATTCATTTTTAACCTTACAGCATAATTTATGCTATTTTGTGGCAACAGTTGAGTATACAGTAAAGCATTGGTAAAAGGTTGAAGATAAAGGTCAGTGGAAAGTAAACACAGCAAGTTGTAAAATCTAACTGGAATTGAAAATGCCACTAAGGAGATAAAAAGAAATTTTTTATAGACAGCTTTTACGGCTAAACAAGATAATCTTAATAAAACAAAAGTAGTAAATTTATTATTGTTTTAGGTGTTTTTAAAGAATTCCAACTATTCGAGTCTTAACTATTGGGATCAGACAACATTCGAATAATAAATTATTGGTTAATTGGATTTTTTTGGAAAAAAGGGTCATTTGAATTATTTACTATATTTATGTTGCAAATGGGAGAAGCAAACTATAAATATTTTTTTTTTTTTAAACTTCTGATCGTTTCCACAAAAAATCGGACCCGAAATAGGATTTGCCAAAACCTCGTGAAAATGGCATCTTCTAATTCTTTGTTTTATGCTGTCAAAATCGATTTTCTTGAAGAACTCTCCTCTTCATTTTCAAGCACTGACATGAAGTTTGAAAAAGTAGGTTTGCTATTTTTAATGCCTAAAATCGTCAATTGTCCAGTACTATCCCAGCCAACTGTTCACCCCTAACTCCTTTATCTAATTGATCTATAATTTTTAGTTTATCCATTAACAGCATGAATACTAATTTTCTTTCAGAAACTATTGTAAATGACAAAACTCATTACAAACAAAATTGATTGACGATGTCAATCAAAGACACACTGATTGACTAGTCAAAACAAATAGTTACACTATAGTTAAATGATACTTAACTAAGTGAATACGTAAGGACTTACTTTCTGACATGATTCGAAACAATCGTCCCTTTTTCGAGCAAAAAGAGGCTTTGCTTCGTAAAAGAAACGATTTTTTACTTATGTATTTACTTCATTAAATATCATTTAATTATAGTTTAATCAGTGAATTAAAGATGATTACAACAAGCAACCTTAAATAGTTACAGCTGGTGCAGGTCGGCCACATGGCGAAGGACGATAGTAGACAGTGACTCAGAATCCAAATAATGTTTGTGTTCAGCCTACACCATTTCTTTGAGTAAAGGCTAATAGCACATGTAAACAGAATCATTATTTTGGAAATCTCTGTATGTTTCTATTCTAAATTTTTCTGAAAATCTGAAAGTGATTCCGAAAATCAGCCATTCAGATAGTAGGAGTTCAGAAACTTGAAGCCCTAATGTACATTTATTTTTTGATAATATTAAGTTTATTTTAATCTGTTGTTTTTATAACCATGGATATTACTATCTTTTAATGATCTTATTTCTGTCTTATTTATTGTGGTAATACCAGAAAAAAGTTACAAATTTGTACTAAAAACAAAAAAATATTTATAAGTAATATTTTACTTACCAAGCAACGATTGCTAACTTTGGTTTTACAACAACAGTCTTTGTTGGGGTGTTTGACATTTGCACAGGAATTAATGGTTTTGGTTTAATTGCTATATGCACAACAAAAGAAAGAGAACTGAACAGTTTCTTGGTGTAGGATTCTGGAAAACATATCAGGGTAAAAAAGCTAATTAAATATAACATAATGTTTAGAGGAAACAGTTGGTAGAGAAAACATGAACTATTAAAGGTTGGTTCACAAGAAGAATTTGATTCAATTACATACAAAATTACAATCTATAATTACTTAAATACATAAAACACTGATCTTATCTACACTTTCAAATGTATTAAAATATGAATATTTAATTTTTCGCAATATTCCTCAACATGAGATTGTCTGTAATATTTCAGTAATATATTGTTGATAACTAAATGAACAAACAACTACTGTATATAATTTTGGAAACCTACAAGACATGTTTGAATAAAGACAAACAGGATATGAATGGCATATGCATAATGAATCATATCGATGACAGGACTGATGGACAGGCTGTCAGTCACCATATCACTCAACAGACTTCTTAGAATATCCGATACTTGTAAACATTCATGTTTGGTCTGCTCTAGTGAACTCTTATTTTATTGCATGACAAATTAGATGATAACAATAAGTGAAGAGATGATTACAATAAGCGACTCGATTACAATGTTGTTCTTTAACACTTTCAGCATGGCGGCGATATTGGTGTACTCATCAAACTACTGTTTGTTTTTCGCTAACTTCCACCTCTGATGGCAGTGGAATGCTATGCGGGTTGCATAGCTTGTCGTAGCATCTAATTATCGTGCCCGTTGTTTTCATTTCAATAATTTTTTTTCTAACATATACATGTTTATTGGTGACATCAGAACAGTGTATTAGACTCTAAATAATTGTTTTATTTAACAGGTCACAATTAAAAAAAAGAAATACAAATGATAAATTACTGTATGACAAATAAGAAAACACAAAAAAAGACAGAGAAAAAAAAATTACATATAAAACTAAAGACTCTACTACTAAAATAAACACTCAACGTTAAACTCGGAATGTTTGTTTCTGTTTGTGCCAAGTGTTTCGGTGATCGATAATGTAAACGGAGACATAGAGAATACATATGTCACGTCCGAGACTATTTATAGCCGAGATTAGCTGACATTTGTTTACTACAATCTTATGTTGACACATTTAAATGCGTATTGACACTAGAGAAGTTTCAATTAGCCTGGGAGAGAGTGTGTCGGTGAGCTCGCCGTATGCAAGAAAATAAGCTAGGAGCGCATCGGCACGCTCTCTGTGTCTCGTAAGGGAACCCAGAGCGTGCCAAGACGCTAGCCGTGCTGAACGTGTTAAGTGAAACAATATTAATAATCAAATGATAGCATTAAGCACGATCTCACTATGCAATGGCTACTGTATTATATTGTGAACATGTGTATGTTATACTTATGATTACAATACTTTTCTCTAAGTTGTCAGGATATTCATTCTCATCTTTTTCAATGACATTTTTTTCTTGGCTCTCTTCTTGATTGTCCTTACTCTCGATAAATCTGCTTTTTCTAAAACAGAGAAGAGTATTATCTAACTTACAAAAGTACTAATATTAAGAAATATGTGGACTAAAATGTCAACTATTACTGGTTGCTTTCTTTAATGAACACTGAAAACACTGTTGAAGTTCGTATAAATAAACAAGTAAATTCACAATCAGATGTTATTTTCAATTTTGAATAGTTTAATGGCTAAAGCAAGAGCAGGCTTGAACCAACAAGAAATGAGCATGGCCAGAGAACCAGTAACAAAGAGGAGGGGTTATGTGGTAAGGGGCAATGCTAACATCCTATAAGAATAAGCTCAAGTCTTGAGCAAACTATACATTGTAGATTTTTGGTAATGAAAGAGTGTAGCTGAGGTTTTGAAAATGGAGACATTCCGAAACACAACAACACGAATAGATGATTATATTAAGAATTTCAAAAAAAAAAAAAAAAAAAAATATATATATATATATATATATATATATTTTTAGGTTAGTTTTGGTTGGTAAAGATTATTTAGATTTTTTGGACTAGGAGACTGACAGACTTACCTTGGTAAGAGTCCACTCTGTAGTCTTGAAATAGTAACACATAAAGGCACTTAAACAATGATATATTTCGACCACACAGTGGTCTTTATCAATCGAAGAGAAAACACAAAAAGAAATATGAGAGAATGAAATAAAATAATTGTAATCACAGATTGTGTAGAGTAGAAATCAGATGTCACAGATGCACAGATTAAAGATATATATATTGTTTCCATGAACATATGAGTGATTATAGTTTATATAAGTCTGTCAGGGGAAAAGAGATAAGGCTAGTTAAAAAAAAAAAAAAAAAAAAAAAAAAAAAAAAAAAAAAAAAAAAAAAAAAAAAAAAGTGAATGGATTTATCTGATGTTGAGGTTAGGGGATTCTCTGGACTTGGTATACCACTGGTATGATAGTTCCCACCTTCTCAGTTCTGAGGGATTGCAATCAGGGGGGAGTGATTTAATTATTTTTGTGGTATAGCAGTCATCAAAAGTTGTGATGTTGTGACTCGCAGCATGTTGAGCTGTTGGTCTATCCATATTCATAATTTTAACATCATGTCTGTGGCCATTCATTCTGATATTCAGACCATCCGTGGTCAGGCCTATGTACTGTGCTGAGCAAAGTTTACATTGTAGCTGGTATATGACATTTTTCGATGTACAATTATGATGACCCTGTATTTTGAAGACCATTTTTGTTGTTGTTTGGCTGTTGTTCAACAGGGTCATCATAATTGTACATCGAAAAATGTCATATACCAGCTACAATGTAAACTTTGCTCAGCACAGTACATAGGCCTGACCACGGATGGTCTGAATATCAGAATGAATGGCCACAGACATGATGTTAAAATTATGAATATGGATAGACCAACAGCTCAACATGCTGCGAGTCACAACATCACAACTTTTGATGACTGCTATACCACAAAAATAATTAAATCACTCCCCCCTGATTGCAATCCCTCAGAACTGAGAAGGTGGGAACTATCATACCAGTGGTATACCAAGTCCAGAGAATCCCCTAACCTCAACATCAGATAAATCCATTCACTTTTTTTTTTTTTTTTTTTTTTTTTTTTTTTTTTTTTTTTTTTTTTTTCTAACTAGCCTTATCTCTTTTCCCCTGACAGACTTATATAAACTATAATCACTCATATGTTCATGGAAACAATATATATATCTTTAATCTGTGCATCTGTGACATCTGATTTCTACTCTACACAATCTGTGATTACAATTATTTTATTTCATTCTCTCATATTTCTTTTTGTGTTTTCTCTTCGATTGATAAAGACCACTGTGTGGTCGAAATATATCATTGTTTAAGTGCCTTTATGTGTTACTATTTCAAGACTACAGAGTGGACTCTTACCAAGGTAAGTCTGTCAGTCTCCTAGTCCAAAAAATCTATATATATATATATATATATATATATATATATATATATATATATATATATATATATATATATATATATATAGACACTGTACAGGCAACACAGACACACAGGGCATACCATTGATTTCCAGACTTACTGACAGATCGCTTAAGTGGAAAAATACAGGACTAGAAATATATGTGAGGCTGTCGAAATAGAGAAGCAAGGGAGTCTTAAAAAACACATTGATAGTTGGAATTTGCCTTCAGTGTGGAAATGTGTCAACGATAGATGTTATCAGCAGAAAGGATTGTATTTGTTTGGCTCAGGTGTGTGTGGATTGATGTCAGTGGGACACTTCTTTCCTCTATATATAGGAGCAGATTTGCTTGTATTCCCCATTCGGTCTTCAACTGTTGTTGGGTTCACCTCTTCAATTCTAGATGAGATTCTAGCAAAACATTGGAACTGCAATTTTATGCACTGCAGAATGAACGGATATTCTCTGAATAATAACTATTCATCATATTTTTCCATCCGTGAAGGAATACGTATCACCATTTATATATATATATATATAACACCTTCGATTGGTGTTCCCAATAGTAACACCTTCGATTGGTGTTTTCTCTTCGATTGACAAAGGCCACTGTGTGGTTGAAATATATCATTGTTTAAGTGCTTTTATGTGTTTCTATTTCAAGACTACAGAGTGGACTCTTACCAAGGTAAGTCTGTCAGTCTCCTAGTCCAAAAAATCTAAATAATCTTTACCAACCAAAACTAACCTATATATATATATATATATATATATATATATATATATATATATATATATATATATATATATATATATATATATATATATATATATATATATATTACTATTTATTAAGAATACACTGAGATTGAATATTAATAATAAATACTCAAAAACCTCTTTTAACCTCAATTACTCAAAAATCTTAGTCTTTGTATGTTATCCCTCTGAGGATGGTTACTTCGTAACTGAAATGTACATAAGGGTAAAATAAAAGTGTTGTGGCTAAGAGGTTTTTGAATATTTAATACATTGTCACCAGTAATAACAAACATCGTTTGGACTGTCACGAAGAGTAGGCGCCACCAGAAAAGGACGTTTTAAAAAACTAAAAGGTAAATAGATTTCATATACTGTAATTGTTCTTGCTAGTGTTATTTTTCTTACGAAGTACTAAAAATTGTCTTTTATGAAAAAGTAACATACTGCAAGCTAATAGTGTTTTTATATTGGTGTGAAATAGAGTTGTTGAATGTTGAAGTGTTTTGGCCGACACGAATCTTGTAAATACAACATTAATTACATTACATACCTATTAACAAATTTATATGGTATGTTTACCCACAACTACACATGATAATTTTACAACTTCTGTAATCTGTCTTTTTCTAGAATTCGCCCCCCCCCCCCCCCAGGTCCCGAACATAACGAATTAGAGAGGTTCTACTGTATTAGAAATTACTTTTGTAATAATTATTCAGTTCTCCTGAAAAGTAATAATATATTCAACAGTAATTATTACTTGATATATGTAATAATATAAATATATTTTAAAAAAATGCAGATAAAAATAAATACAAGAAGGATAAAAATATTATCAGAATAAAAAGATAAGCACTGAAAAGATGAGTAACATGCATTTGCTGAGTAATAAAGTAATTATTTAAAGAATAAGATACCCATATTAAACAATCAAATTCAAACAATAAAGATCATTAAATTATTACCATTAATCTAATTAATTTAACATTAAGATACATTACCTAAACAGAAACACAATTAGAAATGTGACAGGAGTTGTTATCAGCGCACTTTCAATTGCTATAATAATTTCTCTGGTTTTTATAGAATATGACCCTTCATCAACTCCTTCCTCTGCAACAATAGAAGCAATTGTACAGGATTATTATATTTATTGCATAAATTCAATGATATGGTTGTAAAGTTTATGCTCATAAATACCTGCAGCAACTCCGTAGAACATAATGCTGGTGAGGAGGGAACACATAACAAGAGAGACTGCTATACTCACCCTTTGTGTTCTTGTAAGGCAAGTACGAGGGTGGCTGAAACAAAAACAATAACTTACATAAATCAAGGACAAAATATATGTAGCAATTTCTAAATCTGAATATTTACATATTAATGTATAAATAATATTGACTGGATCAGTCATGAGTCATGTCTGGCATAATTGGCAGATATTTGGTCAATAGTTTCATGAAGTTTTTATTGCTAAGACACACAGAGTTCCTAGTATTGTCTAATAACGTAGAAATTCCCAGTAGAGAACATTTGGCTAATATTAATCTTACGATCAACTGATTGTACAGTAAACTCCTGATTATCCGTGGGCGGATTATCCGGGGTCTGCGACTGTTTTACAAATATCCAATTTTTATTTCAATCAGATTCATTATTGTTTTTTTTTAACCAATCAACGCGTCACAATATCCGGTAAAAACAACAATCATAAAAATAAGCTAAGCTTTCTCAAATAACGCAAGGATAATTCGACAACTGTCCTGTTAGAGTGAATGAACCAACTCGAGGTGGGAACAGACTACTATACAAAAGAGACAATGAGAAAATGCTTGGACGCCCGAAAACCTAATGTGTATCATAAGATTGTAAACAAATGTCAGCTAATCTCGGCTATAACTAGGCTAGGATGTGACATATGCATAATCCATGTCCTCATATACATTATCGGTCTTTATGGCTTTGTGACACACGTGACAAGTAGAAACAAACATTCCAAGTTGAACATTGAGTGGTTAGTTTAGTAGTAGGTAGTTTGAATTTGTATGCGTTATTTTTACTTCTCTGTCTTTTTTATTGAATTTTATTTTTTGTCATGCAGTATTTTATCATTTGTATTAATTGATATTTTATGTAAATTTCCTTTTTTTTATTGTAAACCGATAAATAAAACGACATTTTAATGTCTAATACACTTTTTTAATGTCCCAAATAAACCTGTATATGGTAGAAATAAAATTTTTGAGATGAAAACAACAGACATAATAATTAGAGCAAGACGACTCTTCACTGTGCGACAAAATGATTCTCAAGAAACTTAGATCGCACATTAAAGCTAAATCAATGCTCACAGAAAAACCGACAAAAGTGACAGATTTTTTTGTTAAAAAGTGGAAGTATTATGTGTAAAGGAAATTACATATGTACATACATACTTACTTTTGACATATACTTATGTACGTATTGTAAATAGTTAGACATATAAATGTACATGTTATAATCCGTCAAAACATCGACATTTTAAATTATTTTATTTATTTATTTTGTCCTCCTGAAGATTATTTGTGAATTGCATTAACCAGGGTCATTATTTGTGTAACTTATGGTATAATAATCAATTATCGATCGTTTTGCGTACTCTTTGTTCATAGCAGATTATCCAGGAAATTCGCTTATCCTATGTTGCCGGGCCACCCTATTCCACGGATAATCGGGAGTTTACTGCATTGTAAAAAGTCTGCTTTTTAGTACAATAGAGCCTTGAAAATCCGAGTCCCGATATTTCAAGCTTCTGTTTCTGTATAATTCGAGCCTATTTCTATTTCAGCCTATTTTATCTATTTGAAAGGAAATGAGTTGGGCATCCCAAAATTGTTTATAGCCATAAAGAAAATGAATCCAGCGTTCAAGAAATATTTATATTAATATGTCACGCAAAGGAAATGAGTCAGGCTTCCAAGAAATGTTTATATCAATATGGTATTTTTCTTCCTCTCCATTCTGTTGTTGTTGTTATGCCTCTCTGTTATGTTGTGTTTGAATAACACAATAACTATGTTTAGATGACAGGTCATTGTACCATAAACATCTTTCTTTATTTAGGCTGTAAATTTTGACAGTCAAGAAATATCCCTGCACAAATCTAGTCTTGTGCTTGACATATCAGAAAATAAACTCTCTTGAAGCAAACAAATCAATCAAGCAATGACGACACTCATGATTAACTGGACTGGTATCTATTCTCACTATTAATAAATCAAGTTCGGGCTATTGCCACATTGATCTGGATGTGAGGAGTTTACTATATTAGGGTTCATTAGAAGTCCTATTTTTTCTAATGTTTAGGAACTTTTTTAGTGTAATCCGAGTTTTCGATAATCGGAGGAGGTCTCGGTCCCATTCACCTCGAATTATCAAGACTCTACTGTATTTGTGCTAACAGCATCTAAAGCAAGTAACCAACCCTACTCTTTTTCAGTTACACTTTTTTTTAGGTTTAATTAGATTCTAAAATTAAAGTTAATATTCACCATTTATTTTTGAAGTTGCTTGTTGTATTCCTCTTCTATTCACTAATTCAATGATAAGTAAATATTGTATAACTGAGTGAAAACTCTTAAAATTACTTGCTGATGCGTTTCAAAAGAATTGTTCCATTGCGAAGCCTGCCGGTGATCGCTTAGGTTTGCAAGCGTATGATTTATGAATGTGGAGGTTTGGTTTAAGCAGGTTGTTTACTACATAGTGGAATTTTTGTGTTGTATGATGTTTAAATATTTCAACCGGTTAGTATGGTTAATTATGTGGAGAATATTTTAATTGGTATGAATGTTTGTGTAAGCGTGTTAGGTGTTTAGTATATGTTTTGCGTAGCTGGATTTTTTATTTATGTTGTAAAATGACGATTTAAAAGTTATGTAAAATGTTTCGGGCTAATGTAATCGCTGTCAGTAGCGGGTCGGGTTCACCAATGAAATGATTATTTCGAAACTCATCAACAAGTTAGTTTAACTATTTTTTGGTGGCTACAATATATTTTATCTCTTATATTTTGTACAGGTATTTGTAAAAAGTAGCAATAAAACAAACATTCAAGATTTATTATTAGAGTTTAGAAACACATGGCCATTTTAGAATCTTATTTAAGGGCAAATGTTATTCTAAGAGCCTTTGCTGGCAAAGGGGAGCCAACAAAAAATTAATTATCACTAATTTGTGATTTTGTTAGGCTAAAACTAGTATTAAGGTACACACAGTACAAATGATTGCATATGTTTTAAAAATATATAATAACCATAAAAAATCTTTCTAACTTTGTACTTCTTAAGATATTTAGAGCTTTGCTAGTGAGAACAATTCACAAAGGTAAATATTAAAATAGTTTACTCATAATCTTACTGCACAATAGTTTATTAATACACAGAGATTAGATACGACAATGATGTAGCCAATCACTGATGATGGCGACATTGTTGTTGAAAATAGTCTGTATGTGTTGATAAACTAGTGTGCAGTGAGATTTCGAGTGAATTATTTTGGTTTTACAGTTGTGAACATTGTGCTTTCTGAAACTAAGCTAGCACCCTTAAACAAATTAGGTTAAAAATATTAAAGACAAATATTTCAAGGTAATTGCGATAAAACTAGTAAATAAACTGCTTTAGAATAATCAATACTATTAAAATTATACACTGATATTTTTCTGGATCTAATATTTACCCTCAACAAATATTTTGAATTATTATTTTCTAAACATATGATAACTATATAGAAAACAGATCAAATCATATTTTTAAGTAAAATATAAAGTTTATAAGATATTAAAGAACAATATTAAACTTTACCAGAAGAATATACTAATCCAAAGATGAGCTTCTCTGAAATAATAGAAAGCATTAGTAGCAAGGAGTCTATTCCAATTTGAAATATCTTTGGGCAGTGATGGTTTTATCACAGCTTCTACGTATTTTCCAAATGAACCAATACAAAGCCAGCTTTCCACTAAGAACGAGTATTCTTTATTGAGAGATAAATCATGGACTAATATTTTTACACAATACCTAAAAGCAAAAAATTACATAGACTGCATTCACAAAATTATAGTTTAGAATATAATCTGTGAAAACCATTCACATTTCATATTAAACTGAATATATTGTATTAAATTTATTACAGTATCTTTACATGGTGAAAAATGCTTCTAAGTAGTATAGATATAACACATACAGTAGACTCGAAAATCCGAGTCCCAATATTATAGGCTTCTGTATAATCCGAGCCTATTTTATCTATTTGAAAGAAAATTATGAGTCAGGCTTCCAAGAAATATTTATATCAATACAGTATGCAAAGGAAATGAGTCAGGCTTCTAAGAAATGTTTATATCAATGCCGTATGCAAAGGAAATGAGTCGGGCTTCCAAGAAATGTTTATATCAATATGGAATGCAAAGGAAATGAGTCGGGGTTCCAAGATCTCCTATTTTTTATAATGCACAGGAACGTACTTCTGTGTAATCCGGGGATCTCGGTCTCATTTACCTTGAAATATCGAGACGTTACTGTATTAGTATAATATTATGTACTAATATGTATAGATGCATTGCATAATTAAGATATGGGAATTTAAATAAGTTTTTATTATACAAAAAAACATCTTAACAATGTCATAAATATTGTCTATATTTAATAAGTATAATTAGAAACACTTGTAAATATGTTACAATTGCCTATAGTAGCACTTAATTTTATAATTGTTGAGGACGGCCGTTTCTAGTGATGTGTCCCGTTGTCAACTCAGGCCGTAACTGACAATGGAACACATCTCTCGAAACAGCCGTTCTCAGCAATTATAAAAGTAAGTGCTACTATAGGCAGGTGTGACATATTTACAAGTGTTTTTAGTTAAAAACTAGTACCTCGAGTGAAAATGGAATCAATAAGTATATTTTCATCAGTTCTATTAACTAATAAAAACATTTTCAGCCACGGCTTGGTTTTATTTTAAAATTTTAGGTCCAGATGAAAAGCTTATTAAAGTTTTTTAAATAGAATACAAATATTTTGTATGAAAAATGCCACCAAATTGTTAACAAAACATATTTTAAAACTAAAGTGAAAATACACCCATATAGGAAATTTTATAAAAATCAGTCTAGCATAAGGGGTGTTTCAAAATTAATATCAGGGTTTTAATGAAGCTTGTGATATTTATTTCATTTGACTTACGATTATAAAACAATTACAATTAATTATCCCTTAAGTAAAAGAGCAACTAATATTTTTATGTTTGTTACAACTGTGAGCATTGCAACGGTCCTTCACCCCCTCTTATACAACCTCAACCTGCTACCTGTCGAAAGTTGCCTACCACCACATGAGCAAGTATTTAAATTCCCCTCTAATAAGTACACCCTGGGAACGTTGTCTATAAAGTGTATTTAAAGTCATGGTAAGGTCAGTGATCTGTCATATGGTCTAATTTATGTCAGCTGAAAACACTTAAAATTTATCACTTCATAAATTTGCCTTACCATGCTTTGAAGACATCTCTCCGCCATGCTCCTGCTTTAGTGAGGTCCTTACCATATCCTCCTAAAAGAGGTCCTGTGTTTCATATGGTAAACCCTGCCAGTGAGTATCAACTCCTGGACTTTAAAGCAAAACCAACTAGTCCTTAAGCTAGCTCATAATTTATAATTTAATTAAATTAATTTCTCTGGATGGGTTGCTCGATTATCTTTAGGTTGCACAGTGATTCCTAGCTATTTATTATTAAATATATATGACTGACTCTAATAGGCTGGATTTTAATAATTGTATTGATTTTATTAATTTACTATTTTAATTTACTAGTTGGGAAATAATTAAATTTCTCATATTTGTACACAGGATCAATTCAATAAAATTTACTCTTTTGGCTGTTGTTGGAAACTGAATTTAATAATAAAGAAATTTATAACTGAAATAAATTGAATATATTCCTTCAAATGGTACTATCTTAAAGCCCTTAGCTAACAAAACATAAATTAAATTTTCCTTAAATAAACTAAAATTACTTTGATATTTATTGCAGGGAGGTTGGCTAAGTTTATATCAATTATTTTAAATTTCAAATTTAATTTATGATCTTATTTTGTGCCAGCAGTTAAATGACATTCTATAAATTTACATATTGAATAATTTAACCAAATTTGTTACTAATTATACCACCACAGCAATCATTGCTTTACAAGCTTATGAATTTATATATATATATATAAATTGAAATATTTTAATTAAAACTAAATTTCAAATTTTATCACTCATCCAGAAAATACTGAATAATTTGTGATTGATTTTGTTTAATAATTTCTGGTTGAGAAATTATTTACATTTTTCTACAAGTTAAATATTGATAAATATTTTCCCCCAGTTTATTTAACTACTGGTTGTAACAAACTTTACTGCATTTCCTTAGATATTATGAATGAATTTATTTTAAAATATGCCTAATATTCTTTTTATCTTTTTCCATATGGTTTACTATTTCTCTATTTGCAAACATTTGAACATTTTTACATAACCATTTTTATAACTAAATAATTTTGTAATTTTCAATTTTTTAATTTATTTTTCAAGGAAATAAAGTCATTATTTATATTTTTACACATTTAAAGCATTTATTTGAATCTTTGAATCTTTAGAAAGTATTTCAAGATCAAATTTGATTTAATTACTAAATTTGTATAGAAATCATGACTTGCCCAAATTTCGCACTTTCTTGATAGTTTCCTAGGTCCTAGGAGATGACTTTATGCTTCCAGGCGGTAGTTCTTCTCGTCTCGAATTAGGTTCATCCAGGAAGCAGGAACGGACAAATTCGGCGAAGCCAGTTTCTTGACAAATGAAAATTTTAACCGTGATTTTTCATATTTCGATGTCTAGTTTTCACTAGACATAAATTAAGACATACTACATTATTCCCGCACTCCGCGGCCTCGAGTTTACACTCTAGAAATTCATTTTGGTATTTTTTCTAAGTTAACAGAAGCTGTGACCATTCCCGGTCAGTGGCCTAATCACGAGAGAGCGCCTAAACGCTCTGTGACGGTTGTCGTCTCTATTCCCCCACCCTCGATTTGTTTGTCTGACTTGGATTTTGCTGTTTTTTCTTGTCTTAAAACTGTTTATTTAAAATATTGCAGAAGCCTGATTTTTACGTAGCACACAAAACACTCCCGAAGTCATGATTTTTGTACAATTACAGTTTATTTTAGAATTATACGCTTAATGATCAATATTCATGGCTTGGAAATTTTAGTTAAATTATATTTTATAAATTGAGATTATTTCAATTTTTTATTAAATTGTGACGGGACATTTCAGTCCGTTACAGCATGTGCATGCACTGGTACCTCTATATTTTATAAGAAAGTTTTAGTTAGATCTTTTTGTAGTTAGCACTAGTGAATAAAAAGAGATCTTTGTATGTTACAGTTTGCAAACAATAAATGCGTATATATAACAGGAATCGCAAATAATTGAATCACTCCAGGCAGAGATTCGTGCATTATTCTTGAAGTATTGAGCGTCCCTAAACACTGTCTTAAATACCACATCTCTACTTTACAATTGCCTTATATCGTTTCAAGCTTAACTATGCTCCAAATGATCTTAATGTCTTACTTTTTCATTTTACTGAGCCCAAAACATGCAACTTTGACAATGAGGCATTAAAATACATTTGTGGGCCCCTGCCTCTTCCACCAGCCTCCAAAGGTTCTGCCAGTCTCAACCAAAGCCTATACAATCACTCTAATGCATCTTTTGAAATACACTTTAGGAAGTAATTATTGGTCAAAGATCTTTCAGAAAGATAAAGAGTTTAACATACATTCTGTTGTATACCTCCAAGTGATAATAACATCTGCAGATGGTATCATGAATTTAAAAACACTAAAAGAGAAGAGTTATGGATAATCAGGATTGACTGAAGAATGAATTGAAGCAGTTAAAGAGTCTTTCACTTAAATAATAACCACATATCCAGCGATGTATATGTATGTGTTTATATATATATATATATATATATATATATATATATATATATATATATATATATATATATATATATATATATATTCTTGATATTTTATGTTATCCATTGTTTTTCTGTATATACATAGGAATTTTTGGACTAGATAGGAGACTGACAGACTTACCTAATGGCAATAGTCAAAAACTGCAATCTCTTGGAAATAAATAAATAGACACATATACAAATTTATCACACTATTGAAATATTTCGATCAAAAAGATCTTTTTCTCTTTCTCTTTTACATGTGTCTATTTATTTATTTCCAAGAGATTGCAGTTTTGGACTATTGCCATTAGGTAAGTCTGTCAGTCTCCTATCTAGTCCAAAAATTCCTAAATAAGCTTTAAGCTCTACTAAAACTAACCTAGAAAAAAAAAAAAAATATATATATATATATATATATATATATATATATATATATACAGAGAGAGAGAGAGAGAGAGAGAGAGAGAGAGGAGAGGAGATTTCTCTAGATGGAAATGTTAGATGAACACTCATTAAGTACACACTTGGCGGTCCACAACCCCCTACCCCCAAGATGGTATAGTTGCGACAAGACTCTCCAAAATTGAATGTTTTTTGTACCATATTTCGTCAGAAATATCGGCTGATCTTTTTTAGTGAGACAACTGAAACTGGGGCTTCTTATCTTAATGTGCCAATTCATGATCCAAAATTGGAGGAAGATGAACAAGAGAACTTCATGTTGTAACAAGATGCTGTGCTACCACACTGGTATAACAAAATGTGCCATTGGTTAAACAAAATTGTACCCAACCTATAGATTAGCCACAGGGGCCCAATGCCATGGCTTTATTGCATAGGCTCCACATTTACCTGCTTTGACATCATACAATTTTCTACCTTTGGGCTACATAAAGAATCATGTTTCTCTGTTACCAGCAGAGACTTCAGGAACAGGATTGCAGCAGCTGTTGCACAATTATTTCAGAAACTACAATTAAAATTTGAAAAGAACGCCTTTACTAACCAGATGTGTGTTGTGTATTGAAAGCTACTTATATTGAACATTTGAGGCAAAAACTATAGAATGGCTTGTTTATTTGATGTATAATTTACATTATTCTAACAGTTATTCATACAGATTCTGTCTTCAACTCTGTTTTCCAGGGGGAGGTGCTCATGATCAAACTATGTGCTGAGGAAACAATAGGGTCTGGCAAGAGGGGCTAGACCATCTGGATTTGCTCGGGCAGTCAGGCAGCTCTGAAGGCTTTAGGTAAAGCTAGTGCCAGCTCTAGACTGGTGACTGAAACTATAGCATCTCTAGCAGAGCTGGGTAAGTATAATTCGCTCAACCTAACCTGGATTCCAGGACATTCTGGCTGGATAAGGAATGAGAGAGCTGACGCCTTAGCAAAACAAGGGTGTATAACTGAAGGACCCTTGCTGAAGGCAGTAGGTATGCCGTCTCAGAGGGGCAAAAGAGGATCATCGCACATATAGCCGGAATGTGACCTAGGGGTGCAACAAATCCTAAGTACTGTGGGGTTACTCGGGAGACTTGTGGGGTAAAGAACTCTACTCTCCTTAAGTAGACCTCAAGTCAGAGTTACTGTAGAGCTGGTCACAGGTAATGGGAATCTGAGGGGGTTCCAATACAAAATTAGAAGATCCAGGTCTCCTGTGTGCAAAAGATGCGGTGAGGACCAAGAGGAAAGCCCAATCCACATGCTCTGTGTGTGCCCTGCTTTAGGAGCTCCAAGGAAAAAGTGGTTTGGGTTTCAGGTATGTACACTACAGGACATCAGAAGATTTAGCATCAGGTGGGTACTTGGTTTCTGCAAAGAGGTAGGTTTCCCTGAGGTAGGGATGGGAAGAGAGTACAAAGGCTGCAGCTAAGTGCTCTACACCAATAAGGTCCCTCCGAGTTTTAGTAATAATAATATATTATTCTAACTTAAATCGAATAAATGATACAAAACCTTAAAATCTAGTTATATAATTTTTAATTAGGAAATCCTATTAAATTTCACACACAGGCAAGCAACTAATAAAAGGCAGATTTTTTTTTCTTTTTTTTTTTGAATAGTTATGATTACCTACTCTACGTATTCTAAGAATATTTTTAACCCAATACATAATTTTTTGAGAATATAGTGATTTACTTCATAAAATCATAAATCTTCATTACCATCTACAAACTTCAATTTTTTTTATTTATAGTTCATCAATATCTAAATTTTTGTGATATAAATTTAAGAATTCGCCTGTTGTTAAAATTATACACACACAAAATGAAAACAGACATGTTTTACTAGTAAGAAATAAATTAAACATTTTTGTCACATTGATTAGTAAAAGTAGAATCTGATATTATAACTAACAATGATACTTAACCGACCAATCTGGATTAGGCCCAGAGTTATCATGCCAAATGTGAAGTGTCTGTAGTTCCCCCAGATGTTTAGGGGTAAAAATCAGAAACCAGTCATCACTGCCTTTTTGTAATACTTTGTGATTCTTACTGCGAAAAACATGCGCCTGTGGCAATTCAAAGTTATTAAATTTAGTAAAAAAATTCATTAAAAAAAATTATACTCAAATTTTAAAAAAATTAAAAACTATAATTTATGTGTAGAAAATAAATTAGGGAGTAAAATTCTAATTATAAAAAGTGTTTAATGCAAAGCTTAATAATAGTAGAGATCATTTGTCTACAATCTGATATGTACCACTGAAAGCGGACAGTGAAGCTCAATTGAACAAGCCACATTATTACATCAATTTCTTTAGGCATTAGAAATGCGTACTAGGTGCAAACAAAAATGAACTACATGTTTTGAAAATGATCAATAATATTTTGTTATCCACTCAACAACAATTTTGAAAAAATCTGTGTAAGCAAAAACATTATAAAGTTCTTAATACTTCAAAATATATTAATATTGAATAAGTAAACACTTATTTATAGCAGCACATTATTTCTGTTAAATGAAGATTGCTGTTTCGAAACAAGTATTTCATAATTTATAGCATAAATTGTAAAAGACGTATCATAAAGCTTATTCATAATACATTATGTTTTTTATAATTTTTATAGATTTATTCCAGTAATTAATAATTTAAAATGATATTGTTCTCAAATAACAAAATAAATTAAAAATGCATTTTACTTGCACATTCAAATTCTAGATGTTCTTGTATTTTAAAATATAAAATTTTGTTTATAATTTTATTACATAAATATACTTTTACATTATTACATAATTTTGTTACATAAAATTTAAAAATCATTGATTCAATAAATTTTAATTGTTTTAGTCATTTATTATCATTTGTTGATTCCATCTTCGCGTGAGCTACTAGTAATCACTTACAACTTTTTTAAAAAAATGTTTTAACTTGCCTATAGTAGCACTTACTTTTTTGTGTTGAGGACGGCCGTTTCGGGAGATGTGTCCCTTTTTCAACTCAGACCGTAACTCGTGAGTTACGGTCTGAGTTGAAAAAGGGACACATCTCCCGAAACGGCCGTCCTCAACACAAAAAAGTAAGTGCTACTATAGGCAAGTTAAAACATTTTTTTAAAAAAGTTGTAAGTCATTTATTATGTTACAATGAAAATATTGGAAACAACCGCAATATCACTGTAGTAACAAATAATACAAGTTACTTAAGATTAAACCCTTATGTACATTTCGATGACCATGTCATCATCATTAGAGAGTCTTATTACAAAATTACAACCTAACAAACAAGAAGTTACAAACTAGAGTGACAATAGTTGCTTTGAAGCTGTAAATATAAGAACCGACAAGAGGAGTCTGACAATGTTTTAACAAAAACAGAGTACTCGGTTTTTACAAGAAAATAATCTTTTAAGAACTTTATTCTGGGGTTATATTTTAAAGGAAAAGACACCCCCAAGTCCATCACTCTCGGAAGTCACTCTGGACTCCTGTCTTCGGAAAACTCATATTGTAAATGTCCCAAAAATACACTACAGGCTGATACTCTCAAGCTTAGATAACTGTTAACCTTATTTATTCGATCTAAGATGATGTATGGTGCAGAAATAAGGAGTGCAGCTTCCAAGATACATCTGAATAGACTGGCAATGCTTCAGGACTCATCAATAAAAATCTCCATTGGACGGTCCAGGACATCCTTTGTACAAACCATGAAATGGAGCTCAATCTTGAGTCCATGGATTTTAATCTGAAAACAGCTGTTTGGGGGTTAAGCATCTGCATCTTTTAGCACTTCCTACACCAAGTCTTGTTCCCGATCCTGAGTCCCTGGATACTCACCATAAACATTCCTTTTTCTATCGGGTCTCCTTAATGGCAACAGCCATGCTTAATACAGTTCCAGAGACAGTAGCAATTGGTTATAGGGTTCCTCCTTGGAACTTCTATCTAACCCCCTAATGATTGGTTGGATCCTCCTGGTCTTGTTTAAAAAAAAAGATCACTCTAAGAAACAAAGAGTAGCATCTCTTAAAGATATCCATTGTAATTATGAAACCTGTTATAAAATCTTCACAGGTAGCTCACTAGACCAAGCTAATCTTAGGTCTAGAGTAGGCGGCTTTGTAGAGAACACTGAAGACTCAAATTTTTGCCTCCCAGCTATGTTATGCCCCAAAGGGACATTTTTGTACATTTTTTATTAAACATGTATGCAATAGTGTGTTTGGAGAAAGAGCAAGAAAAAAACGTTATCTATTTGATTTTAAAGATTGAAAATCTATTTTCTAAATAATTACAAAAAACTATTTTTATCCATTTTATATACAAAATTAAATAGTAAATACAGTAGAGTCTTGATAGTTCGAAATAGATGGGACCAAGACCTCCTCGGATTACCAAAAACTCGGATTACACTCGGAAGTACATTCATGTGCATTAGAAAAAATAGGCAAAATATAAATATTTCTTGGAAGCCCGGCTCATTTCCTTGGCATACCGTACTGATATAAACATATCCTGGAAGTCCGACTCATTTTCGTTGCATACCGTATTCATATAAACATTTCTTGGAAGCCTGACTCATTTCCTTTGGGTACTATATTGATATAAATATTTTTTGGAAGCCTGTCTCATCATTTCCTTTCAAATAGATAAAATAGGCTCAAATAGAAATAGGCTTGAATTATATGGAAGCTCGAAATATCGGGACTCGGATGTTCGAGACTCTACTGTTTTAGCTTTAACTTTAAGAATAATTCTTGGGAAAAATGGTTTTAATTATACTATTAGACAAACGACAGCTGTCAAGGCTACATAAGACTTAAGCCTGCTCCAGTCAACATAATAAGATATGAACCAGAGCTAGTTTTAGTACAACAAATTAGTTTTATATAAAATAAAAGTTAAAAGGTTAAACATTTATTGATGTATTTCTACATACCCGACTGCTTGAGAGTTCTCCAGTGATCTTAAATCCAACATTGGCTGTTGTACCGGCAAATAGCCTAGCTCCAGTAAATACAATAATAAGATAGCCCCATTTTTCTCCTGGAAAATTGTCCTCCAGAACAATTACAAGTTTCTGAAATTTTAAATTTAATAAAGTAAATTTCATAATAATCAGCTATGTAAGCAGAAAGTACAAATTCTACATTGCATAGTTTTATTCCATTTAAACTTTTAGTCTCTGCAAGTACTGTTGGACTCATTTATAATGGACCTCAAGAGTCTAAATAAATTCATTTTTAAGTCCGATACTTCTTATTTGTTACCTGTAGTTTGTTTTGTAAATTTTCTCTGAAGATAATTTCACTGAAATGGGCATAAGGTATACAATATTTTAAAAAAGTTATTTATAATATAGAGATTTTATTTATTTAAATTAAACATTACAACACAGTTGATGTATACAGTTATAAAATGGTTATGTTGAATCAAAATTGTGATCTTAATACTAATTCTTTAAAAAACAAGTATAAATTGTAAAAAAAACTATTTTTTACTATTGATATTGTACTCTAATTCATATACAAGTGGTTTTTTCTACAAAAATAGCATTGAACCATGCTTCAAAATTTATAAGGCTCACACAACTTGGTTACAAAGGGGTTCTGTAAAAACTTACAAACAAGGTAGGATCTATGCCTCTTTTAGTTTTTAGAGTAGAAATTAAAAAGTGTTTAGTTAAGTTACATAAGATCAACACAGTCATATCACAAACTACTTACTTTTGTTTCGTCTCTTTTATCTCTAGAAAAAGCCCACACCAGTGTTGACAAATAAAATATTAACAGAGTTAACACTAGAATAACCACTGCTGGGTTATCTGGAATGGTTAGGAACAAACTGATATCTTTTATAGGATCCAGTTTGTTTGGCGCAATTAAAATGCTTCCTCCAAATATTGAAAGATGAGTACACCGACAATGGACAACATCATTTGTTGTAAGGGCTCCCACCTGGTCACACAGATTACACAATTAGTTTATGTAAAGTAACTGTTTAAAAAAGCAATTTTATAAATACACTTACTTCCGAGTTTTAAATACATTTGTCTACTATTTCTTTAACTGTTCAGCAAGTATAAATACATAATTTTTAATTGTTACAAAAGTATCGAGACCTTTGTGTTTAAAAAAAAATTATTTATTTATTCATGAATATCTATTTTTCCCTTCAAAGTAATACCCATTAGATTTTATAAACTTGTGCCAACGTTTTTCCAATCTTTGAAGCACTTCAAGAAATCATTTTTGTATGATGTTGTTCAGCTCCTCCTTTGATCCAATATTTATCTCGTCAATCGTAATGTGTGTCGTCCTTTCATGGGCCTCTTCAATTTTGGGAACAAGAAAAAATCACAGGGGGCCAGATCTGGGAATTGCAGGTGGCTGGGGCATCATTAGATTGTTGTTTTTGGCCAAAAATTCACGCACAAGTAACGATGAGTGAGCAGGGGCGTTGTCATGATGCAAAAGCCAATTTTTGTTCTTCCACAAATCCGGACGTCTCTGGTGAATTGCTTAGGGCAAATTGCGCATTTCTTGCAGGTAATATTCCTTATTAACAATCTACCCTGTGGCAAGAACTCGTGATGCACCATGCCCCTGCAATCAAAGAAAAGTGTAAGCAAAACTTTCACATTCAACCGAACTTGGCGTGCTTTTTTCGATCTTGGCTCATGCTGCAGCTTCCATTGGGAAGATTGAACTTTAGTTTCCTTGTCATATCCATAAACCCAAGATTTTTCACCAGTTATGACCCTCTGGAGCAAATTTGGTTCGTTGTGGACAAAGTCCAACGCTTCATTAGCAATGTTAATGCGTTGCTATTTTTGGTCGAAATTGAGCAATATTGGTACGAATTTCACGGAGACCCGTGTCATGCCCAAATCATTGGTAAAAATCGATTTGCACGAGCGAATAGATATCTTTAGGTCCAGCAACTTCTCTAATGGTGGTTCGACGATTGGCCAATACTATCTTCTTTACTTCATCAATGTTTTTGTTTGTTGTTGGCGTGCTCAGGCACTTTTTGTGGTTCACATCTTCTGTGTCTCTGAGAAAGTTTTGTACCATTGATGGTCCAAATGTTGCTTCGGTCCAAGACAGCTTCTCCATATGCTACAGTCAACATTCGGAATGCGTCCTCGCACTTAATTTCGTTTTTCACACAAAATTTGATACAGATTCTTTGATCCATTTTTTTGGAACGGGCTAAAATCAAAGAAAAGCCAAAACATATCCAAGCTATCAACAATTTAATGAACATTCAAAATGGCCAAACTTTTCGACATAAGTACCAACATACCACCACAAAAAAAAAAATCAAAAATCAAATAAACGTGAACCAGGAAATTCGAAATTCTGGATAATTTTTGAACAGACCTCGTATATTTGTTTATACACTCAGGTTTTACATTGTACTGTATGTTTATAGTTTAGAACATGCATTCAATTATTTAGCTATGTAAAAATATAAATAACAATTTTAAAAACCTAATGATTCGGATCTCATACCAAGATAAATAAAATGAACAAAGTAAGTAAATCATGCAAAAAGATGTGTATAAAAAGATGCAACTTAGTATAAATTTATCAAAATCACTTAAAAAGTAATAAACTAAACTTACTTGTAATCATCTTGAATTCACTGAATAAATCATAAATAATTATTTGTGGAAGTTTGTGAAAACTATTAATTAAGTATTAGTAATAAAGTATTAATTAAGTAAGGTAATATTTTTTACATAGTTCCTCAATTAATTACTTATGATTTAATAAATTAGAATAAATTATTTTACTTTTAGTTTATTCCTATTATTAAAAGTATGAATGAAAAAGTCAACTATTAAACCCTTACCTTACAAATTTTGCTATTCCATTCTCCTCCTGACCAGGTTTGGCACTGAACACTGTACATCTCAAAATTGTAAACAACTGTCGTGTTTGTTTGAACCTAAATGACAATTTAATTTAAATGTTTTAACAACCTTAGTTTTTCAACCTTAACGTAAGTATTTTTAACCTGAAACCATGTTATGAAACTAATGCTTGTTTAATTACTACTAAAATTTACGTAACTAAATTGAGTAATATTATATTTCTTCATAAATACATGTCATCACTAACTGAAATATCATTGATAAACAAGTCATATAAAAATAAAATTTTTTAAGTGAATTCCTACTGAGGTCAACAAAGAAAAGGTTTATCACTATTTCCAGTTTGTTTCTTTATTTTATTCTGTACATTCATTTTTTAACCTTAGAGTACTATTTTTGTATTGTGTAATAACCATGGCAACAGTTTAAGGTAGTACAATTAACATACATCTTTGAGATGTAGATGATTAGGTATTGGAAAGTTGGCGCAGTGCACAAACTCCGTAGACAAAAATTCTCAGTTCAAATCCCGATAGCCCTTCAAATTTTTATAATTTAATTATTGAATAAATATTTAAAATATCTTTATTACCATCAATTGTCATTTGCTATAGGTTAAAAAAATTTATTTGAACTTGATTGGATGAATAAAAATGTATTTTTTTGACAATTGACCATTTGTACAAGATATATTAGGAGAGTGTAAGCTAATAGAAGGAATTTTAAAAAAGCTAGAAAAACTATAAAATTTGTGGCTATAGGATTTTATGGTACTCAAATCCCATAAAATCAAGAGCTAAATTGATTAAAAAAGTCACAAGGTTATCAATTATCAGAGAAAATTAAGTACAGTGTAACCTTAGAAATCCAAACCTCTGACATACGAAATTTTGTATAGTTTGAATTTTGTACTGAAAACCTTACTGAACAATTTTTTGCAGAAAGAAATAACTAACAAGCAAAGAAAGAGAATATATAAACGTGAACAAAGAGTTTACAAATACAGTAAAGATTTTAATCTTAGACAAATACAAAAGTACGTCACCTTGAAATTATAAACCAAAATCATTGACAACAACTTAAAGCAACTGTGGCGTAAATGTTTATATTAATTAAAACAACCTCTCACCACAAATTCAACAAATTTTATTTTAACCTTATGTACATTTCAACTACAAAGTAATCATCTTCAGAGGTATTTTTACAAATAACTGAAGATACCTCAAAAATACCTCTGAAGATGATTACTTTGTAGTCGAAATGTACATAAGGTTAAAATAAAATTTGTTGAATTTGTGGTGAGAGGTTGTTTTAATTAATATAATACAAAATCATTGACTTTAATTACCCATAAGAAGCTAAATATACTTGATGAGATGTTCTGCGAGCTTCGAGTAAGTAATACATTAGTTTTTGTAAAGGTTATCATCCTATTCGACAGCACTGACAGTGGTTTGTTCAACAGATTTGGAGACATTTAAGCACTCCAGCTTGTCTTTCATCATGTAAGAGCTTTAATCAGGTTTTAACTATTCCAATAATATGGCAGAAAACCAAACACTATTATAATGGAATAAAAACTAACTTCGGTAATAATAATTAAAGCAAAAGTATTAATTTAACACAACCTGATTACTTTATGTATAAACTGACCTAAAAAATCACAGCACAATATAATGAAATCTAAATGATACTGTGATAATAATGAGCACAAGGAAGACAATAGTCACTATCTAAAGCAAAACAATAATTGAAGGTCACTGACATTTCTTAATTCCTCAACAATTTCTCACTCAAGGTTATAATCCTTGCCTGATTACCATTTTTAGCTTCTAAAATCTCAAATATGCATCATATCAATACAACGTATAGTAGAACTCCAATTGTCCAATTACCCCTACTATCCGAATTGCTGATTATCTGAATCGCTTTCAGAATTCCAGAAAAATAAATTAAGACCATAACATACTACGATTCTGTCCACAAGTGCTATTGGTCTTTTTGACACGCGAAACTAGTGTAGGGGCCAGCATAAAATTATTTGGATGCTGATTCACCTTCTCGGTGCATCTCTGTATAGCTGGCTGTCATCCGTCACCTGGTGGCCATCCCTGGTACTCTTTCAGATAGGTCTATTTTTTTCTTATAATTGCATTTAGTCCTTCAACACGACTTCTAAATGAAAACAAATTGTCTTATCATAAGTGGATAAAATAATTAAACTTATAGATAAATGAGTTGCGGGTAAACATTTGGACAATCAACGATTTCAGGCATTAAGAGGAGCAAACCTACACTTTTAGACTTCGTGCCAGTGCTTGAAAATGATGAGAGTTTTTCATCAAAATCAATGAAGGCAGCAACAAACAAAGAATTATAAGATAGGCTACTGTTATCCAGAGATATTTCCTACAAGTTCTTTGAGAAACCCAATTTTGGATCCGATTCTTTGTGAAAAAGCGAAGATCTTAGCTCAGAAGATTAAAAAAAATATATATATATATATAACTATAAAAAACCATAGATTTTTCTCCCATTTCCAACATACATATGGTAAATAACTGACTCTTCTTTCAAAAAAATAAATCCAATTACAGTAGTACCACGTACTTACACGATTGGTGGGACCGAGCATTAACTGTGTAGGTCCAATTCATGTAAGTTGAAGTAAAATTTTACATAGAATCACATAGGAATCATGTTAATTGGGGCCAAAGACTAAATAAACCAATAATTTAGAAGAAAAATGTGTATGTATTAAAATCTTAAATACATAATACAACAAAAATTATATTATATACATACATATTGCAAAGAAGTAAGTAAAAAAAATATTTTGACATAGAAGGCTATATAAAATCTAATAAATTCGACGAATTGAAGATCTTTTCTACTCATGCAGAATTTCCTTGTAACTCTCTAATATTTTTATTTTGAAATATGCTCATCATTGTCTATACTTTCCAAAATTTGTAATCCCTGCTCAATTAAAATAAACCCTTTTGTCGAGTTTCTAAACGTCATTTCATCTTCTACATCAACTGGGTCTAAAGAATTCGAAGTTTTAAGGTCTTAGTCCTGCTCATGCATTTCTATAAGCTCATCAATTTTCAGCTCCTGGTTGTGTGAATCCAGCAGTTCTTGAATGTTATCATTATCCACTTCTAAATTTAGTTGTCTGACAAAAACCGACAACTTCTTCAACCACATCAGCAATTTCATCAGTCTCTAGCACTGATTCCGTTTGAGTTTCAATGGCAAAAAACGTGGACACAGCTTTTTCCAAACGCCATTCAAAGTTTTTTGTGAAATTTCATTCCAAGATTGTTCAATGATTCTCACAGCATCTAAAACATTGAATTGTTTCTAAAACTTTTCAACAGAGCTTGTTGTTCTGTCTCATAACTTCATGCAGATATGCAAATGATCTTCTTGTGTAATGAGCTATAAATGTTTTGATGACTCCCTGATTCATCGGTTGAAGCTAACTAGTAGTGTTTGGTGACAAAAATATCACTTTCACATGTGTGTCGAAATTAGTTAAAGTAGTAGGACTATGGTCAGGTGCATTGTCAATTAATAGGAATTACTTTAAAAAGAATTTGTTTAGACCGACAATAACATTCGACATGAGGTATGAAATGATGACGAAACCAGTCCTCAAAAAGAGAAGCTGTCACCCAAGCCTTCGAATTCGACTTCCAAATCACAGGCAAACCAAATTTAGAAATATTTTTTAATGCCCTTGGATTTTCTAAGCGACAAATTGTGAGAGGTTCCAGTTGACAGTCACCAGCTGCATTTGCGCCAACCATCACTGTCAATCGGTCTTTGACGGCCTTAATACCTGGAAATGTTTTCTCTTCATGTGCTATAAATGTTCTTTTAGGCATTTTCTTCCAGAACAGACCAGTTTCTGTATAGCTTGGACAGCACAATTTAAAACCGTGTAACTTGGGAATCGCATAAGACAGGGTAGTGTAAGTTGAGGTGTTACTGTATCTTAATTTTTTAAATTCTGAACAGGATCCGGTCCTGATTGGTTCAGATAATTGGAGTTCTACTGTACTGCTTTAATAAATATGCTGTGTGTATTTTACTAACTTTCCTGGATAATCCAAATTCTCTGGACTCTGAAGAGGGTTTAGTTCCAAATAGTTAGGATTATATAGGCTGTAGGCTTCAGTATGTGTAACTCATAGTGCCGACTACCTCTATAATAACATATGTACGAGGTCTGTTCAAAAAATACGCGGTCTGAGGTCATTAAAAAAATGTACTTCATTTGGAAGTTACACGTCTGGGTCTCCTTCAAAGAACTCTCCTCCCCAACGCACACACTTATCCCAACGGTGTTTCCACTTGTTAAAACAGTCCTGGTACCCTTTTTTTGTGATAGCTCTTTCATCGTATTTGCTCTAATCTCCTAAATTGTTTCAAATCTTCTTCCTTTGAGATGTTTTTTGAGTTTTGGGAATAACAAAAAGTCACAAGGAGCAAGGTCAGGTGAATAGGGGGGGGGTGGAAAAGGACAGTGATCAGGTGTTTGGCCAAAAACTCACGAGTTCTGAGTGCTGAGTGAGCTGGAGCGTTGTCGTGATGGAAAACCCAGTTATCACTTCTCCACAGTTCTGGCCTTTTGCGTCGGACGGCGTCCCTCAGACGTTTCAGTACTACGTAGGTAATCTGGTAGACTGTAAAGCCTTCAGGGAGGTACTCGTAGTGAACAACACCCTTAGCATCATAAAAAACTGTCAGCATCACCTTAACATTCGACCGAACTTGGCGAGCTTTTTTGGGTCTTGGGGACGTTTGTCTCACCCATTGGGATGATTGGACCTTCTTTTCAATGTCGTAACCATACACCCATGATTCATCACCGGTTATAATTCTTGACAAAAAATTCTCATCTTCATTTGAATGATCAAGCAGTACCCGACAAACCTGGACGCGATTTGCTTTTTGGTTGTCGGTCATCAGGCGTGGCACAAATTTTAAAGCGACGCGGTGCATCTTCAATTTTTTGGTCAAAATCTCATAACAAGATCCAACTGATATCCCACACTCTTAAGATAGCTCCCTAGTGGTCAGACGTTGATTTTCGCGCACTAGGGTGATGATTTTGTCAACGTGTGGGTCGTCAGTTGACGTTGAAGGACGTCCAGGATGCTTATCGTCATCAATTGACTGTCGGCCACCTGTGAAACGTTCATGCTACTTGAAACATGCAGTACGCTTCATGGCAACATTGCTAGCGACACCAAGCAGATTCTTCTGAAACTAACTTGAGCCGCGAAATTCAAACAGTCCGCGTATTTTTTGAACAGACCTCGTATTATAGTCATTCCACTCGGCTGTGATACCCAGGGGGTTAAGCTACCTCTCAGATTAAATAACAATAGTAAAGACTATTTACAATACATTAAAATAATTTATTTAAGAAATTGCCTACGATAAATTTCACAAAACAAATGACATAATTGAACCCATAAATTTTATCACGAATAAATAATGGTTTACTTTCCACAAATGGTTCGGTTTGTTTTTCACAAATTTTACATTTGTACTTCCGGTTATCCCATGAGACAAGACAAGTTGTCTGAAAATTGATTTTAAAACATGTGCCTTTAAAAGATGACGGTTAAAAATATTGCAGCCTTTTAAATTTAGTATAACCGTTAATGTTACAACTGATCAAACTCATGTGGATAAAGATTTTTAATAACATAATATAATTAAGAAACCAAAAATTGTCAAAACACAATTAAAAACAAAGTTTTTACTGACTTTCTTACCCTGAATATGAAGCATTTCAGTCGCATTTGAACTCATTTCCTTAAGAATACTATATCAAATTCAAAAGACCTAATTATTTTACATTTAAACTTGAAATAAAAAAAGTTGTACTGAGGGGCAACGCTATAGGTAAGAAATTATTTGCCACTGGCCGGCCCAGTGAGACGGTTGGGAGGGTAAGTTGAGTTCTGTGAAGTCGCTTAATCCTCTGTGTATCATGGCCAAGTAAAACCATAGAATA
The DNA here is from genome assembly GCA_036971475.1 of Prosapia bicincta. Lineage (NCBI taxonomy): Eukaryota > Metazoa > Arthropoda > Insecta > Hemiptera > Cercopidae > Prosapia > Prosapia bicincta. The sequence goes on along the minus strand of JBAIZL010000385.1, from coordinate 776,514 downwards.
ATGGTTGATAAAAGTATGATATTAAAGCAGAATTACTTACTTCTGAACCTGGTAGAATACCAATGTAGAGAAATTCATCAGGTGAATCGCTCATAAAAAAGGTATCATACTTTGCTGAAACATTAGTAACTACAAATCCTTCATTGTTTACCATATTATAGTCTGGTCTTATATTTTTCATTACTATTACCTAAACACAAAAAAGCATAAAAATGTAATATTATAAAAATTCTAACTTTAAAATTTTAAAAATTATTGTAAACCAAAAATGGTTACTTAAATATAATGTTGATTAAAATAAGCACTTAATAAAATATAATTAAATGATTTGTAACTAAGTGAAGGGCTTACTTGCTTACGAGTTTTGAAACAACCGTTCCTTTTACAAAGTTAACATTCTAACCATGTGGATTTTAATACAAACGGACTAACACTCTTAAACAAAGGACTAAAATACCACCTACACTTCAAAAAATATAACTATAAACAAATGTCATAAGCTCATAAGTATTCACTTAGTCATAAATCATTTAATGATATTTTAATCAGTTAATTCAAGATGATTACAACATGTAAAGTTAATAAAATTAATTTTAAAAAAATACTTGACTAAGTAAATACGTAACTGCTTACTTGCTGACCCGTTTCAAAACATTCGTTCTTTTTACGAAGCTAACGCTCTACTGGCGGCATCAGTTAGGTATAAAGGCTCTAACGGGATGGATTTATGACTGTGGGTGGTGGGGTGTGTTTTGGTTGTCTGTCATATAATAGAAAATCCTGTTGGCTTCAAAGTGTGTGTGTTCATTTAAGTGTGTTTTCTTTATCTGTTGCGTAGTGTTTGTATATTTCATATTTTCCTAAGGTTGTTAGTTTTTTACTTTGTTTCAATGTATGTAGAACATTTAAATTAGTAATTTAATTAAAAATAATAATTTAATAATAATGTTCTACGCACATTAAAACAAAGTAAAAAACTAACAACCTTAGTAAAATATGAAATATACAAACACTACGCAACAGATAAAGAAAACATATTAAATGTTCACTCACACTTTGAAGCCAACAGCCTTTTCTAAGTATTTTTTTTAAAATTAGTTTAATCAGTTAATTCAAGATGATTACATCAAGCAACTTTAATAAAATTGTTACTAACAATCATCCAAAACCAGATGAAAACATTTCTTACATTTTTTTTTTGTTTCTTTCCCTTTTAAGATTAATAGGGGAAAAGATTGATTACCCTTAACAACCAGAAATAATTGTGGCATAATTTTTAATTTAAACAAATAAAACGTCTCAACTACAAATACTTTTTTTATTTAAATCTGTATACACATTTCAATTGGAAAGCAATCATCTTCCGAATAAATTATTAGGAAAATAACTTAGAAGGAAGTATTATTTATATAAAATTTTACCACTACTTTAAAAAAAAAACGTTCAAATAACATAGAAAAACCAGGGGTTTTGAAAATAATTAGTCTCAATGGTGTTAGGATAGTTATAGGGAGTTTGTGATAAATTTAAATCTGACTTACAATGCTCTTGAAACAAATAAAAAATACAGAAATCATAATTTCAAATAATATAAGAACTTTTGTTAAAGAAAATTTATCCCCTTCCTGAAGTTAAACAATTACAAGAATATTGAAAAGAATGTGTTTCTAAGAAAAGTTTAGGAATTATTGAAGTTAGAAAATTACAATAATGTATAGTTTCACTACATATACTTTATGATTGAATAAAATTTTATTATGTTATGATTTTCAATTATATTTTCATGATCAATAGGATATTTTTATCACCAAACAAAAAACTGCTGATCTTCGTTTGCCACAGAGTAATAGTTTTCTTGTATCACCAATACTGTCAATCAGGGAAAATCTAATACTGACAATCAGGGGAAAGCTAATACTATCAATCAGGGAAAATCTAATACTGTCAATCAGGGAAAAGCTTTGAACTGTTTTAAATTGTTCATATAGAACTAAATTTGAAATATGTAAGCTTGTTAATATTCACAACTATTACAAGTATAGGAATATATTCTTTGAACGAGTAACATATCAAAGCTTTTCCAAGTGAAATTATCAGCATTAACCAGATCAACCTTTTTTTTACAACACAAAGAGCTTGTAATTGTAATATAGATTAGAAACAACAATACCATTTGTAATATACTAACTTATTCAAATTAATATAAATTTGTGTCTGTGTTTGAGTGTGTGCGTGTGCGTGAGTGCATGCATGTGTGTGCTATGCACACTGATGCCCACAGAATAAAAACCAAAATTATTACCTTGAGAGTTTCATGTGGCTTAAGATTTCTAAATAGGATTATAATTTTTCCACTGCCACCACTTTTTAAAGTATCCAATCTGTGGACAGACACTGCCTTATCTTTCTCATCATCTGTTGCTTCTAAATTTGGCTTTGTCACTAATCCGCTAACTTGTTGATTTTGAAAATCACTCAACTTAAAAAATATATCAATTGGTTCTGGAAGACTCTGCACAAGTATCATGTGCCTTGAAACTTTTAGAAACAATCGTAGTGAAATAATTTCTGTTCTGATGTTTATTTCGTTCTGATCCCACCAGTAAGGATTTTCTTGAAGCACAGCAACCTGTGAAAAATACATTTTATTTCATATTATTACACAACATTAATAATGTTTGAAACTGAAAAAAGTGTGGCCTTACTGTCATAAATTTAGAATTTACCTAAAAAATTGTTGATAATTGATAGCAGTATATTTAAATGTTGGGAAGGGAAGGAGGAAACGAAAAAGCAGATAGTTTGGCCAAGCATGGCTGCTCCATGGTGCAGCCAATCCTCCCCCTCTCATACCGTAGTGTCTGTCGGAATATAAACAGCACTATCAGCGACTCCATGAAACGGGACAGGAAACAAGCTGCTACAGGAAAGCAATGGGAAAAGATCATCCAATCAAGCATACCACTGGATCTTCCGAGAGGCGTAGCCGTGGCTTTGTTTAGGATGACCACTGGACATGACTACCTACAGAGACACCTGCATCGCATGAAAGTGGTAGACACACCAATCTGCCCACTCTGCTCTGACAATGAAGGGACGGCAGAGCATCTTACCACTTGTGACGGCCTGAAAGATATCTTTCACGAGGAGTCCAGGGAAGGACTCGCTACATTGTACTGGGAGGCACGGCGTCGGATGGCTGAGAGGCCAAGGACGGGCGTTGGCTGAAGTAAGAAGTAAGAAGTAAGTAAGTATATTTAAATGTATTTACATTTTATTCATTAATTTCATTAAAGGTCAAGATACAATGAAAACTATGTAGAGACTCTAGAGAAACTAACCATTATGGCTAATAATGAATCCTTTTTGTACAATGTGACATAGTATAGAAAAGACAAGAACACTCTCCAATCACCCTTTACTACCCTACTAGTTTTGAATCCTTTTTGTACAATGTGACATAGTATAGAAAAGACAAGAACACTCTGCAATCACTCTTTACTACCCTACTAGTTTTGAATCCTTTTTGTACAATGTGACATAGTATAGAACAGACAAGAACACTCTTCAATCACCCTTTACTACCCTACTAGTTTTGAATCCTTTTTGTACAATGTGACATAGTATATAAAAGACAAGAACACTCTTCAATCACCCTTTACTACCCTACTAGTTTTGAATCCTTTTTGTACAATGTGACATAGTATAGAACAGACAAGAACACTCTTCAATCACCCTTTACTACCCTACTAGTTTTGAATCCTTTTTGTACAATGTGACGTAGTATAGAACAGACAAGAACACTCTCCAATCACCCTTTACTACCCTACTAGTTTTGAATCCTTTTTGTACTAGTTTTTACTAGTTTTGAACTTTGGTATTTATTTTTAAAGGTTGAGTTAACCTGGAGCTGAAAATGCACAGAGAAATTCATTGTGATATTATTTACTTGTTTGTTCAATATTTCAAAATGTAGGACTGTATGTTTGCCTAGTTGTCTAAACTTTTGTTGAAGTGGTCACTCTATGAATGTTAGTTACAATTACCCTATGAGATCTACAATTACAACAGGTTGCCAGTAAAGTCTTCTTCAATGAGAGGTCATCCAATTTGTGTACTAACTATAATGCTTAAAACGGATCTCGCCAAGTACCCAACTGGACATCTGGATTTTGACAGTTGACCAGTCAAAAGGACCAAACAATCCACCTGGTCCACCAGAGAAATAAGGTTGGCTCCCCCTCCAATGGATCCAAGTAAACCAGCTCAACATTCGCTCGATAGGGCACATAAAGCCTCAAAGTCTTGGCCAGTTCCCTCACAGCCTTGCCCAGCTTAGTCAAAGGCATGACAGGATGAACATCCGTACCACCTCCAAATTTTAACAAGCTGCAAGCAGGCTTCGATCAAGTGCTTGCAAGTCACCGAATATGTTGTTTATACTATCCAGCAGATTTCAAAGCCAATGGGAATATCAGGTGACAGTAGTCCTTCCCTTCCCTCAAGGTTACAACTTCCTAATTATAAATGACCAAAAGTATGGTAACCACTTTCCTTTTCACTCGTCAATGTTCAGAATAGCATATTTGTGTGCATTAAATTTTAGGTCAGCCCAAGACATGACATTGCCAGTGACCACCAGGATCTGGCGCATCTCCTCAAGGGAGATGAAGACCAGATCGTTACCGTAGGTTAAAACTGTGCGCGGCTATCTTATTAGTTCATATGAAAAGCTTTAAATTGTTTGTGTACGGGAATTTTTTTTGTAGTTGTCTTGCGTATTTTTTGTTAAACTGTATAGCCTTGAATATCATACGGTGATAAAATCTTTTGTTTTAGATGGATTAACCCTTTAAGGAAATTCATCTGAAGTTGACAAATGTGTACGAGAACTCTGATCTTTCAATGTCAACAGTTAAGAAGTGGGCAGCTAAATTTAAATGTGGTCACACGTCGCTGGAAGATGACCTACGTGAAGGACGGCCAAAAACTGCAACCACACTGGAAATTATCGAAAATGCCGTGTTGGACAAGATATCATGTTGGACAATAGGTGAGTAAAGGTGTGTTAGATACCTGAGGCTGTGGGGATATCAGGAGAAAAGGTGCAAAACATTTTTCATGAAGAATTAGCGATGCAAAAGCTCTCTGAAAGATGGGTGCTGAATGCATTTGTTGAGTCCAGATCAAAAGCAAATTAGCAAACATCACAGCAATGTTTGGACCGATTCAAGAAGGATCCGACTGATTTTGTGCGGCGGTTTGTCACCGTGGATGAGACATGGGTCCTCCAATACACACCCAAAACTTATCACCAGTCGAAAAAATGGATGGAAGCTGGTGGTTCAGCGCGAAAGAAAGTGAAAATGATCGGATCTGATGAAAAGGTCATGGCCAGTGTGTTTTGGGATGCCAAACGGATCTTGTTAATTGATTACCTTAAAAAAGGTAGAACAATTAAAAGCGAAAACCTTTTTGACCAGCTGGATGTTAAAGTTCACAAGAAGAGGCCTGGCTTGGAGATGAAAAAAGGCATCTTTCATCAAGACAATACACCTGCTCACAAAAGAGTGTTGGCAATGAGAAGATTGCGAGATTTGGGGTACGATTTACTTGGCCATCCCCCGTATTCTCCTGATTTGGCACCCTCAGACTTCCATCTCTTTCCAAACCTGAAGAAATTTGTTTCTGGAAAGTACTTTGCATCCAATGAAGAAGTTGAGAGGGCCGTCAATGAATATTTCAACAGCCTTCCAGACTTTCACTTCCAGGTAGAAATACTGATGTTGAAGAAGCGCTGGAGTAAGTGTGTTGAAGTCAAGGGAGATTATGTAGAAAAATAAAATCTTTTTAAAAATGAAAATTACAATCTTTTATTGTCAAACTGAGAATTTTCACCCTATTCTAGTACATCTCAAGCATCACTTACACCAGTGCATCAGACAACTGATGCAGAAGTGGAGCATTCCGTAAATACTTGTGAGAAATCGAGCTTAATGTAATGAAAAGGTCAAGCCAAAATAAAAGTACATCTCTAGCTAGCATTATCAATAACATACTGGACTAAGAAGTTGTGTTCAATGCAACCCTCAAGCTCCATAAAGTGCTTTTGGGCTCATGAGAGCCAAAAGGTATCAGCAGCCCATTTACCTAGTCTCTCTGCCAATTCAGTAAACTCCCGATTATCCGTGGGCGAATTAACCGGTTTGCGGATTATCCGGGGTTTGCCATTGTTTTACAAATATCCAATTTGTATTCCAATCAGATTCATTATTGTTTTTTTTAACCACTCAATGCGGCACAATATCCGGTAAAAACAACGATCATAAAAATAAACTAAGCTTTCTGAAATAACGCAACGATAAACGATAACTGTCCTGTTAAAGTGAATGAACCAATTCGAGGTGGGAACAGACTACTGTTAAGAGACAATGACAAAATGCTTGGACGCCCGAAAACCTAATGTGTATCATAAGATTGTAAACAAATGTCAGCTAATCTCGGCTATAAATAGTCTAGGCGTGACATATGCATTATCCATGTCTGTCATATACATTATCGATCTTAATAGCTTTGTGACACAAGCAGAAACAAACATTCCGAGTTGAACGTTGAGTGGTTATTTAATAGTAGGTAGTTTGAATTTTTATGTGTTGTTTTTATTTCTCTGTCTTTTTATTGAATTTTATTTTTTGTCATGCAGTATTTTATCATTTGTATTAGTTGATATTTTATGTAAATTTCCTTTTTTTTATTGTAAACCGATAAATAAAACAACATTTTAATATCTAATACATTGTTTTAATGTCCCAAATAAACCTGTATATGGTAGAAATAAAATATTTGAGATGAAAACAACGGACACAATAATTAGAGCAAGACGACTCTTCACTGTGCGACAAAATGGTTCTCAAGGAACATAGATTGCACATTAAAGCTAAATCAATGCTCACAAAAAAACAGACGAAAGTGACAGATTTTTTGTTAAAAAATGAAAGTATTATGTGTAAAGGAAATTACATATGTACATACATACTTACTTTTGACATATACTTATGTATGTATTGTAAATAGTTAGACATATAAATGTACATGTTATAATCCATCAAATACATCGACATTTTAAGTTATTTTCTGTATTTATTTTGTCCTCTGAAGATTATTTGTGAATTGCGGATTATCCGAGGATTCGGTTATCCGGCGTTGCCGGGCCACCCTATTCCACGGATAATCGGGAGTTTACTGTACTTACGAAATGACATTAGGTATATAACTGGCCAAAGTTAATGACTGTCTGTAATCAAGATCTCCTTTTTTATGTACAAGTAAGGTGTTGGATTTTTTCCATGAGGAGGGAATTCGTTCCTCACTCACACAGTGATTTATCACACCACCAGTAAGCAGGGAAAAGTCTCCATCCATACTCTATCCCCCACTTCAGCAGTACTCACTTCTAGAGAAAAGACCTAGACCACCATATTGTTGATTCTGAATCATAAATTAATGAGTAAGTTAATTACATAATTTAACTTCTAATAATAAATGATAATAATAAATTATAAGGATGGCCAAGTCTGATACCTCAACTCTGATAACATCTGATCTTTTATTCAAAGCATTCATGAGTGCTTCTGAAATTTTTATAAAAGAGTTCCCAGTTGAAGGTATCTGATTCATATGATTAAGTCTTTCTGGAGTATCAAGCTAAAAAATAGAAAATAGAAACAGAAGTTTTATAACCATTTTTACCATTATAATAAATAATAAGTTAATAATATATACTGTTTCTTCTAATTCTACTAAACAAATTATTGTAACTCTTCTTATTATATTTTAATTTGAAATTTACCTGCCTCAAATAAAAATTAATGTTTTACTTCAAGAATTTTGTTCATAAAATTAGATTTACTAATTAGAATTTGCAGCTAAATTTTCTCCTTAAACCAGCTAAACTGTTTACAGCTGTTGTAAACACATTAGAAATTATTGGTATTGTTATACAAATTAACAAATATGTTTTCATATAATATTTGTTTTTTTAACAAAGTTGTATATTTTATTATTTCATATTTTACCAAATGTAAAAAGCAAATGCTGAATATAAAAAGTAAAACTGTCAATTAAGGATAAAAAAACAACACTAATCAAGTAAAGGTAAAAATAAAATAGGTTTTTTATACTGTGGGATTTAAACTGTACAATATTATACAGTAACAAATGATATTTACAAAATGTATGAGAACATATATTACTTTTAAAACTGAGAATGTTATAAAAGGCAAATTCTTTAAATAATTATTATGTAATTAGTGTGTTAGTTAAATGGTGCGTATTAGTGTTTACATGATAGTTTACACCGTCATAGATACAAAAGGACCAACAACCCACAAACCTAATAATAATATTTTATTTCATGATTATCTAATTATAATGTCAAAAGAAATTATAATAGTTGAAATATGTTTCGTGTAATTGTGACACAATTTACATTTGCAATAGAATACTGAAACTGGTTGTGAAATGAATTTGATCTCGTAATTTATCATTAATGACCTGTGATCAGGGTTGTAGCCAGAGGGGGGCACAACTCCAAAAACCAATTAGTTTTAAGGAGAAAAATATTACCCTATAAAGCAACTCAAGGGTTTTAGCGAAACAGCTTCTTGGCGACACAACAATTATGTAATTTTAAGTCCCAAAATATCATAAAATATGATTTCTAGAGATAGAAATCTACCAGGAGGTATACCCTTGATCTTCCGGGTCATGCCCCCCCAAACATTGTCCTGGCTACGCCACTGCCTGTGATTATTATAAAAAAGTTTTTACATCTTACATCTTAACTGAACTGTGTTATTCTATAGGGTGATTCATATAAAACTCATGGTTTTCATTAGTCCATTATTTGAATAGGAATACACCAAAAGGTTTTATTTGCCTATCAAATGATGCAGAATGCTGTGGAGTTTTGATTGCATGTCAAGATCTTCTCCACAGATTGCGCTGCATGTCCCGCCAGAGCTGTAGGCATTTGTTAAAAGATACCGGAGTTGGAGTTGCGACTTGCAGTTGTTCATTGTCGTTGGTTCGAATCAGGATATTGCTTCATTCAGGTTTTGTTTGTTCGAACAGTTTATTGTTTCATCTTTCACATTTCCTTTATTCAAGTCAGTTTATTGCTTTGTCGTTCATGATGCAATACACGTTGCAGCAACGTCTATTTCTTGTTAAAAACTATTGGATAACGCAATCGGTCATAGGCACAAAAAGAACATAACTGGGGGAATTTGGTGTTTGCAACTGTCCAGGCAGGAACACAATACTGCAAATGGTACACTAGTTGGAAACAACAGGACATCTTGTGAGTGAAGATCACTGGGCTTGACTACACTAGACTTCTTTCTGTGGGGTTATCTAAAGGGAAGAATCTGTTACACCCCCTCGGACTTTGGAAGATCTGATGGACAATATTGCATGCAAAATCAACAATATTGACAGCATAATGTTCCAAAGACATGGAATAACAAATTCAACTTTGTTTAGACACAGTCGTAGGACATTTTCCATACAACTTTTAAGACCAATTAATCTCCCAGATATTCTGTACATATACAGCACAATAACACGTTATTTGTATTTTTCTTCTTAAAATAAACATAAAATGAAAATCATGAGGTTTATATGAAATCACCCTATATATTTAACATCTGTGCTCTGTTTCAGTGAATAATTTACAATGAATACAAAATATTTAAAAAAATTATAAACAATCGAAACTAATAGTACTACTTAAGAGACTCCACATTTGCAAGTGTCTGTGAGCATCTAAAGATCTCATATTCAATAACCTTATATATTGTTTACAACCACATGTGTAGTGTAGTGAATAAAATTGTTTCATTTATTAAATTATCCCTCATAGCACTTTCAAGTGTGGATAAAAATAAGGACTTTCTGTGAAGAATGAAAAGAGGCAAAACCACTTTTAATGTTTATTCTAAGTAAACCTTCAATACCGCATTAGACAATATGGCCAATGACTGAATGAAAGACTTTCTGGTTTCCTTTTAATGAAATGAAGGAATAATATAGAGATCACTGGCGTATCCACAATTATATATATATATATATATATATATATATATATATATATATATATATATATATATATATATATTCTTGATATTTAACATTATCCATTGTTTTTCCGTTGCACTGACTTTATGAAGTTAATATATTACTATGTAAGTAATTTTATCCACCATTAAGTGCAATAATTTTACCTTGAGTGATGAGGCACCTTTCGGTCATTGACCATTGTCGAATCACTGATGTTTCTCTGCTGTGGATGCTCGGTCCGTGAAGCCGGTGTTTGTTGACGTTACGCGCACTTTTTCTTGATCTGTGTGTATGATATTTCTATATAGTATGTCTTCTGTATATGTTGTTTGTAGATTCATTAAGTTGTTGTGTATGTTTTTATAAATGTGGTATTTTTCTAGTGAGTTTAGTTCTATTGGGTTGTTATTTATTTCCAGTATGGTTAGGTTATTTTCGTAATTTGTTATTTCGTGTTTATGGGATATTAGGTGTGCTGCAACATTTGATACTTTAGAATTTTTGTTTTTGAATGCTCTATAATGTTCTTCAAATCTTATTTTAAATGTTCTGGTTGTTTTTCCTATGTAAAAAGCGTTACAGTTGTTGCATGTGATTTTGTAAATTCCTGATAGGTTATGTTTTTCTGAATTTGTTATGTGGTTTGTGTTATTAAGATATTTTATTATTTTGTTGTTTGGTTTGTAAGTTGGAGTGTAGTATTCTTTGTTGTATATATTTGTTATTTTTTCTATTTTGTTATTGGTGTATTTATATTTTAGGTAGATTTTTTTATTTTTATTATTTTCGTGTTCCGGTTGTAGTGTTGTGTTGAGGTTAGGTTTTTTTGTGAATTTATTGTATATATTTTTTATAATGTGTTTGTTGTATCCATTTTCTATTGCTATTTTTGTAATGTTATCTAATTCTTCATTTAATTTTTGTTTGTTATCCTGTGTGTATTTTATTGCTTTATTTATCATGTTACTGTAAGTGTTAATTTTGTGTGTCCAGGGGTGGTTAGATTTGTAGTGTATTGTGGTGTTGTTGGAAGTAGGTTTCCTGTATACTGTAGTTTCTACTTTATTATCATTTATATTTAAAGTAATGTCGAGGAAGTTGATTGTTCTATTTGTTTCTGTTTCAACGGTGAATTGTATGTTTTCGTTGTATGTATTTAGTTTGTTTAATATTATGACGTGTTCGTTGTGAATGGTAGGTTGGTATATTACAAGTATATCGTCTACATATCTTGTCCATATACAATATATATATATATATATATATATATATATATATATATATATTGTAACATTTTGGAATAGCAAGTAAGAAAGGCACTAGGTATAATATATTATAAATATCTAAGTAAATTCAAACCATAAAATAACCAATTATGAAAAAAGAGAAAAATGTAAACATAACCTAAATTGGCAAAATCATAACATTTAATCACAAGTTTAGAACAATAACCACTATAAAAAAAAAACAATATAAATGAAACAATTTAATGTGTAACAGTTTGAAAAGAACACTAAAACTATGTAAATAAAAGTAAAAGCCTTTAAGTGTTAAGAAAAGTGGTTTCACTTTAAGATTGCATTTTAAGATTGCACAAATAGACCAAGACGGGTTGGCTAACGTATTCAGTGAAGTGCACGCATGGTGAATAGAACAGCTGATAAATTTAAACTTAGTCGGGAGCTATAGTATTTAAATGCAGTGACCTGCAAAGAAATTAAAATCTAGTTATTAAGAACATGAAATGTACCAAAGGCAGTGAATACAGCATCCAAAAGCCGGTAACAACCATTAAAAAAAGAAAATAGTTGGTTTAGCCATTTTTAAACGCGTGGCTAAGCGTCGTTACAGTCGCACACACCTACGCAAACAAGACAGACGTACTTCAGAATTGGCCAATAAAATTTAACGAATTTAAACTTAGTGCGGGAGTGTTAGTCTCGAATTCAATTAACACTACAAAATACTTTCAAGAAAATTAATTAAAACTATTTAAAAAGATCTTATTAAATATTTTGATAAAGGCTGAAAAGTGGAATCTGCGATCTAAAACACTTAAGTATCTAGGCTAGATCCATTACTACATTTTGAAATTTTGCAATCAGACATTTATAAAAGAAAAGAAACCAGTGAATTTATTATAAAATTAAACTATAAATGAAAACATTTAGAAAGAATATTAAGGAACAATTTTACTTAGAAATAAATTAAATTGTAACATAGTTTATAACATTTATAGCTTAGATTTTTTTGCTCTTGTACTTTAGAGTGCCAAATAAGATTTCATTATTCAAAATTTAAAACCTACCAGATAACCCGAGATTAAGAGAGCTTGTGCTAAACCAAAATTAAAATCAATTTAGGCTAAATTAAATAAAAACTGTTGCTGCCCAAAAGAGAAATACAATTTAGAATAATAAGACTTATTATAATAGAGGAAACTAATAGTAAATTTGTAAAACTTTAAAAAAGAAAAAAATTTGTAATTTATTAATAGAACTTATAATTGTTAAGAAAGTGTTTTAAATGATACATTAAACTTGTTATTAAAAAGAAAGCTCTAGAATATTTATTTATCTTGAAATAAATTAGAAAATTTACTAACCTACCTTGAACTAAATAATTGAGAAATTTTATTAAAGACAATTTTTGAAAAAATACATTTTAATAATTCATATAATATCATAATAAAAGAAATTATTACTATATATATATATATATATATATATATAGATTTTTTGGACTAGGAGACTGACAGACTTACCTTGGTAAGAGTCCACTCTGTAGTCTTGAAATAGAAACACATAAAAGCACTTAAACAATGATATATTTCAACCACACAGTGGTCTTTGTCAATCGAAGAGAAAACACAAAAAGAAATATGAGAGAATGAAATAAAATAAGTTTCATTATAAAATAAGTGAATTATTTTATTTCATTCTCTCATATTTCTTTTTGTGTTTTCTCTTCGATTGACAAAGACCACTGTGTGGTTGAAATATATCATTGTTTAAGTGCTTAACACGACTACACAGACATAACATCTAACTTACAAATTCTTCATAAACAACACAGAAATAACCAACGCTACACAACCGAACAATACGAAATATATAGGCACTTCAAACTACACCCTACACACATACTCAATACACAATTACATTACAACTCACACGCACTTTTTGACATCATAACTCCTAATACACACAAAATACACCCACACCACCAAAATATCCCACCCCCACCCTAACCTACGTAAACCTTGAGATCAGTTACGGTCTGAGTTGACAAAGGGACACATCTCCCGAAACGGCCGTCCTCAACAACAAAAAAAGTAAGTGCTACTATAGGCAAGTTAAAACATTTTTTAAAAAGTTGTAAGTGATTACTAGTAGCTCACGCGAAGATGGAATCAACAAATGATATATTTTCTATTTCAAGACTACAGTGTGGACTCTTACCAAGGTAAGTCTATCAGTCTCCTAGTCCAAAAAATCCAAATAATCTTTACCAACCAAAACTAACCTAAATATATATATATATATATATATATATATATATATATATATATATATATATATATACATATATTTAGGTTAGTTTTGGTTGGTAAAGATTGTTTAGATTTTTTGGACTAGGAGACTGACAGAGTAAGAGTCCACTCTGTAGTCTTGAAAGAGAAACACATAAAAGCACTTAAACAATGATATATTTCAACCACACAGTGGTCTTTGTCAATCGAAGAGAAAACACAAAAAGAAATATGAGAGAATTAAATATATCATTGGTTAAGTGCTTTTATGTGTTTCTATTTCAAGACTACAGAGTGGACTCTTACCAAGGTAAGTCTGTCAGTCTCCTAGTCCAAAAAATCTATATATATATCGTGATATTTCACTTTGACCATTATTTTTCCGTTGCACTGACTTTATAAAGTTATTATTGTTAATTGTAAACAATTATTGCACCACTAAGTGCAATTATTTTTACCTTATGTGATAAGACACTTTTCGGTCACTTGACTATTGTCGAATTACTCAACATTGGTCAAATTGAGTGATTCGACCTTAATGGTGTAACAATTGTTTACAATTAACAATAATAACTTTATATAACTTTTACTATTTGTAGTTAAACAAGATTCTTATTTGGCATCTATGCAAGTTAACTTTCAAAAATAGTATCTTCATTGTCGAGGATCAACTTCATATATATATATATATATAACTTTTACTATTTGTAGTTAAACAAGATTCTTATTTGGCATCTATGCAAGTTAACTTTCAAAAATAGTATCTTCATTGTCGAGGATCAACTTCATATATATATATATATAACTTTTACTATTTGTAGTTAAACAAGATTCTTATTTGGCATCTATGCAAGTTAACTTTCAAAAATAGTATCTTCATTGTCGAGGATCAACTTCATATATATATATATATAACTTTTACTATTTGTAGTTAAACAAGATTCTTATTTGGCATCTATGCAAGTTAACTTTCAAAAATAGTATCTTCATTGTCGAGGATCAACTTCATATATATATATATATAACTTTTACTATTTGTAGTTAAACAAGATTCTTATTTGGCATCTATGCAAGTTAACTTTCAAAAATAGTATCTTCATTGTCGAGGATCAACTTCATATATATATATATATATAACTTTTACTATTTGTAGTTAAACAAGATTCTTATTTGGCATCTATGCAAGTTAACTTTCAAAAATAGTATCTTCATTGTCGAGGATCAACTTCATATATATATATATATATATATATATATATATATATATATATATATATATATATATATTTAAATATGGTGATATGCTTTCTTGTAATATAGTTAATAAATTAAAAATATTTCAAAAACAAGAATACTTTTAATGAATATATTTATTCTGAATATTCATTAATATTTATAAATATATTCATTAAAAGTATTCTTGTTTTTGAAATATTTTAAATTTATTATATATATAATTAATAGTAGTTGATGTCGAAAGTACATCCATTAATTTTGACTTGTATAAAACTTAGTTTTGAAATGTTTTGCCAAAATCTCTTTAGCATTGACGAAGTATACCCATCAGTTAGTTGAAAAAATAAAACTTTTCTACTTATTCAACCACATAGAGGATCATATCTTACCACTCTGTGAAGTAAAACAAGAAGATGATATCACCGCCAAGATAATTGTAAATAACTATTACAGCCTTGTCAATAAAATAACCACAAGAGATTGGGCATGCCTTTAACAAGTAGCATAACTGATCAAGTTATACCTTACACATAAATTTGCATAATAAACTTAAATTTTCTACACATACTTTTATCCACAGAGTTGATTTATTGGTCTGAAATATAACTTCTGGTTGAGCAGGCAGTAGTAGGTGGCCAACACTCCTTCCTAACTTTTCTATTGATAAAATGACATCTGATGCAACTTGCTTAAACTGAAACAGAAAAAAAGAGGACTGTAACATTATTGTATTCAATAAAATAGGGACTAATATTATTTACCAGCATTCAAAAACAAATCGGTAAAGTTATTTTAAAATAAATTTAAAAAGATTATGAATTAGATTATTAATAGAATATGTGAAATAAATGGTAAAGGTATAAGATTTCCACAGGCCACCAAAGATGTCCTGAGATGCGCAGAAGGTTGATAGTTGCCCTGACACTCTAATTATTCCTTCTTTACTATGTGCTCTTCATGGGAGGAGGATCGGTTCAAAATGCATACAATTCCAGGGATCATGATAATATGATCCATAGTAGTTTTGAAGCAATGTTTAGTTAAAAATTTTTAAAGTAAAATTATTTTAAAATGAGTTCATAAAGTATAATTTTTATTTTTGCTCTATATAGTATACAATATCAAGAGCATAGTGGTACAATATATTACAAACTCAAAACACGAAAGATAATACACGGATATTTACTCCGAGATATTAGTAACACAAGAGATGGCATGTGGATGTATGAATCACATACATAGCCATGCTGTTCTATGAATCACTGTCCAACAAAAACTAAATAACAACTTCTAAATCGAGTGAGGTGTTTTTGGTCCTAGAAAGGGTCTCTTGAATAATATGGAGTTTGGTGTATGGCGATCATGCATAGTAATATTATTTAACACTTTTTTAGAAATACGGAGAAAAATCCCACCATGCCACCTCTGATGGGTTAATACAAAAAATCATATATATGACTTGTACCTTATTTTGAAGAAATCAGTAGATATGGTTCAGAAAAGGAGAATAGTTACATAGCAGAAGGTTTTACACAGGGCTTGAAAGCTAAATGCTTACTTAGAAAGTAAATGAATAAATACCCAGTATGATTATACCCTAGAATGGGAACATTGAAAACATAATTGGAACAAGCCAGGGGTTTAAACAAAATTTTACAAAATAGGAAAAAAGTAAAGAGAAAAAAATTAATCACAACTGAATAAAGGGCTATATGAAAAAAAAATTAATATCCAAAAGCATACTAATATATCATTAGATTATCATAAACAAGTAAACTATCTTCGTACTTCAAAAAAATTTTAAACACTTACATTTCTGTAAACTGAAAAAACTTGAAGAGCTCCAGCTGATTGATTAAATACCATAGGATCTCGGCTACTCAGCAACACATCTGCAGTCTGTAGTACTACCCTAAAGCAATGCATGTGATGGAAACTTAACCATGCTTCTGACTCTATTTAATTAAAATTAGTTATTGAAATAGACATAAGACATCAGATATGATTACAAACATCAATCTGTTTAAAAAATTTTATATAAAATTTAAAAGGTAATAACAATTTGATGTTCAAGCCTAAATATATATATATATATATTTGTGATGTGATATTTTAACATTGTCCATTATTATTCTGCTGCACTGGCTATATAGAGTTATTATATATTAATTGTAAACAATTATTTCACCATTAAGTGCATTCAATTTTTACCTTGCAATGAGGTACCTTTCGGTTACTTGACCATTGTCGAATCACTGTTGGTTAGGTTTATCTGAGTGATTAGACAATGGTCAAGTGGCCGAAAGGTACCTCATCACAACAAGGTAAAATTATTGCACTTAGTGGTGGATAAAAGTATTTACAATAGTAATATATCAACTTCATAAAGTCAGTGCAACGGAAAAAAATGGACAACGTAAAATACCAAAATATATATATATATATATATATATATATATATATATATATATATATATATATATATGAAGTTAATATATTACTATTGTAAGTAATTTTATCCACCATTAAGTGCAATAATTTTACCTTGAGTGATGAGGCACCTTTCGGTCACTTGACCATTGTCGAATCACTGATATTTTTCTGGTGTAGATGTTCAGTCTGTGATATTGGTATTTGTTGACGTTACACGCATTTTCTCTTGATCTGTGTATGATGTTTTTATATAGTATGTCTTCTGTATATGTTGTTTGTAGATTCATTAAATTGTTGTGTATGTTTTTATAAATGTATTTTTCTAGTGAGTTTAGTTCTATTGGGTTATTATTTATTTCAAGTATGGTTAGGTTATTTTCGTAATTTGTTATTTCATGTTTATGTGATATTAGGTGTGCTGCAACATTTGATACTTTTGAATTCTTGTTTTTGAATGCTCTATAATGTTCTTCAAATCTTATTTTAAATGATCTGGTTGTTTTCCCTATATAAAATGCGTTACAGTTGTTGCATGTAATTTTGTAAATTCCTGATAGGTTATGTTTTTCTGAATTTGTTTTGTGGTTTGTGTTATTAGGATATTTTATTATTTTGTTGTTTGGTTTGTATGTTGGAGTGTAGTATTCTTTGTTGTATATATTTGTTATTTTTTCTATTTTATTATTGGTGTATTTATATTTTAGGTAGATTTTTTTATTTTTATTATTTTTGTGTTCCGGTTGTAGTGTTGTGTTGAGGTTAAATTTTTTTGTGAATTTATTGTATATATTTTTTATAATGTGTTTGTTGTATCCATTTTCTATTGCTATTTTTGTAATGTTATCTAATTCTTCATTTAATTTTTGTTTGTTATCCTGTGTGTATTGTATTGTTTTATTTATCATGTTACTGTAAGTGTTAATTTTGTATATCCAGGGGTGGTTAGATTTGTAGTGTATTGTGGTGTTGTTGGAAGTAGGTTTCCTGTATACTGTAGTTTCTATTTTATTATCATTTATATTTAAAGTAATGTCGAGATAGTTGATTGTTCTATTTGTTTCTGTTTCAACGGTGAATTGTATGTTTTCGTTGTATGTATTTAGTTTGTTTAATATTATGATGTGTTCGTTGTGAATGGTAGGTTGGTATATTACAAGTATATCGTCTACATATCTTGTCCATAGTGAAATATTGTGTGTGTTTAGTATAGGTTTAATTATTATTTGTTCAAAGTGTTGTAAATATATTTCTGACATGATAGATGATATGGGTGATCCCATGGGGAGTCCAGTTGTTTGTTTATAATATTTATTGTTAAATTGGAAGTAATTTTGGTTACATATGTGTTTGGTTAGCGTAATGATACTATCTATTATGTTTCTTTTTTCGTTATTGTATATTAGTTTGTTTTTTATTATTTCTATGGTTTCTTCTATTGGGATACTAGGGTACATGTTAGTTATGTCATAACTTATTATTTTTGTGTTGCTGTTTGTTTTTATCGTTTTTATTTTATTAATTAATTCGTATCCATTTTTTATATTGTATGTGTTGTTGATATGTATTTTAGATCTTATTATTTTGTCTAGTATTTTTACGATTATGTAAGATGGTGCTGTTGTAAAATTTATTAGTGGTCTAAATGGTGTGTCGGGTTTGTGGATTTTAGGTATCTCTGATAATATTGGTGCACATGGTTTGAATGGGTATAGTCTTGTGTGGTATTTCAATTTATTGTTATAGTTTAGGGTATTTCGGTGAGTGACTATTAAGTTTTTTATATGGGTCTGGGATTTGTTCGTATTTATTTTCTTTTATGTAGTTAGTCATTGAATCGATGTATTTGGTATTTTCTATTATTACTGGTGTATTTGTTTTATCGGATTTTAATATTAAGTAGTCGTTGTTTTCTAGTTTTTCTCTTAGTTTTATAATTTCTTTTTTATTTATATATTGTTCCTTTTTTTTGTTTTTTTCCGTTTTTATTAGGTTAATTTTATTATTAATATCGTTTCTTATGTGTTCAGTATTTTGATGGGTAATTTTGTGGATGTTAGATTCTGTGTCAACTATTAGGTTTTTTATTATTTGTTTTTTGTTGAAATTAGGTAGGTTATATTTGAAGTAATTTGTTATTATTATTTTTTCTTTTTCAGTAAACTGTGGTTTAGTTAAGTTTATGAATTTATTGTTGTTAGAGGTGTGGATTGGTTCTAGGCTATTTTTTAGGTTATGTTGTTGTTTTGATGTGTGTATTGGTTCTAGGTTATTTTTTAGGTTATGTTGTTGTTTTGATAAATTTTCGATTTTTCTGTTTTGTCTGTTTATAAATATCAAGAATATATATATATATATATATATATATATATATATATATACATATAAGTTAGTTCTAGAGCTTAAAGCTTATTTAGGAATTTTGGACTAGATAGGAGACTAATAGCCTTACCTAATGGCAATTATTATAGTTCAAAACTGCAATCTCTTGGAAATAAATAAATAGACACACATAACAAATTATCACACTATGAAATATTGCGATCATATAATGATCTTCTTCAATCCGAAAAGAAGAAGAAAAGACTAAAGTGAACCACAGATCTGTGTAAAGATTAAATGTCCAAATGTCACAGATGCACAGATTTATAATTTATGATGTAGTACTATATGTTATTTCTACAAATATTGATTAATTCAACTCAGATATTAATAGTTTGTCAGAAGATAGGTAAATGGAGTTGTTAAAAGTGGTAGAAGTTAGGGGGAAGATAAAAGGAGTTATCTGATGTTGTGGTTAGGATGTTCTTAATTTAAAAGTAATTTCCTTTTTAATATTTAAATATTAAAACTTCATTTAAGAAGATCTGCCATATTTTATACTATCCAAGCGGCTACCTATTGAGTGGATTCTTTACAACAAAAACATGTGTATTAGTATTTTTAAAGGAAAGTAATTACTCTAAATATATAAAATGAAAACTCTACCTGATAACATTTTGCAGTTGCAGACCAGTTATTTCAGTTGATTTGTTGTATTTGTTGACAAATTCTCCTAAAACCTTTTTTGAAAGTTTCTTCATTATTCTTGCAGCAACTTTACATGATCCACTGTTAAGGCCATTAGCATTTCCTTCGACACTCTTAGTTACTATTTTTTTCAGAATATGTGAATACCTCTTAATGTCCATAAAATCAGTGTACTTTACCTAAACATTTTAAAATATAATGTACAGATTTACATAAATCATATAAATCAGATTGACAATCTGTGATTACAATTATTTTATTTCATTCTCTCATATTTCTTTTTGTGTTTTCTCTTCGATTGACAAATACCACTGTGTGGTTGAAATATATAATTGTTTAAGTGCTTTTATGTGTTTCTATTTCAAGACTACAGTGTGGACTCTTACCAAGGTAAGTCTGTCAGTCTCCTAGTCCAAAAAATCTAAATAATCTTTACCAACCAAAACTAACCTAAATAAATAAATATATATATATATATATATATATATATATATATATATATATATATATTCTTGATATTTAACGTTATCCATTGTTTTTCCGTTGCACTGACTTTATGAAGTTAATATATTACTATGTAAGTAATTTTATCCACCATTAAGTGCAATAATTTTACCTTGAGTGATGAGGCACCTTTCGGTCGTTGACCATTGTCGAATCACTGATGTTTTTCTGTTGTAGATGTTCGGTCTGTGAAGGTGTTAAATATTTTTAACCTAAATATAGGTTAAATATTTTTAGGTTAGTTCTAGTAGAGCTTAAAGCTTATTTAGGAGTTTTAGGGCTAGATAGGAGACTGACATACTTACCTAGAGATGGTTCACTTCAGTCTTTTCTTCCTCATTTTTGATTGATATATATATCAAAGTATGATGGAAATATTGCAATGTGTTTTATGTGTGTCTATTTATTTATTTTCAAGAGTTTGCAGTTTTGAACTATTGCCACTAGGTAAGTTTGTCAGTCTCCTATCTAGTTTAAAAATTCCTATATATGTACAAGTAATAAAAATAACTTCATACACACACACACACACACACACACATATATATATATATATATATATATATATATATATATATATATACATATATAGTAACATTTTGGAATAGCAAGTAAGAAAGGCACTACATATAATATAATATAAATATGTATAAGTAAATTCAAACCATAAAATAACCAATTATGAAAAAAGAGAAAAATGTAAATATAACCTAAATTGGCAAAATCGTAACATTTAATCACAAGTTTAGAACAATAACCACTATAAAAAAAAAACAATATAATAGAAGCAGTTTAATGTGTAACAGTTTGAAAAAAACACTAAAACTATGTAAATAAAAGTAAAAGCCTTTAAGTGTTAAGAAAGTGAAACATTTTGAATTGCACAAGTTGACCAAAACTGAAAAAACTTGAAGAGCTCCAGCTGATTGATTAAATACCATAGGATCTCGGCTACTCAGCAACACATCTGCAGTCTGTAGTACTACCCTAAAGCAATGCATGTGATGGAAACTTAACCATGCTTCTGACTCTATTTAATTAAAATTAGTTATTGAAATAGACATAAGACATCAGATATGATTACAAACATCAATCTGTTTAAAAAATTTTATATAAAATTTAAAAGGTAATAACAATTTGATGTTCAAGCCTAAATATATATATATATATATTTGTGATGTGATATTTTAACATTGTCCATTATTATTCTGCTGCACTGGCTATATAGAGTTATTATATATTAATTGTAAACAATTATTTCACCATTAAGTGCATTCAATTTTTACCTTGCAATGAGGTACCTTTCGGTTACTTGACCATTGTCGAATCACTGTTGGTTAGGTTTATCTGAGTGATTAGACAATGGTCAAGTGGCCGAAAGGTACCTCATCACAACAAGGTAAAATTATTGCACTTAGTGGTGGATAAAAGTATTTACAATAGTAATATATCAACTTCATAAAGTCAGTGCAACGGAAAAAAATGGACAACGTAAAATACCAAAATATATATATATATATATATATATATATATATATATATATATATATATATATATATGAAGTTAATATATTACTATTGTAAGTAATTTTATCCACCATTAAGTGCAATGATTTTACCTTGTGTGATGAGGCCCCTTTCGGTCACTTGGCCATTGTCGAATCACTGATATTTTTCTGGTGTAGATGTTCGTTCCGTGATGTTGGTATTTGTTGACTTGACACACATTTTCTCTTGATCTGCGTGTATGATGTTTTTATATAGTATGTCTTCTGTATATGTGGTCTGTAGGTTCATTAAATTGTTGTGTGTGTTTTTATAAATGTGGTATTTTTCTAGTGAGTTTAATTCTATTGGGTTATTATTTATTTCAAGTATGGTTAGGTTATTTTCGTAGTTTGTTATTTCATGTTTATGTGATATTAGGTGTGCTGCAACATTTGATACTTTTGTATAACAAAATAGAAAAACTAACAAATACATACAACAAAGAATACTACACTCCAACATACAAACCAAACAACAAAATAATAAAATATCTTAATAACACAAACCACAAAACAAATACTGAAAAACATAACCTATCAGGAGTTTACAAAATTACATGTAACGACTACAATGCATTTTACATAGGAAAAACGGCCAGATCATTTAAAATAAGATTTGAAGAACATTACAGAGCATTCAAAAATAAAAATACAAATTTTGATTTCTAATTTCATATCGTATTAGGATAAACATTTTTGGGGCTAAAAAGGAAATGTTTTTCTATAAACATATTTAAAGCCTTTAATACAAACAATTACTTCTTTATACTTGACTCTTTAAAAAATTGTTAAATTTTTTTAACTACTTTCTTGCTACAAAAATCTACGCAGAGCACAGTGGTGTAATTATAATTATTAAACAACAATAGCTCTGGCTACAAATATTTAAACAATCTTGGTGTGCATTTCGCTAACACCGTTGGCATCATCAGAGGATTACAAACATACTGGGATCTAAAAACCTAATAACTAATCGTATTGGGCACCACAGGCTACATGCAACATAGCTTCTACCTGTTATAGTATTCCATTAATAACTAATTAATTATAAAAAGATTCAGTACTAACCTTATCAATGAAGTCTAAAAGTGTTTGGATGATTTCAGGCTTTCCGTCCATTTCTACTGTTAAGTCAGATATTGTAGAAATTAATCGAACAGAACCTGACAGAAACAAAACAATTTCTTATATTGTTAAGTTATACAAGATTTAACTACTATTGCAGGTCACAAATCATTTATTCTGTAAACTCCTCTGTGTTAATTTTCATTCTTGTATTTTTTACATTTTTAATTGCACTATATCAAAATACAGTTGTGCCTCCGTATCCACGGTATCAGTATTCATGGTTTCAAATACCCATGGCATGCAGTCACGCTGAGAATTGAAGAATAGTTGATGTTCAACCATTCGTAAACACCCTTCTGACATGGACACGGACAAATTTGGAGAAGTTTTCTAGCTGGTACAAAGTTTTTTTTTTTAATAATGGATTACGGCCTACTAATGGAACGTGGAATTAAAGTTACCAGAATGATTACAGATGCCATACAGCTTCTTCAACAAGTCTTCAAAATGGAAAAAAACAATCTCCTATCAGAATGTTTTTTCAAGTAGAAAAAAGGTGCCAAATGTCGAGTCATCTGTCCCATCAACATCATTAATTGTAACAGACCATTCTATTTCAAACACCGAGTCTTTTCCACTTTCAGATGAAGATGTTTTTGACTAAAAATATCTTGTTCTTAACTTCAACTTAAAACTCCTTTTTATAAGTAGTAATTTTTTTTAATGTGTAAATTGTGAAGTATACCATTCATAGATACTCTCTGTACAGCTGTATTAAATAGGTTATCAAACTCAAATAAGTGCCAAGAAGTAATGTACAAAACGTGATGGTAGGTACAAACAGAAATCACAATAGGGTTACTGTACATAACAATACTTACATACTGTACTGTAATATTTTAAAGAATATAAATATTCTTTAAAAGTTTTAGACGTATTCAATGTTGCTTTAGGCAAATTTAGTATTAATAAAATAAGGGTTTATGTGTCTGTAACGTTTTTTTTATATTACCGCCAAACCTAAATCTTTGAAATGAAAAATAGTAAATAGTTACAATGGTCACCACAAGAGACTAGCACTCTTCAGCGGACCAATTGAAACAGCTGATTGTGCTAAACTTGTATTTTCCGATTCCTTTCTAAACTAATATAACCAAGTTAGGAAAATTAGGATTCTGATAGCGAGAGTCGGAGAGAACAGGTCCTTCGTGTCTTCCTGGTGACTGAGGGAGCACATTCCAAGGCATGCCATATTCCAAAGAGAACCAGTAAGCGACTGAGGGGACTGACAGACTCAAAGAAGACCCCAAACAGGTAAACTATTTAAATCTCCTTCTATTATAATTGTTTACATAAAATTATATCTACGTGCACCATCCACGGCTGTGAGGAGGATTATTTGTGGGATTCATTTGGGGGGGGGGATATTCTAAGTTCTATTTTTTTAATATTAATAATCTCGATTTTTTAAATCCTCTGGTAAGTGGTACAAACATTTCTAAAGTGATCTAGACTATATTGTAAATGATGAATGCTGTATGTTGTAGCACAACTATAACTAAAAACATTATAAACAAATAAGAACATGATTCTGAACAAAAGCCAAATTATTATCAGAAATGTAGATCAACATGTTGGCATATCACTTACTTTGTACCATAAAACGTTTTTAGACAAATCAGACATGAAATGTGTAGCAGTAAGATTTGTTTAAAAACTCCAATGACTGAATAAAGTTGACAATATTCAACATTTCCGGAACTTTGCTTCTTTCTTTGTTAAAACAAAATTTATAGAAAATGCTCTGCTCCTGATTTTTTTACGATAAAAGTAAACAAACATGGAATAAACCTTCTTAACATCTAATAAGAAAACACAATCATTTTTGTGAAGAAGTTTGATTAAAACTGAAAATAGAGAAAAACTGATTTTTTAAAATTTCAATTCAAAGATCATCAGGGAACTGACAGACTGCTGACCAATCAAATAAAAAGAAATTTATTTGTTACCTGATTTATCTCCATACTGTAAAAGTTTATTAACACGCTCAATTAGTACTTGTACAATCTCTGAAGTTCGACTCAAGGGTGAAATCTGTAACAAATGTATTTTTTCAGTAAAAATTAAATAAATTCATTAATATTTACAAGAAAACAAACAGCAATATTATCTAATACTTTTTATTTTGTCTTGAAGTATATATTTTCAAAAAGCAAAAGTAAAAGCAAATTTCTTATATTTTCCTCTTTCTAAGGCAATGGTTTTACTGATTTTAAGGCAATAACTAAATTTGACTATCTTGCCTATGAAGGATAATGAAAGGATTATAAAAAATTGATAGGATTAAGGCACTGACATACACATTATACATTGAAAAAGGCTATTTTTAAAGCTTGTTAAAATTTACTACTCCTTTATGATTTGTTGCTGCTGAATATATAAAGAAAAGGTTTTCACATGGATGTTTTTACTAATATATTTTTTTAGTAAATATTATATTGAAACTTAAAATAAAGACATGTATTTTTAAAGAATTTATTCTTACATATTTCAACAAATGTTAGTATGTAAACTCCTGCCTATAATAGCACTTTTTGTTTAAATGACAATGGAGTATAAAAAGTTATTTAATCCCCAATGATGTTTGTTTTGTTTGTCTGTTTTGAGTTGACAATGTGATACATCTCCTGAAATAGTCATCCTCATATAAACAAGAGATAAGTACTTTTATCAATATAACTTGGTAAAAAACCACTACTTATTAATATTTCTTACCAGACATGTTTAACATTCGGTCTGTGCTTGTACACCTCATACACCAAAACTCATGCAAATCCTACACCATACAGAACTTGAAAATATAACACAATGCACAAACACACTCATACACAAAAAAAGGACAATAAAACAGCATAACCTCAAAATTAGAAAACTGACAAAACACACATCAACTGAAATAAACACTGCACACCTTTTTCATGAACCAACCATTAACATTACATACATAGAATTCCATGGAATACCTGTTCGAACAGTTTGAACAAGAAAGGGGACTAATTAACATGGAAAATGAACTTATTTACATCACAAAAAGTGGCAGCGCAAAAACTCACAACATACTCTGAACCTGTAATACAAACCACAGGCACCAATGACCACAGGTACCCCCAGCAAGGAATGTTACATAATTTAAACAGAAAAAGGCAAATTAAAAAGACAATGTTTAAATCATAGCTTTGAAAACAATAAAATGAAAACAACACCAACATAGCCTCAAATTTATCAAAGCAAACAAGAGCGTTATTACCACTTGAAGAAGATTTATACAACACAGTACAATCTTATTTTAAAACCAAAAAAAACACTGAAATACTTACAACACCCGAAAAAAATTCCATACATGTGTAAAAACAACATCAACAAATACATACAGGTAATAACAAAGAATAGAAACACATCTCACAAACATAAAACCACAAGCCCCAACATCATACCAAAAATACAGGAAAAAGACATAATCAATAACACATCAATACCCTCACACGCACTTGCAAAATCAAATAAAAAGAAGCCACAAAACATTCAAAAATCACACTTAAAAAATTACAAACCCAACTCATAAAATTAAAAACGCCAAGATAACTCTAAACTAACACTCATTTGATATAATTAACCTATACACCATCATACTAATCAAAGGAACATTAAAACCTTGGGTTTTAGCTACACACAACACGCTAACCAACAAGAAATTACCATTCCATAATACTTGACAAATGAATACTTACTTCCTGACATGTTTTGAAACAATTGTTCCTTTTACGAAGCCAAGCCTCCACTCGTAAAAGGAACGATTGTTCGAAACATGTCAACAAGTAAGCTCTGAAGTATTCACTTAGTTAAGTATTATTTAATTATAGTTTAATCAGTGAATTTAAGATGATTACAACAACAACAACTTGAACAATAAATCATAACCCTAACACAACTCATTACATCTGAAAACTATTTCACATAGAACAATAGACAGATAGTACACGCAAAACAAATAACTGCCCATAGGATCCCCTGTCTTAAATATCCTATCAGAAATAAACATAATAACTGAGAGAACATCATAAATAATAACAAATACGTCCTCGAAATAATATATCTTATATAGGGTAAGAGATATTACCCAATATAATTAATTTCTTTACCAATTGAAAAAAGTACAAAAAACTGGATACACATATGGTTCTGTGCACCTTAATTACAACTTCTGGTAATTTGAGGTTTTGCTAATGAATATCTAGCTGTTTTACACCTTTTAAATTAAATAAATAAATTGGAAGAATTTGCAGTTTCCAAACACATTTTAAAATGTCAACAAGAACCAATGTTTCCATAATGGCATGTTGTTAACAGATCTGGGTACTGAGCACGAAAGTGTGAAACGTAGAGTTGGAGTGACTCTATGTTAAATAATACTTACTTCAAAAGGATGTTTCCTATATTAAACAAGAATCACAACAAATCATAAAACAATAATTAAATAATACTTAACTGAGTGAATACTTAAGAACTTACTTGCTGACGCGTTTCAAAAACTTTGATTGTGAGTCTTTTTTTTAATTTTCATCATTGCTAAGCTTTTTCAATCCATTTTTTACCTTCCTAAAAAGTTAATATTTTCTTTAAAATTTAATTTGCAAACAAAAATGTTATTCAAGTTGATTCTTTAACAGATTGCATGTTGGAGTATAGATGCATTACATACTATTGTCAGCCGCAAATCCGTCAGTCCAGATCTATAGTACAGTGATAAATACAACCTTCAGTACGAGCTTAGCTTGTGATACGAGTGTCTTTGCTGAAGTATGAAGGAAAGCCTCTACACTCTTGAACGAAGGAACAATTGTGTCTGCCAGTAAGCCCTTATGTATTCACTTAGTTAAGTAGTATTTAATTATAGTTTAATCAGTGAATTCAAGATGATTACAACAAGCAACTTTAAATCATAAAAGACAAATTATTCTAAATTATTTTAAAAATAAGTTATTTGTTCATACTACATAATAAACAGTAAATTTTATGAGGAAACATTATATACTGGTCAAAATTTAAGACACACAAATAATAATTGTTGAATCAAAATTATGTCCTATACAATTTTCATTAATAAAATAAATAAAAACACAAGACAAAGGCAATTTTTACAATTAATGGCAGTAGATTAAACTTAGGTAGTAACAAATTAAACATAACATATTTTTCTCTTACCTCAACAGAAATGTATTTATCAACGTACATGCCAAGTAAATCAGTAACACGTACAGTAATGGCGTTTTTAGACAATACAACTTCTTGTAACTTGCCAATTGTATTAAACCCTAAGAGCACGCCTGAAAAAATGTCCAAAGGACTTTACTATAAACTTCAAATATTATTTTAGTTGGTGCTAATTTACCCATATTACTTTAGTTATAGTTTTATAAACATATAGAGAAATAATATTAGGATCACCTCCAGTATATAATGAGAATATGACTTTCTCTTCAGTAATAATATTATCAAACTACTGTTCTTTTACTTTAATTTTATCAACTTTAATTATCTTTTATATTTCCCAAGGGTTCGTGAAATTGTAACTTAATCAAACTAATCCTATCCTACAATTCTAAACTCATTAAACTACAAAAGGTTCATGCCTTTTACAAATTGTTAAGACAATGCTAGGTCAATGCACAGTTGTATTGCATATTTACTGATTTTAATCTAGCAAAAAATATCAAGATATCAAACTTAAAACATGCCTTGGATGCTTACAATACTTGCATTTCTTTGTTAGCACATTTTAAAATTTTACTAGGTTTTACTCTTATAAGATAATTATATTTTGAAACAAAGCTACTTATAAAACATTTTCGGTAGTTATTAAATTTTGAAAATTAAATTATTGAAACTTAAACACATGAGTTTAACACAAAAATAATGATTGCAGGCTTATGGTGATCATCCATCTACGGTAGCTGGCAAAAGATAGACCGAACGCAGTTTCCCACGGTAAGTTGGTTACTGAATCCCCACCCTTGTACATTTAGAAAAGGCCTTTCATTGGTTTACAGTTTATCATGGTGTGCCTTTTTCCTAGTGTTGTCATAAAACATTTTTAGAAACAAACATTTCTTAGGCCAATTTTTACATTATCTAATATAACTAATATCTATGCAACATGCTGAGTTGTAACCAAAAATAATCAACATGAAACAGCAAAATTCATGAACTAAGGCACGAGTTGTTGCCACATCTGCCTTATTCGCCTATTTAGCTTAATTAGAGTTTCAATTTTCCCCAAGTGGAAAATATACCTCTGTTTACTTTAAATGAAGATCTGATAGTCGATGTTGACAAGTATTTTAAATACCTAGAGAAATCTTATCTTAAAATAGGATCAAGCCATTGAAACATTGCTCAACCAACTGCATCAATGTAGAGGCAAACAACAATGAAAATTTTTAAACTTTAACTCAGGTAATTAGTTCCTTCCCGACTGTGATTTGCTTTATTTTTTATGAATTCATGAAGGGGACTAAATTCATTATTTCTGTGAAGTGTATGAGAAAGCAATTATAAGTGAAGAAATTGTAATGAGTAAGGAGTGAAGCCCTTCAGTCATAACTGAAGATTTCCAGAAAATAGTTGAAAAAGTAAAAACAAACACTTTATGATTTCGTCAGAATCTGATGTTTCCTCAATTGTCAAAAACAGTACTGTATGAAATTGTGACAGATTTTTTAAAGTACTGAATGTTATACTTATGACAAAAAGGCTCTGTTGACATAATGTTACATTTCACTGGTGAAATATATGAAGGTTTTGAATCCAAAAAGTCCACTGTGGCTGCCATGATTGATTTCGAGTCTGCATTTAACAAAATTCCTCACGCAACAGTCATTTTACCAAGTAGGAAATTGGGAATAAGGGGAAATCTTCTCCAATTCATTGTTAGATTCCTAGAAAATCGTCAAATCAAAATGTTCATCAATGATACGCAATCTTCGAAACACAATATAGAAAACAGCATTCCTCGGGGAGGAATATTGTTTCCAAGTCTATTCAACATCGTGCTACATGACATCTCGCGGGAATTACCATTAGAAGTGCATACTCCCATTTTTGCAGACGACAAAACCATCTGGAGCACAAGTACAGACCTGCAGGAAGCAACCCAATCTGTTCAATCCTCATTAAATATTATATACAAGTGGTGTGAAAAATGGTCACTAAAAATTTCAAAAGAGAAAAGTGAATGCGCCTTTTGCACCAAACGAAACAATCTTGCAAACTACGTCCCTCGCCTAACACTGGTATAGTCCTTAAACATGACAGAAATCCAAAACTGTTAGACCTTGTATTGGATTCTAAACTCCGATGGTCTGCTCACATAGAATACGTTATAACAAAATGCTCTACTGTATAACATATGTATACACAAAAAACCATGTTTATTACCTGCAGAAGGGTCTTCTTCGTAAAATTCATATCTAAGGCCTGCCAAATCATTCATAGCCCTAAAATCTTGGCAAACTATAGAGAAAAATGTTGTTCCAGCAACACCACTCTCAGGGCTGATTGTACAGGTCCCCCCTTCAGGAGATTGAAAGGTTTCCACTGCGAAGCTATATTTACCCTCAGAATCAGCAACTAAAATATTTTGAAATAAATAATTTTTAAACTAAAGTTTTAGAAATAAGGACACACACAATAAATTAAGAGTTAATTAATGACTTTTACAATAGTTTATGATTATCTGAACTATAATTTGTCTTGTAAATTTGTAAAAACTTAATGAGGTAGAACGTTTTTGATCGCTCTGTGGCATTTTTCATCAGTGTCTCAATTTCCTGCTGAAATTTTGGCAAAAATCTAGACACTGATGGATTGCCACGGAGCTATCAAAAACATTCTGTCTCAGTAAGTTTTTACAAATTTACAAAATAAATTGAAGTTGATGTAGTCATAAAGTAATGTAAAAGTGATTAATTAAGTTTCACCAAATGTAATGGACTACATTTCTTGAACGTAATTTAAGACATTTAGAGTATTGTGAAAATAGCCCAATAATAATATACGAAGACCTCATGCGTGTCAAATCTTACTATAGCAAAGTTACTAAATTGAATTTAAACAAGATTTATGTATGTGTGAGAGGGAATATATTAATAAAAAATACATATTTAGAAATGACAAATAAATAATTTTAGCCAACAAGCTAGGTAGTAAATTCTTTTAAAATAGCAATTTTTTTAATGGAAATAGAGAATGAAAAATATAACAAATAACATTATTATAATGTAAATAAACCAACTTAGTAAAGACTTACCTTCAACACTGAAATCAAATTTTTTTCCTTCACTTAACATATTTTCTTTTATAATTAGTATGTTATTTGGAGTGTCTATTACTTTTATGTCATTCACACTTCTATCTGGGCCAGAGCCTTCAGAATACGTCCATGAGAAAGTCATACCTTTAGTTCCTGTTGGATCGCCAACAACTTCCACTTGGAAATATATTATCTCTTTTGGGTTCGACTTAAAGTTTCCTATCCCACAGTTACGAAGACACCTATAAATACATATATAAATTTTAAAACTTTAAAATCCATTTATTTAACCTCAAAGTATATATTATAATCATTTAGTTCATTAGAATTACTTTGTTGAAAATTTCATTTTATTCAAAGATTGATGTTAAAAAAGTTTGTTCGGCCAAACTAGATATTTTCTCTAAACAATTATATATATTTATAAACTTGCCTATAGTAGCACTTACTCATATTTGTTGAGAATGGCCGTTTTGGGAGATAAGTCCCATTGTCAACTTAGGCCGTAAGTGATCTCAAGGTTTACATAGGTTAGGGTGTTAGGGTGGGGGTGGGATATTGGTGGTATGGGTGTACTTTGTGTGTATTAGGAGTTATGATGTCAAAAAGTGTGTGTGACTTGTAATGTAATTGTGTATTGAGTATGTATGTAGGGTGTAGTTTGAAGTGTCTGTATATTTCGTATTGTTCGGTTGTGTAGCGTTGGTTATTGAGCTGTGTTGCATATTGAACAAAACCACATTTTACACAACAATAAATACTCAGATAACAATTTACTGGTATAGATACATAGGTATTATAGATACTGGTATAGATATTATAACATTATATAAAGGCAACGCAGATGTAGGCTCCGAGCACACATATTTCTAAAACACGTTAATTCCATACACCCAAAACTAACATACACCATCGAAACAGAACAAAAAAACTCTCTCAACTTCCTAGACCTTACAATTAAACGAACAGACAAACAAACACATAAATGCAACATATACCGAAAATCTACTAGTACCAATACGACCATTTACAGCTCCTCAAACCACCCACACCAACATAAACTAGCTGCTTACAACACCATGATAAATCGCCTGCTTAAAACACTGTTAGACAAAGAAGAACACTACCAGGAGTTAAACACCATAAAAACATATAGCACAAACTAACGGATACAACCCAACAATGATCGACAAATTATATAACCGCCTAAAAAATAAACCTAGTAACCCAAATACAAACACACAAAAGGACAGTCCCATAAAATACTTATCAATACCATACAGATCATCCAAAACTCACAATCTAACCAACACACTACGAAAATACAACTACAAAATAGCTTACTCCACACACAACACTCTCATTAAACAATTTAAATCAAACAACAAAATCAACGACATTTATAACAACGCTGGAGTTTACAAACTAACTTGCAGTTCGTGCCTCAGTTTTTACATAGGCCAGACAGGGAGGTCCTTCTACACACGTTACCAAGAACATATAAAAGCACTAACAAACAATAACTACCAATCAAACTTTGCCGATCATCTCAACTCCACAAAACATGACTACATAGACATAACATCTAACCTACAAATTCTTCATAAACAACACAGAAATAACCAACGCTACACAACCGAACAATACGAAATATACAGACACTTCAAACTACACCCTACATACATACTCAACACACAATTACATTACAAGTCACACACACTTTTTGACACCATAACTTCTAATACACACAAAATACACCCACACCACCATAATATCCCACCCCTACCTTAATACCCTAACCTACGTAAACCTTGAGATCAGTTACGGTCTGAGTTGACAATGGGACACATCTCCCGAAACGGCCGTCCTCAACAAATATGAGTAAATGCTACTATAGGCAAGTTTATAAATATATATAATTGTTTAGTGAAAACTAGTGGCTCACGTGAAGATGGAATCAACAAATATAGATATTTTCTTGTATTTTTTTTACATAGTTAAATTTTGTTTTGTTTTTGGAATGTCAAAAATTTCATGGTAACAATAATTTTAAGGATGAATATTTTAAATAAAGAGTTTAAAAAAATTTTTGTGTTAAGTAGTTTTTTCTAAATTTTCAACAATATATTAAAAAGAAGTAAAATAATTTAACATAGTTTTTACATATGTAGAGCCTCAATAATTTGAGATAGATGGGATTGAGACCCCCTCGGATTACCAAAAACTCGGATTACACAGAAATACGTTCCTGAGCATTAGAAAAACTAGGAGTTTTAATGAATCCTAATACAGTACTATAATTAAGAATGCACAAAATGAGTTTATATAACTATATGCGTTCAATTCTTGGAAGTCCTACTTATTTTCTTTGTCTATTTTATTGGTATATTAATATTTCTTGGAAGCCCGATTCATTTCCTTTGTTGATATGAACATTTCTTGGACGCCTGACTCATTTCTTTTGCATACTGTATTGATAGCAACATTTCTTGGAAGCCTGATTCATTTCCTTTGCATTCCTTACTGATATAAACATTTCTTAAAAGCCTGACTATGTCCTTTGCATAACGAATGCTTATAAACATTTCTTGAAAGCACCATCATTTTCTTTTAATTAGATAAAATAGGCTCAAAAAGAAATATTCTAGAATTTAACGGAAGCTCAAAAAGTCGGGACTCGGAATTTTGACGCTCTACTGTAACACTTTGCAAAAAAAAAACCTACTTACTGATATTTCTCAGCAGACGCATTTAACACTAGATCAGGACTTGTCCGTGACTCAAACCATTGAACAATACCTGATCTAGTACAAAATAGATCTGACAAAAAATATCAGTGTTTTTGCCAAGTGATATCAATAAAAACAATTTATATAAAAACTTCAACATGTACAACACAAAAACTTCAAGTTATAATTTAACAATTTTGAACTACAATGAAATAGACTTTATTGTATGTTATAATGTTTGTAACGGCACCATCAAATTTAATAATAACTTGACATGAAATTTAATGTTATAGAATTTAAAGTAAAATTCTTTGTATGTGGCTAAATTAATTGGATATTCTGTGCAGTGCAATGTCAGGACAAATGGTAAGCCAATAGATTAATGTGCTAATGTTATAAATTTCATATGCCTCTGTTATTTTTATCTACAACATGTCAACTGTTTTCAAATATCAACCAGTGTTTCTAAATCCTTATCAATGGTGTTTAGATTATTTTGGAAAATCTCTTACACCCCTTGTATATGCAACCCTTGACCCAGGGATATGGTTATGCCATGCAGCATGCACGTATAGGTTCCCTTATTTACTTGCTCACTAATTCCTTTTAATGTTTTCTAGCTTTCAGCAATTTTCTAGTCACATCTTCATTAAATTGAATTACATTCCTATTAAACTGCAGATGGACCTCTAGGGACCTGATGATATAAGTGAGGGCAAGGAACAGGACGAGGCTTATTAGTTAAAGGTAACTCTTGAGCAAACATCCTGCAGATCACCTTTCACCACTATAAAAACACAGATGCTTGACTGTAAGGCACACATCACCAGCCCTAGGAATGGTGCAAGAATCATGTAACCAAATAAAATTACTGGGGGCAGCAAGACATGCAAGTGGGAAACATGAGGGGTAAAGGCAGTGCATAATAGTCAGAGAAATAGAAGCCTTGCTCATACAAGTATCCTCTACCAAAGATCTTGCTGTTCTTAAAATTTAAGGTAAGTCGGCGCAGTGAGTTTATCGTATCACCTGCTTACTGCACTCACAACATACAATCACCCCCTTAGAGACATGTGTGGTTAATAGGTATTGCAGAAAGAAGAGGCTTGGACTCTTGGTGGGCTGTGATGCCAATGAGGTTGAGGCAGCATGGACATCACCAGAAACAATAGCAGTGAGAAGCTCCTAGACTACCTTATTTAGGAAAACTTTGTGGTTATGAACACAAGGGCTGAACCTATATTTGCCACATCTATCAGAAATTAGGTACCTCATACCACCTTTTAACTATATATACGAAGGTCAAAATATACAACACCAACAACAAAGATAAACTATAAGCACCAGGCATACAAATTAAACTGTAAAACCTGCAACAAATTCTACATTGGGCAAACAGGTCAGAGCTTCCAACAAAGAGTTGAGGAACACACAAAATCACCCAAGCAGAACATCGACTCAGCATTCGCTAATCACCTAAAAGAAACACAAATACACAGACTTTAACCATAACCTAGAAATCTTACACATCAGCAAAGAATTACCACATCTCGACACAATAGAACAATATGAAATTTACAAACACACAAAAACACAAAATACTTACATATTAAACAAATACAAATAACACATACTCTTTGACATTATCGAAAACCTACCTTTAAAACTGTCACCACTTAACCTAACAATAACTCCACCGGAAAATTTAGACACTGATGAAGATCACCACGAAGCGATCAAAAACGTTCTCTCTCAGTAAGTTTTTACAAAATAAATTAAAGTCCGTATAGTCATAAACTAATGTAAAACTGATTTATTAAGTTTCTCCAAATATAATGAACTACAACATTCCAGAATGAACATGAGATAATGTTGCATCATAGGATGTTTAGTCTGTAGAGAGACTAAAGTTAGAACAAAACGCGGTGCGGTAAAACGTATTGTCAGCAAGGTTACTTGTGGTTGCGCAATCGTGATTCACAAAGCGAGGGGATACACAAAGCACGGTCGGTAAGCTTACGAAAGTTGCGCAATCATGAATTACATTTAACACAGAAAGTTTAAAAACCTCTCTAAACAAGATCAAGTCATTTAGAAACAAATCAACAACGAAACTGAATTTAATACGAATGTGAACGACAAGTTCTCATTAAACCTTAACTAAGCACTTACCCGAGGTAAGAAGTGATGTAACCTTCTGAAAAGCGAGGTAGTAGAGCTTCCACAGTACTGTGGTCGTTGGATGCTGCAGAGACGTCTTGACGGCAGTAAAGTAACTAAAACTCAATTTAAACCATGAGTAACAAGTACAAATTTCACCTTACAAAGGCACTTATAAGTTCCTACCACGCGACTACGCACTGAAGTTGCACAACCGGGGTAACCGAACGACACTTTAACAAAAGCGACGAAATATAGTTCAAAATGTTCATCGACACTGTCCGAACTTTACACATATATTATTAAATGCTCGCGGTACATATAAATTGGCTCCTAAATACAAAGCCAATGCGGAAAAGAACAGCGCGGTTTGACCAAGTACTGACCTAGTCGAGTGAAGAAATACTTCTCTACTGTGTTAAGGCGGAAAAAACGGTACAAAAATTGTAACACAATGAGAGCACTGATGCCAACTTAAGAATGCTAAATCGTTGACAACCAACTTTAACAGAGTTGCACTGGCTAAACAGCTGGCCACAGGTCAAACGTCAAAGAGTATCAAGAGACCAGTTGTACAGCTGAGGAATGTCGCGGCAAAATACGAAAATTACAAAACCTGCACTGAACAAAAGTCATGATTAGGGCAATTGTCCTGCATAAGGTAAAGTTTAGATCTCCCATAAGATCAAGCTAATATAATTTGAAATTCTCGATGGGGAAATGGATTCCTGACTTTCAGCAAAAAAATGGTACACTGAGAATTATGGACTACATTGACTGAGTAAACACCTTCTCATCCATGAATCCTTAAAATTAAATGAAATGAGTGTTATGTTTTGTGCTATAATTTCCAGAACTTTCAAAATACAGATATATTTTTCAGACATGAATTTTTGTTGTTTCATTTGAGTTATTTTTGGTTGTTGTTTGAAACCGACCCTGCAACTTTGTATATCTATACTATTATATAAAAATCTAATGTTGACTGTGTGTGTCTGTCTGTCTATGTGTGTGTGTGTGTGTGTGTTACTCAATCATGTAAAAACTACTGGACCCATTGAACTGAAATTTTACATGGACATTTTTATGGTCCCTGGTTAACACATAGGCCTATTTTTATTTAGAAATTCCAACAGGGCATCGCCCTATTGGCGTTGAAATCTCCTATAACACTCAATCTATACTCTATTATAAACTTGACGGCTTAATCAGCTGATAACCACATGTAAAAAAACACTCTTAAACACATTTAAACTGCTGATAGTAATTGTTTGTTGTTATTCATCTTTCAAGGTTAGTTATACTTTAGAAATGTTGTTACAAGCAGAAGCATTTCCTTCACTTGGTTTTTCAAGACAATAATAGGTAAGTTTATAAACTATAGTTTGGTATATTTATTGGAATTTAATTTCAGTAAATTAAATTCAACCCAAAAATACAAATATACATCAACCTCGTACAAAGGACAGGTACTCTGTTAGTTCTTGTTACAAATATATACTGTATGAATTCAGTTAAGGTCTTCTTACCACTTAATATCTTAGTCAAACAAAGAATAGTTTTACTTACACTATTTCTATATCTTTTATCTTTGTGCCAACTGCATTGATGACTTGAGTTGCAAGACCAGGAGGCAGATTTGTACCCTCCGCTTCTACTTTAAGATTAAAGTTGTATGTTTCTCCTGGTGTCAATGGTTCTGTCAGTTCATAACGACTGCCTGAAAAAATATATCAACTTCAGCTGGTGAACATTATTTAAAAATCACCTAAGTATTGCAATACAATTTTGGCAAAAACCCAAATACCACTAAAATAATTAACAATAACTAATAATACAAGTTACCTAAGATTAACCCATTATGTACATTTCGATAAACATGTCATTATCATCAGAGGGTCCTATTACAAAATTACAACCTAGAAATTTTGTACACCTAATAATTGTATATCAACTAAATTTTTTTTAATGGGTTTAGCTTCTAACAGCAGCAATTTCAACAATAAATTGAACTCAAACGATGATCAATGGCGAGTTTATTATTTTAATACCAATGATTATTGTTTTATTTTTATAGATTTGAATTGATCATCGTTTGAGTTTAATTTATTGTTTAAATTGTTTTAGCTTTATAAATTTTAAACTGTGTTACATCTATTATCAAATATGCTCTGGGGGAAAATGCACTAGGATATTCTACAGTGAATTTATTTTATAAGTACGAGGTCTGTTCAAAAAATACGCGGACTGAGGTCATAAAAAAAATGTACTTTATTTGGAAGTTACACGTCTGGGTCTCCTTCAAAGTACTCTCCTCCCCAATGCTCACACTTATCCCAACAGTGTTTCCACTTGTTAAAAAAGTCCTGGTACGCTTCTTTTGTGATGGCATTCAGCTCCTTCGTTGCATTTGCTTTAATCTCCGAAATCGTTTCAAATCGTCTTCCTTTGAAGGGGTTTTTGAGTTTTGGGAATAAGAAAAAGTCACAAGGAGCAAGGTCAGGTGAGTAGGGGGAGTGGGAAAGAACAGTGATCGAGTGTTTGGCCAAAAACTCACGAGTTCTGAGTGCTGAGTGAGCTGGAACGTTGTAGTGATGGATAAACCAGTTATCACTTCTCCACAGTTCTGGCCTTTTTCGTCAGACGGCGTCCCTCAGACGTTTCAGTACTTCAACAATGTAGGTAATCTGGTTGACTGTAGAGCCTTCAGGGAGGTACTCGTAGTGAACAACACCCTTAGTATCAAAAAAAACTGTCAGCATCACCTTAACATTCGACCGAACTTGGCGAGCTTTTTGGGTCTTGGAGACGTTTGACTCACCCATTGGGATGATTGGACCTTTGTTTCAATGTCGTAACCATACACCTATGATTCATCACCGGATATAATTCTTGACAAAAAGTTCTCATCTTCATTTAAACGATCAAGCTGTACCCGACAAACCCGGACGCGATTGGCTTTTTGGTTGTTGGTCATCAGGCGTGGCACAAATTTCGCAGCGACGCGGTGCATCTGCAATTTTTCGGTCAAAATCTCGTAACAAGATCCAACTGATATCTCACACTCTTCGGAAAGCTCCCTAATGGTCAGACGTCGATTTTCGCGCACCAGGGTGTTGATTTTGTCAACGTGTGGTTGTCAGTTGACGTTGAAGGACGTCCAGGACGCTCATCGTCATCAATCGACTGTTGGCCACCCTTGAAACGTTCATGCCACTTGAAACATGCAGTACGCTCCATGGCAACATCACGTTAGGGAGTGTTAAGAATGGCAAATGTTTCTATTGCAGATTTCCTTAGTTTTACACAAAATTTCACAGCAATTTGTTGCTCCTCCAGACTGTCCATTTTACAATCCGACAAACGAAAAAACACTCTTTACTAAACTGCGTGTAACTCATCAACAAATGAAGATATCTGCGCCTGAAATACTGCGTTTTAATCAGCTGATTTATACGAACCTGGCAACACCAAGCGGATTCTCCTGAAACTAACTTGAGCCGCGAAATTCAAATAGTCCGTGTATTTTTTGAACAGACCTTGTATAAAGTTTAATACAAATATTTAGAGTTATAATTCACGGAATAAAAAAAAGACATACAAAAAATGATAATCCTTTAAAACAAAATTTCAAAAAACCGAAGGAAAATTCCATCCAGAAATTTTAAATTCAGTTAATTAAATTGTACTGTATTTTTTTATTCAATTTTCAAACTATAAATATTTAAATTATTTCAATTAAATTTTTCAATTTTACTGATGACTGGTACTTCTAGCATTAAGCATAATAGACTGAAGTTTATTTTTATGTTTGTTATTTTTGCCGAATAATGTGTCACATTTCCAAATTTGTTTCGTGTTGTTCAAGTCTACGTCTTAGCTCACCCCAACATCCCGTTAGGTTAACAGAATGTCACTTCCCAGAGACATTACAACAAACTGCCAAAAAAAAAATTCAAAGACTAACGGGTAGTTTGTGCCTGTATACCTGATGCAAACAGCATAAAAATAAGTAGAGAACCTCAATATTTCTGCCCTGC
The DNA here is from genome assembly GCA_036971475.1 of Prosapia bicincta. Classification (NCBI taxonomy): domain Eukaryota; kingdom Metazoa; phylum Arthropoda; class Insecta; order Hemiptera; family Cercopidae; genus Prosapia; species Prosapia bicincta. The sequence continues at coordinate 735,751 of JBAIZL010000385.1, read as the reverse complement.
ATATGATGTGGTACTTGGTGTTACACCATGTGTCAAAATTTACTCTCGTAAATATATAGAACCCTTTTTACAAATTTTATGTACATTTATGTAGATATATATTGATGAAAGTGTATATATTTAGTGAATATTTTGTATTAAATGAATTACATTTTTTCCAAAAAAGAAAGCGAAACATTCATCATGTTACTGCCAAACTACATTCAAAAGCAGCAATTATTACAAAGGTGTGTTGCATTTTTTTTTAAAAATCACTTCAAAGTTCTAGCCTATATACACAAATAATATTGTATTATATAATATAGTATTTAAATAACTGTTGCACATTATATGTCATTAATAAGGATACTTTTCACAATTTCTGGGTTAATAATTAAGTGATATTTAAGAGAGATATTTCCCCCTTTATATAAAGAAAAAATGTTCAGTTGAAGAAAGTTCTAATGGCTTATAAAGAGGACTAGAAATGATTTTTTGGGCAGGAAATATGAAAACAAGAGTTATATTTGCGATTTCGGTGACTCTAAATCGGCATTGGAAGCTTTATCCAGATCCAAGACGAGAGCATACTTCAAACAGTTTCTATACTTTCACTCAGAAGGTAAAGCTATAACTTCGCAGTGGATGCGTCACAGAAAATAGTCACAAATGGTTATTCTTTATTTTTTCCGTCTGTGTAAAAAAGTAACAACTTGCAAGCAGCCATTTCTTGTAGTGTTTCCTTTAGTTATCCTTTACACGTTTTTTAAATAAGTGTAATGGATTCTACTGCATGATAGAACTCCAGGCATTCAGTAGCCAGTAGCAGACAATTGTAACAGATGATTATTCTTTATTTTTCTGACAGTGTGAAAAGATGATCTTGCAAAAAATCAGTTCATGTAGTTATGTTTTAAATTATCCTTAATAATTTATTTATGATAAAAACAAAATTATTTTGTGAAAAGAAAAATTATTACATTTGAGCTTAGCAAATTTACATATCGAACTTATAAATTGTTATGAATAATAAAATCCACAACAAACATTACAATTGACAAAAAAAAATTAAAGGGTAAAAAAGAAGGGTCCTAAAGAACAGATATCAAAGATCATAAGAGCAATAATTTAAATAGAAATTGTTAAAATTTTACAAGCATCTCAGAAAAAATTAAGTGGTAATAATAAAAGATATATATTGTCATATTTACGATATGGGACACTGAAGAAAATCGCCAAATAGCGATCAAAAATGTTCTGTCTCAGTAAGTTTTCAAGAATTTACAAAATTTAGAGTTCGGATAGTCATAAACTAATCACTTACAACTTTTTTTAAAAAATGTTTTAACTTGCCTATAGTAGCACTTACTTTTTTTGTTGAGGACGACCGTTTCGGGAGATGTGTCCCTTTGTCAACTCAGACCGTAACTCTGGATGGTTGATGCTTGGCTTGCAATATTAACATTTGTTGATTCCATCTTCGCGTGAGCCACTAGTAATCACTTACAACTTTTTTTAAAAAATGTTTTAACTTGCCTATAGTAGCACTTACTTTTTTTGTTGAGGACGGCCGTTTCGGGAGATGTGTCCCTTTGTCAACTCAGACCGTAACTCTGGATGGTTGATGCTTGGCTTGCAATATTAACATTTGTTGATTCCATCTTCGCGTGAGCCACTAGTAATCACTTACAACTTTTTTTAAAAAATGTTTTAACTTGCCTATAGTAGCACTTACTTTTTTTGTTGAGGACGGCCGTTTCGGGAGATGTGTCCCTTTGTCAACTCAGACCGTAACTCTGGATGGTTGATGCTTGGCTTGCAATATTAACATTTGTTGATTCCATCTTCGCGTGAGCCACTAGTAATCACTTACAACTTTTTTTTAAAAATGTTTTAACTTGCCTATAGTAGCACTTACTTTTTTTGTTGAGGACGGCCGTTTCGTGAGATGTGTCCCTTTGTCAAATCCCGACAAAGGGACACATCTCCCGAAACGGCCGTCCTCAACAAAAAAAGTAAGTGCTACTATAGGCAAGTTAAAACATTTTTTAAAAAAAGTTGTAAGTGATTACTAGTGGCTCACGCGAAGATGGAATCAACAAATGGGGCATAAACTAATGTTAAAGTGATTAATTAAGTTTCACCAAACGTAATGGGTTACAAAATTCAAGAAGATATATCATCATATGTTGATAAATAGACCTCCAAGGACGAATTATAATACTATTAAGGATTTAATTTGAAAGAGAGATGGATACAAAAAGAAAACTAATTTAATAAAATTTTGGAGTAGTTAGCTATCAGTTGATTTCCAAACAAAAAATATACTAATGTAATTAGAGAAGAATTCAAACTTAGTAGCATGTAGTGGTCAATGAACGCAAAGATCAGGACTCATAACATAACATTAAAAAAATTCCTAACGTTTTCCAAGTACTTAAGTTGTAACTTACTAATTGCTGATGCTATCACTACTGGTTTGAAACTCGTTATTTTTGTACTATTTAAAGAGAATAATTGTTTATCTTCATAATCAAACAATATTTTAAAAAATTATTATAAAGTATAAAATATACCCGAACTTTTACATATCTTATACGTCAATAGTTGTTATCCATTATATAAAAAAAATTAATATACAAATATACTGTACAGTAAGTAAGAAAACTTACTTTTACTAGTATAATTCCTGCACACTGAGACTGGTTTATCACAATTCCAAGAGTAAAGGAGGTGGTGTTGGTTGGTTGGAGGCTCATTGGGATCACTTGATAAAGAGCCGTCTAGAATGAGACTACTCTGTGAGTAAACACTTCTTGATCTTCCTCCTTTGATAATGGCTATTATAGGAAGCTCTACAATCTCAAAATAACACTGAAACAGTTTTATAACTTTATATAAGCTTTAATTCTTTGTTTACTTTAAAGTACTTGTATTGTGTATAACTACAAAAGAAAAAAGTATCCTAAGCACTCTTTTAGTACTAAATAAATATGAAATATTATTTAGTATTTACACTGTCTAAAAGTATGAGGCGTGTTTTTAAAGTAAGGGCCGTTTGAAAATTTAAAAAAACAAGGAAAATTCCAAAAACTAATTTTATTTTGGGAATCTACATACTTTTATCTATTTTTCTACATAGTTTCCAAGTTTTTGTAAACACTTATCATATCACACAACTAAATTTTGGAATCCTTCTTCATAAAAACTTGCCGCCTGCTGTGATAACCAAGAATTTACGGCCGTTTTCAATTCGTCGTCATCGTCATAACGGCTGCCACCCAAGTGATGTTTCAGATGACGGAAGAGATGAAAGTCGCTTGGCGCAAGGTCAGGGCTGTAGGCTGGGTGGTCCAAAATTTCCCAGCCAAAAGAGTTCAATGCAGCTCGGGTCTGAGCGGCAGTGTGAGGCCTTGCATTATCGTGCAGAAACAAAATTCCTTTTGTGAGCATACCACGTCTCTTGTTTTGAATTGCTCTGCGCAGCTTCCTCAGGGTTTGGCAGTAGGCTTCTGCATTTATTGTCGTTCCTCGTTCCATAAAGTTGACCAGCAAAACACAATGCCTATCCCAAAACATGGCCGCCATGATCTTGCGCTGTGACAAAGTCTGTTTGGCTTTGACCTTTATGGGAGATTGTGTGCGTCTCCATTCCACGCTTTGTTGTTTCGATTCAGGAGTGAAATGCGAAACCCACGTTTCGTCTCCAGTTACGACCCGACTCTGCATGTCGTCACCATTTTTGTCATAACGTGTCAGAAAATTCAAGGAACTCTCGAGTCTTTTGTGTTTGTGCTCCTCCGTCAGGAGTTTAGGGACAGTTTCTTAAAGTTTAATTTTTCATGATTAGATTACAGACCTCGAAACTTCGGGAAATTCGTGAGAGAGAGTAGTGATCGTGAAGCGTCTGTTGTCCCGAATTTTCGCTTCAACTGACATTAGAGATGGACGAACAGATCGCGTTTTGTCATGGACATTGTCGCTGCCATCTTTGAAGTCTCGAACTCACTTATGCACTTTTCCTTCACACATGGCATTAGCACCATAAACTTCAGAAATCTGTCGGTGAATTTCTGCAGCAGACATGTTTCTTATTCCCGCGAACTATGAGGGAATATAAACAAACGGCCCTTAGTTTAAAAATACGCCTAGTATTCAAATAAAGCAGCATTTGATACAGTCTCTTAATATATTTTTTCTGATCCAGTGAAGCTAAATTGAAAACATTTCACAATAAACTAATGGTCTCAGTTTCTTCTATGAGGGGCAAAAGTACTATTTTGAAATTTAGTTTACAAGCACATGAAAATATTTCCCACATCCCACTGCATTGAGACCATCAACTATGAAACTTATTGCTAGATCAAATCATACATAACTTTTTAAGAACATTGTGTTATGAAATTTAATTTTATAAAATTAACTTACAAAGTCAAAGTTGTAGAAAGATTCAACAACTTTGTTCCTGACAAAAGTTGTATTTGCCCACAATTTTACTTTATACAATCCTGTTTTCATTGAAAACGGTTTAATGACATACTCTGATATTTTTCTTTCTTGCTTAAATAAATTTCTTTCTTCGTTAAAACTATTGCCATCTGAAAGTAAACAAGAAATATAAAAGAAGGTTTAAGTAAATTCCTACTGAGGTTAACAAAGAAAAATTTTATTAAAGTTGCCCTACAGCACTATTTATGATATTTGTACAAGATATATATTAGGAGAGTGTGAGCTAATAGAAGGAATTTAATAATAAAAAGAAACAATAAAAATCATTTGATACAAAGTTACAAAAGCATTTCTGAAAAATATTTCATTCAAGAATATTCAATTCAATTACTTTTATTTGAGTATATACTTTTTATTTTCAATTAAATATTGCAGAGTTAAAAAAATGTAGTGGAATCATAACAAAACGGTTCTAAACATTTATACAAAATTTAATTTTTTTATTTTGTTCTATCTGTTATGTTGTTACTGTCGATGGCTACAAATTTCTATCTTTAAAGTCAGAATTCATTCCTTTACTTGCTAATTCTGCCTGTCAATCTCTAGGGGGATTATTCAAGAGGCAGCTAAACAGAACATATTTAGCAAATGTTGTGGACTCTGTAGAAGGACCTGTATAGAAATGTTTAAGACAAAGCAAGTATATTGCCTTGAAGCAATATAGCATAAGTGTTTCTACACAGGATTCCTAGGAACTGAAATTAAAGCAATACACCGCAACCATTCCTCAATATCCATTTTACTCTACTATCTGTTTTACTCGAATTTATGACCCTTATCTATAAATAGGTTTAATTGACTGAGCATCAAATAGAACTAAAAAAGGAGGACCATGTAAAAGGCCGTTAACAATTACATCGGCTCATCCTCTTTACACACTTGTGTCGAGGACATCTTTACTTATGCATTCCCACGGGAATTATTTTAATTACTGTGATTTAAAAATTACTTTTAAATTTCAGTATTCGATTTTATACAAATAAAGTATAATAACTGTTTAATATTATATATATAATATTATTAAAATTATTACATTATTAATTATTATTATTATTATAAATTAATAATATTATGATTATTATTATTTAAATAACCATATTAGAAAACATTCCCATATTAAAAAACCGATTTAATAGAAGTGCAAAAAGGCCTAAAAATGACAATCTAGAAACCACTACAAATGTATAAACACAAAAATAATATAATAAACTTACAAATAAAATAAAAAATGATAAATTATTTAACTTATTAGACAAAACTAACCTCAAGACAAACTAAATAAAATTTTCCAACAGTGCAGTGAAATATATAAATATATATTAATACGTTTTCTTGTTTAATAATTTAAAACAACATAGGTTATTCAAATGACTCCTTGATGACAGTTCTCAAAATAAATACACTTGTCATACAAGTTAAGCCACCTTAAACTTAAGGCTGTCCACACCTCTATCTGACAGCCTGTTGGACCTTGATGCTCTCACCCCAGGCAACTTTATCATTGGAGTACTGTTTCCTCTCCATTCTGCAGTCCCATTTCATTGACATGAAGATATCCTGGCTAAAGGTTTGGGACCCCTCTCAGGATATATTAAAAAATTCTGACACCTCTGTCGTCAAGAGTATCTCCACATGCTAAAGTAACAAACAGTGGAACAGAAAGATACTCACCACTACTTAATCTAAGAACTCTCTGCACCACTACTTTGGCCCTTTAGTGCTACATTCTAAATGTCTGATGAGTGTGTCAAAATACCTCTTATTCTATTTAATGAATAACAAACAACTGCAATTAGAATGGTATAGTGTTTTCCTTTCCTATACATTAAAGTAAATTACACAAGTGCATCACAGACAAGTGAGGATGTAGTTCACCTCTATGGTATTGCAGTACTTTATACTCACTATATATATATATATTCTTGATATTTTATGTTATCCATTGTTTTTCCGTTGCACTGACTTTATGAAGTTAATATATTACTATTGTAAGTAATTTTATCCACCATTAAGTGCAATGATTTTACCTTGAGTGATGAGGCGCCTTTTGGTCACTTGACCATTGTCGAATCACTCTGTGATTTGGCAATGGTCAAATGACCGAAAGGCGCCTCATCACTCAAGGTAAAATCATTGCACTTAATGGTGGATAAAATGACTTACAATAATAATATATTAACTTCATATATATATATATATATATATATATATATATATATATATATATATATATATTATAACATTTATAGAATGGGCTATATAATATTATTTAAGAATTGGAAGAATATAGTAGAAATAACTCACACAAAATTTAAAAAGAAATTCATTAAAAGATTGGTTAGGTTAAAATGGAAACTAAATTTAGGTAAAAGCCTAGATTAGTAAACAAGGTATTTGAACTGTAAATACATAAGGAAATTTGTTGTATAAAATAAAATTTAAAACAAGATAATCTAATAATAGTTATGTGTAAACAAAATTGTAAATATTAGTAACATAGGGCATAAGTAATTACTTGAAGGAGAAAGTGAAATACGATTGTAAACAATGAGATTGGAAGGTTATGTTTCTATGAATTCGGCTCAAAACACACACAATTCGGAAATAACACAAAAGTAAAACACAAAGACACTTCACACACTAATAATATTAATAAAATAAACACTGGAAGGTTTGTTGAGGATAGGAAATTGAAACAGTATGTTAACAAAATTAAAACTGGTGAAAACAAGCGCCTTATTGCATCAGCTGTAAAAACAAATGGAAGTAGGTCAGTTGCAGTTTGACTCTAGTGAGAAGGAATCGAACTAAATTATAAACCATCTGATTTTGTTTTTTGAAGAAGGAAGCCGCCATATTAAAAAAAACAAACAATTGTGTAAAATCTAAGGACGCGTAGTTTAGTCAGAGATAGCGTGGGGACGCGACAAGACGGATCTGCCAGGACCAGTCAAAATTCTATGTATTAGGAACTTCGTCAAAATTATATAGATTTGTTAAGAAGACTGGCCAAACTAAATTAAGGAGAAGTGAATTTCAAAATATAATACAGTGGAAATATAATGTGAAGTAAACAAAAAAGAATTTAAGTGTGTAAAATGTCTAACTGGAGAGAACGGGAATTTTACGTAAGCGACCAGCAGAATTTTGATATTTATTAAGTTGAGAAATAGCGCTATAAAAATAACTTTGGTGGACTTTTAAGATAATAGAGAAGTTTAAAATTGTACATTAGAATATCTTGTAGTAAATCAATAGTAAGTAATAAGAAATAATCCAGTTCAAATAGTTTAGCCTTTTTGCATATTCAAAATTTAAGTTTTTCCATCAGGAAAATATTTATTAAAACTAATTTCAAAATTTAATATTGTTTTTCAAAATTTATTTAATTAACAAAAGAGTTAATATAGCCCATGCTATAACCCCGAGATTGTAAGAGATCGTAAAATTAGCCAAGGGTATTAAAATTGTGTAACTATAAAATCAAAAGAAACAAGAGTTAAACCGAGTTTGTTAAAACTTGTTAAGTTATAAATTTTTGTTTCGTGTTTATTGTTTAACTGTTAAAATAAAATTGTTCTGTTAACTGTTGAAATAAAATTGTGATAATAAAGAATTATGAATTGTTCCTGAATGAGTAGTTTTTTGGTTATTAAAAAGAAATAATATATCTTCATTTAAATAAAATATTTAATAATATAAACCCCGTTGTATTGTGTTTTATAAATATTTTACATTTGGCACACCAACGTGGGGTACGATTATTAGAAAAATAATAATAAAGAATTAATTATTCATTTAAATATTTAATAGTAAAACCCCGTTGTGTAGCGTCTTAAGACAATTATGTTATAATTGGCGCAACAACGTGGGAGCTCGATAAAATAAGAGATGAAAATTTATTTAGAGAGATTTTGAAACAAAATTAATTTAGAACTTTTTATATGAAAAACATTTGAACTGGAAATAGATTTAGAAAAAATTTTGTAAAATTAAACACTGAGTTGAATAGAATCAAGGCTAGGTTTATAGTATATATAAAAATTGTTTATGTTTGTATAATAAGTTACTTACAAAAAAAAAAAAAAGAAGAAAATATTATAGGCGAACTGGTAGTTGTAGGGGACTAGGAAAAAGGGACAATTTTGGAAATGAAAGAAATAAAAATGGAAGGCACAGATATGCCAATAGGAAACATTGAAGTAGAGGAAGCTAGGGGACTACCACCTATGCAAACCCAACAAAAAAAACAGGGAAATAATGAGAATGAAGATTTAAGGGAGATGATGAGAACTCTCATGGAAATGAGTGAAAAAGGGAGTGAGAAAATAAAAGAGGAGATGAAGGATATGAGAGAGGATCTAAATAGACAATTAAATATAAATAATGAAAAAATAAATAGACAATTAAATATAAATAATGAAAAAATAAATAGACAATTAGATAAGATAGATGAAATAAAAGGGGAAATGAAAGATATGAGTGAGGATATGAGGGAAATAAACAAAAAATTAGAGGAAAATAGAGACGAAATGAGAGAGATGAAGGAAGATTTCAAATTCATAACACAGGAAATACGGGAGGAAAATAGGAAAATGATAGAGGATATGAGGCGACAGTGGAGGACAGAGAATAATGCTGTAGTAGAGGATGTGAGAAGAGACTTAGAGGAGAAAGATAGAGAATTAGAGGAGGAGATTAAGGAAAATTTTGAGGAAACAAAAGAAATAATAGCTGATGAGATAGAAATTAATAAAAAAGAGATAGAGAAAGTCGAATATATAACAAAGAAAAACACAGAAGAGTTAGGAGAGTTAAAATTAAGAAATGAAGTAGGAAAGATGGAGGTACTGCAAATAAAAAATTTAACAATTCAAACCGCAACTAATAAGAAAATTGAAAAGATTAATAAAATGAAAATGGTAATAGGAGAAAGAGGAGGAGTTAAATATCCGTCTCAATGCTTAGTGGTACAAAGCTTATTGAGAGAAATGATCATAGGTACGGATATGTTAATGGATGTGGAGGCACAACTCGAGTTTGGAAAATGGGAATTGGAATTTAAATATGAGAGTAACACAGAAAATAGAACTTATGAAGCAGATGGGAGATACAATGGAGATGTAAACGGTGTTAAGGCAAGGACAGGCGTGGGGACAAGAAAAGAGCATGGTGCCCACAGTCAATTGGAAAACTAAGACAATCAGAAACCCAGAAATAGAAATTAAATAGAGGAAACAAGTTTACAGGCATTAATCGACACAGGCAGTAAAATGACATGTATCAAGGAGAACTGGAAAAGAAAAATAATAATAAAATAGGAAGGGAGATATTAAATATAGGTGAAGGAAGCAATATGAATAAACTCTAGGTGATTATGTGTATAAGAAAACGTTAGCAGGAGATAAGTTTTAAGGGATGGTAACTATATCTACGATAATTTATTGGAAACTTCGTCGAATAATGAATAAAAATAAATATGAATCTATGTTAATAAATATTGAAGCATCGTTGTAAAAAAAATATGGTAATTGTGTATTTAAACTTCGTCGTATTGTAAGGGAGAATCTGCGTTGATAAATAATGGAACTTCGTCGTATATATTATGAAAGAAATATGAATCTATGATAATAAATATTAAAGCATCGTTGTAATAAAAATATGGAAATTGTGTATTTAAACTTCGTCGTATTGTAAGGGAGAATCTGCGTTGATATATATAAGTATTAAAACAAAATTTATATTCGTTGATATAGGGACAGTGTAATCGAAGGAGCTATAGATATGATCAAATAGAGGATATGGGATTGCAACCTTTAAAAATATTAGATGTTAAACTTCATACAAAATAAACTGAGATGATATAAGAAAATAATTGAACTGGATGTGAGATTGGAAGGGGAGATAAAATACTAACTTAGAACTGAGAGTTAGATGAAGCTAAAAGCAAAATAAATATGAGATCAATAATAAACAAGGAATAAACAGAAATAAGGGAAAGAGAAATGTTATAACCAATTTGACCAAATCTAGACATACTATGACTCGGATAGGCTGGGATTTAAAGACACGGTATCAGAGAATATATGTTAAATAAATATTGAATCAGACTTATGATTGGAAGGATTCCAATTGTAATAAAAAAAAAATATATATATATATATATATATATATATATATATAATTATGGAAGAAATTGTAAATACCAGAACATGATTTATTGTTACTATATGTTAGAATTGTTAAAGAATTGTTGAATGAATGTTAGTTATAAGTATATTGTATTGTTAGAAGATATGTTAAGTAATATGTAGCTTGAAGTGTTCAGCTCAGTATTTGATTGTTAAAGAATTAAGATAAAATTGGGTCGTAGGAATTAAGTATAAATGGACAATTTAAAGTATAAATGTTAATTTAAATTTAATTTAAGAAAAAAAATATGTATATTTAATCAAGCTTGTAAAATGTAAAGAATGTGTAATGTAGATATTATGAATATTTTTTTATTTAAATTAAATTAGGGGACATTATAACATTTATAGAATGGGCTATATAATATTATTTAAGAATTGGAAGAATATAGTAGAAATAACTCACACAAAATTTAAAAAGAAATTCATTAAAAGATTGGTTAGGTTAAAATGGAAACTAAATTTAGGTAAAAGCCTAGATTAGTAAACAAGGTATTTGAACTGTAAATACATAAAGAAATTTGTTGTATAAAATAAAATTTAAAACAAGATAATCTAATAATAGTTATGTGTAAACAAAATTGTAAATATTAGTAACATAGGGCATAAGTAATTACTTGAAGGAGAAAGTGAAATACGATTGTAAACAATGAGATTGGAAGGTTATGTTTCTATGAATTCGGCTCAAAACACACACAATTCGGAAATAACACAAAAGTAAAACACAAAGACACTTCACACACTAATAATATTAATAAAATAAACACTGGAAGGTTTGTTGAGGATAGGAAATTGAAACAGTATGTTAACAAAATTAAAACTGGTGAAAACAAGCGCCTAATTGCATCAGCTGTAAAAACAAATGGAAGTAGGTCAGTTGCAGTTTGACTCTAGTGAGAAGGAATCGAACTAAATTATAAACCATCTGATTTTGTTTTTTGAAGAAGGAAGCCGCCATATTAAAAAAAACAAACAATTGTGTAAAATCTAAGGACGCGTAGTTTAGTCAGAGATAGCGTGGGGACGCGACAAGACGGATCTGCCAGGACCAGTCAAAATTCTATGTATTAGGAACTTCGTCAAAATTATATAGATTTGTTAAGAAGACTGGCCAAACTAAATTAAGGAGAAGTGAATTTCAAAATATAATACAGTGGAAATATAATGTGAAGTAAACAAAAAAGAATTTAAGTGTGTAAAATGTCTAACTGGAGAGAACGGGAATTTTACGTAAGCGACCAGCAGAATTTTTATATTTATTAAGTTGAGAAATAGCGCTATAAAAATAACTTTAGTGGACTTTTAAGATAATAGAGAAGTTTAAAATTGTACATTAGAATATCTTGTAGTAAATCAATAGTAAGTAATAAGAAATAATCCAGTTCAAATAGTTTAGCCTTTTTGCATATTCAAAATTTAAGTTTTTCCATCAGGAAAATATTTATTAAAACTAATTTCAAAATTTAATATTGTTTTTCAAAATTTATTTAATTAACAAAAGAGTTAATATAGCCCATGCTATAACCCCGAGATTGTAAGAGATCGTAAAATTAGCCAAGGGTATTAAAATTGTGTAACTATAAAATCAAAAGAAACAAGAGTTAAACCGAGTTTGTTAAAACTTGTTAAGTTATAAATTTTTGTTTTGTGTTTATTGTTTAACTGTTAAAATAAAATTGTTCTGTTAACTGTTGAAATAAAATTGTGATAATAAAGAATTATGAATTGTTCCTGAATGAGTAGTTTTTTGGTTATTAAATAGAAATAATATATCTTCATTTAATAGTATAAAACATCGTTGTATAGTGTTTTATAAAAACTTTACAATATATATAGTGAGTATAAAGTACTGCAATACCATAGAGGTGAACTACCTCCTCACTTGTCTGTGATGCACTTGTGTAATTTACTTTAATGTATAGGAAAGGAAAACACTATATCATTCTAATTGCAGTTGTTTATTATTCATTAAATAGAATAAGAGGTATTTTGACACACTCATCAGACAATTAGAATGTAGCACTAAAGGGCCAAAGTAGTGGTGCAGAGAGATCTTAGATTAAGTAGTGGTGAGTATCTTTCTGTTCCACTGTTTGTTACTTTAGCATGTGGAGATACTCTTGACGACAGAGGTGTCAGAATTTTTTAATATATCCTGAGAGGGGTCCCAAACCTTTAGCCAGGATATCTTCATGTCAATGAAATGGGACTGCAGAATGGAGAGAAAACAGTACTCCAATGAGAAAGTTGCCTGGGGTGAGAGCATCAAGGTCCAACAGGCTGTCAGATAGAGGTGTGGACAGCCTTAAGTTTAAGGTGGCTTAACTTGTAAGACAAGTGTATTTATTTTGAGAACTGTCAGCAAGGAGTCATCCATGCTTTCATACAAGTGGTTTGGTACGATTAATTGATGCTTCCCCAAAACCTCCCTGGTGTGAGGCTAAAGATGTTTAAATGGAAGCTAATTGCTTGTGGTTATGTATCATGAGAGATCTTGTCACAGGCAAAAGCTGAGAGTACTGCAGTTCTGACAATCTTTGTGAAGAGGCATTGTTGCCAATGAAGTTGGTGCCGCAATTGAAGTAGATGTCTAAGCAGAGGCCTTGTCTTGCAACAAAGCGACGAACAAATATTCTGTCATTAGATCAGTTGCAATTTCATGGCCTTTGATACCATTCAGACGAATAGACATAAGTTGAACTTGATATGTTGTACTAATCACACAGAATGCATTTTGGAAGTGTAGAAACTGCAATAGTTAATATCGCAATGAAGGAATGGTCAGTCAGGAACTGGGCAGGGCACCCATAGGCGGGCTGAAGTTTTTTAGTTTTATTTTGAAGCTTCTTCTGCATTTAGAGATTGGAGATTGAATTACACTGCGAGAGGAAAGTATTCACGTGTCTCTAGTGAGGATCGATTCAGTCAGTTATAGTTCGTAATGAAAATGTGTACTGTACTTTGTTCATGGTTGATAATGGAATGAGTCACTGGATGTCTTTTTTTAGGTAGATAAAGATGACGAGCTTCTGGCGTGACGTCTGTGTAGCTGATGTGTCCTCCAACAAGAACCAGACCATCATCCAGAACCAGACCATTGATGAAGGGGTTCATTAATTGTAGAGGATGAGAGCATAGCATCGAAGCAAAGTAATGCTTGAAGTAAAAGTTAAACATTGGGTTAAGCGGAAACTCTTGAGATTCTTCATGTTACAATTACTGAAGCTAAGATGCGTTTAGAAGTTTTGCGACAATTACAACATACTGCAGTTTGGTCCATGAAGGGAACTTTAATAGATGGTCCCATTTTCTTGCGAGTTCTGCAATGAGTGTGTGTTCAACATTTATTTTGGTCTCTTCGAACTTGCTGAGTTCTACCATATAAACAGCAATTTAGGCCTACTACTATGTTTGTCATGTGACTATAAAATAGCATGAGCGATGTGAGGCCTGTCTACCATAGCAGATGTTGAGTTCCAAGTCTGAAAAACTAAGTGAAGCTATTCAGTCCACAATGTTTTATGTACCAGAGATATGTGCCATGAGTGAGACAGCGTTAGCTCTAAGATCTGAGTTATGCAATTAGCCGCATAAGTTTTTAAGCAATAAGTTGGCATTTGGATCCATGATAGAGCCCCTGAAGAGTCACACCACAGGTTCCAGAAGGTACTGTAATTTTTTTTCATGTGAATTATGAGTTGTGATAGAAGACGTGCAGCACAAAGTTCCAATCTAGGACTTGTAACCCATTTCAGAGAGCTACATGGCTTTTAGTAAGTAACTGCCTTAAGACGACTTTGTCATTCAGGAACTCGCTATTCATAAAGTACGGTGGGATACCCAGAATCTGTGTAATTTTTTGTCAGTTCCTTTCAAAAAGGATTAGACCAATGTACTTTAATATAGGAAGTGTGGAGTATGTAAAAAACGAAGGCTTGCCATTGCATAGGTAATCCATTTGTCCCATATGACACGTGCTATACATATGACACGTGCTATACATAACGTTAGCATCATACATTTCACAAGCATGGTGTATAGCATGAGAAAGCAGCAGCGATCATATATTTTTGCAATTTAACAAAGAATACTGCTTTGATGTTTAGAGGCTTAGATAGTTCGAGAACATATATGAAATGATCTCGGAATGAATCCCATTGTAGTCCAAAAATTAAATAATGCAAGTCTTCATAAGTTTGTAAGAAAGCCGGAGTTTTGAAATCCTCTGGTGGAAGGAAGTGGAGTAGTTGGCTAGAATTGGTACACCATTTGTGAAGTCAAAACCTTCTTTGTTCTGTAAGCAGAAGAGTTGTTTTTGAAGTTCCATAGCTTTCCATGGTAACAGATCCTGTTATAAAGTCCATAACATGTATTAATGTTGAAGTAAGTTTAATGTATAGGCACATAAATATAAGTTTGAAAAATGTGTTGCCATTAATGTTCAGGGCTGTCAAACCCTTGTGGCTAGTTAACATTTCCCTTGAAATAGAAATTTCTTAAATTCGATAACCTCGGGTGAATTAGTAAGCAGTTGTTACCACTTTTTCTTTAAAATTAAGAAATCAGGAAACTTTTCTTCTAGGAGTAAATAAGAATGAGTTTTAGTGAAGGTAGAAATCATAATTGACTATATTATGTATTTTGCTCCGAAGCAAATATTTACACTATTTAAATATGCAAATATTCCTTAAAATTTGTAAACCCATCTTAGCCATTTAAAACGCATTTTGAAGGTACCTAAAATGAGAAATTTAACAGACTTTTATTTTCTGTTTTAAAATTATTCTTACTAGAAATTTATTTTAGTCTCGTCAACATAAGAATAACAAAATTCAAAATCCTATAATAAAAGGAAAGACTATTTTTAAAATCAACATGTTTTAAGGTTGTAATGTTTCTTTTTATATATTATTGCCAAACTAGTATTTTACCGCCAAATAGTTCTGAGAGCAAACACTTCTAATTGTCGCCGTGAGATACTGACTTTTGACTGATAATAAAACAGCTGACCAAGTAAAGTTCGATATTTCTGCTACAGTGGATGCAACCGATGGACTGCATCCGGCTGAGTGCTAGCTTCCCGAGGAGAACCAGTAAGAGGTAACGCCTAAGTCCTAGTAACGACTCACAACAGGTAAACGACTCATTTAATATTCTTTTTATATTTGTTGATAATTCGTACGTTTATCTGAATGCACTGTCAATGGCCTGTAGAGGATTTTATGTCCGTTAATTGTACTCAACTGTATTTTAGAGTTAATATCAATGACTTCCCGTTTTATTAAAATCCCCCGATGGCAGCAGAATGTCAAGGGCACAGACACAGCATCTATAAGCAACAGGTAAAGATATGCCACTAAACAAATATTACTCACAGAAATAAATGTTCCACTCTAATAGGAAGTCTGTCCTTCCTTGGCACTTCCTATTTGGCTTTACAATACTTCTAATGGTGTTGGTACTTTTACGAGTAAATGGGAGATCAGAAGGATTATCTCCACTGCAAAAACAAACATATGCATTATTTTTACAAATTACGTCTAATACAGTCAATAATATTACTGCACTCTGTAACTTTTTTTCTTTTCAAAAAACCAAATGGTTATCATGGGCAAACAAGGTCGGTTTTTAAAACAAAAGATATTAGAATACCAAGAAATATATAAATAATATATATATATATATATATATATATATATATATATATATATATATATATATATATATATATTTAATATTAAATAATATACACAATTACAGGAATAATTTATTGAACAATACATTCAAAGCTTTTCGTTAGTTGACATTACCAACATCCTCAGTATTCTTAGAATAAGATTCTTAGTATTGTAATTCCTGAGGATGTTGGTAATGTCAACCAACGAAAAGCTTTGAATGTATTATTCAATAAATTATTCCTGTAATTAGTGTATATTATTTAATCTTAAAAATAATTCTAACAGGGAAACATATTTAATATTCTACAAATATATATATACATATAATAAATATATAATTAGATAATTATTTTCCTGAAGATGCTGGTACTATTTTATCGGCAAAAAGCTTTGAATAAATATATTCATTAAAAGTATTCTTGTTTTTGAAATATTTTTAATTTATTAACTATATTACAAGAAAACATATCACCATATCTAAAATAAATATATATATATATATAGGAATTTTTGGACTTGATAGGAGACTGACAGACTTACCTAAAGGCAATAGTCCAAAACTGCAATCTCTTTGGAAATAAGCACATATAAAACACTTAATACACTTTTATTTGAAATATTTCGATCAACATGATCTTCTTCAGTCAAGAAAGAGAAAAAAAAAAGCACTTTTTTTCTTTCTTGACTGAAGAAGAAGATCATGTTGATCGAAATATTTCAAATAAAAGTGTATTAAGTGTTTTATATGTGCTTATTTCCAAAGAGATTGCAGTTTTGGACTATTGCCTTTAGGTAAGTCTGTCAGTCTCCTATCAAGTCCAAAAATTCCTAAATAAGCTTTAAGCTCTACTAGAACTAACCTATATATATATATATATATATATATATATATATATATATATATATATATATATATATATATATATATATATATATATAGATTTTTTGGACTAGGAGACTGACAGACTTACCTTGGTAAGAGTCCACACTGTAGTCTTGAAATAGAAACACATAAAAGCACTTAAACAATGATATATTTCAACCACACAGTGGTCTTTATCAATCGAAGAGAAAACACAAAAAGAAATATGAGAGAATAAAAAAAAAAAAAAACAAACAAAAAAAAACAAAAACAAAAAAAAATATATATATATATATATATATATATATATATATATATAT
Source organism: Prosapia bicincta (assembly GCA_036971475.1). Taxonomy (NCBI): domain Eukaryota; kingdom Metazoa; phylum Arthropoda; class Insecta; order Hemiptera; family Cercopidae; genus Prosapia; species Prosapia bicincta. The sequence goes on along the minus strand of JBAIZL010000385.1, from coordinate 718,212 downwards.
ATATATATATATATATATATATATATATACAGTAGTCCCGATAATTCGAGGTAGATAGGACGAAACAGCCTTGGATTACACGAAAATACATTCCTGTGGATTAAAAAAAATTGGTGTTTTAATAAACCCCTATACAGTGCTATAATTAAGAATGTATAAAATAAGTTTCTAGAACTTTATATGAACATTAAATGAAAGCCTGACTCATTTCCTTTGCATACCGTATTAATATAAACATATCTTGGAAGCCTGACTCATTTCCTTTGCATACTGTATTGATATAAACATTTATTGGAAGCCCGATTCATTTCTTTTGCATACCGTATTGATATGGACATTTTCATGGAACCTTGATTCATTTCCTTTGCATACCGTATTGATGTGAACATTTCTTGGAAGCTCAACTCTTTTCCTTTGCATACTGTTTGGATATAAACATGTTTTGGTAGCCTTTATAACAAAATAAACACAAAAGTATACCTCTGAGAAACTACATTTAAATAATTATTTGAAATTTCTTGCCTTTAAGAATGAGTGATTCTATACTTCTATAGGCTTAACCAGGGCTACTAGACTACAACCGGTTGTAGTCTAGTAACCATGGGCTTAACTATTGCATACTCCTAACTAGGTAATATGTATAGTGATATACTGTTAGGTGTTAAAACTCTAATTTAATTAACCCTCTAAATGGATCTTAAAACCAAAATTATGCATTTGTTGATTCCATCTTCGCGTGAGCTACTAGTAATCACTAAACACTTTTAAATGTTTTAAACTTGCCTGTAGTAGCACTTACTTTATTTGTTGAGGACGGCCATTTCGGGAGATATGTCCCTTTGTCAACTCAGACCGTGACGGAAAAATTATGTTTAAAAGAGAAAACCTCTTTTAGAAGGTTAACTTCGTAAAAGGAACGATCATTTTGAAACGCATCAGCAAGTAAGCAATTACGTATTCACTTAGTTAAGTAGCGTAAAATTAGTTAGCAATAGTTTAACCTAACTGAACTCAAGCCTTACTTAGATATTGGTATGTAATGTAAGTTAGTTTTTTACATTCTCGGTCATTTATGAGGTTACTGTAATCTGGGCAGTGAACAAAAGAAAATTTAACAAGAAATGTTATTTATGACAAATAATTATAATTTAGTTATTTAAAATGTTATTAAAATATTTTACTGAGTTGCTTGGAATGGCACTGGTTGCAATTAAAGAAATTTATTTAACTAAATATTTCTGGCTCGTTGTATGTTCATAGTTACCCTTGGACTTCTCGCTTCCTCTTGCGATGTTACTTTCTCTTGAATCCCCTCCTTGCTCTTTGCATGCAATAGACTTGTCAGTAGCACAGCAGCAGCTCTTACTACACTTAACAAACTCCTACTCTCCTTTAAAATAACCTTATCATACAACTATCTGAATTCCCTTTACCTAATTAATTCCCTTACCTTTTTTTTTAATAACTTTCCATTATTATTAGAAACTTCCCTTCTTCTTTAGAATTTATCTCATTGTTTTAACAAGTTCTACCACTGTCATTTCCATGATCTTCCGTTTTGAGGTAATCTTATGTTAATGACCTATTCCCCCATCTGACAATTTTCAGCTAATCACAAAACACTCAAGTACAACCAATAGAGTTTTAGCTCTACCAGATCTACTTTAAAATGTGCACCATTATTTTGAAGGTTTGATTATATTCCTTTCTCCTACATCATTAAGCCGTTACCATAACTTTCCCTACTGGTACTTTAGAGAATCCTGTAGTGCTTTATTTCTACTAAGTACATCCTTTCATGTTGTAAAGTCAAAAGCCTTAGATTCAATCTTTTATGTTTACAACTAAAAGAAGGCCATGTTTCTGTATTTTATGTTTAACTTTACAAACTATTAAGAGCTTCATGTTCAACTATTTTGCCCTTTGTCAGCATTTTAAGACTTCAGTTCATCTTTGTCTTGCTAAGCAATATTTTAATGTTACAAAAAAAATTATATATATAGCCTCCCTCCCTCTCTCTCTCTCTCTCTCTCTCTCTCTCTATATATATATATATATATATATATATATATATATATATATATATATATATATATATATATATATCTGATAAATGCTATTTAGGAATTTTTGGACTAGATAGGAGACTGACAGAATTACCGAGTGGCAATAGTCCAAAACTCAAATCTCTTGGAAATAAATAGACACACATAAAACACATAACACTATTGAAATATTTCGATCCTACAATGGTATTTTTCAATAAAAACCTAAAAAACTGTACTCAAAGGAGAATACGTCAGTCTTTTCTGTTTTTAATGAAAATAATCATTGTTTGATTGAAATATTTCAATAATAATATGTGTTTTATGTGCGTCTATTTGTATCCAAAACATTGCAGTTTTTTAACTATTACCAGTCTTCTAGGTCAGTCTTCTATCTAGTTCAAAAATTCCTCGTGTATGTGTGTGTGTGTATGCGTGCGTGCGTGATTGTATAATGTGTGGGTTTGACGTTATGTTTGTGTAGTTGTGGTTTGGGGATATGAGGATGATCAGCAAAATTTAATAGAGAATTTTTGTTTGTAAATGGTTTTATCTGATCTTGGTAATACATGTAAAATGACCTTTCTGTTTGGCCTGGAGCAAGAACTGCAAATTAGTTTGTATTTGCTAGCTGAGTTCTAAATGCCTTTATTTGAGATGTTGGGTTTAAATTGTTTGTATGCCGAAAGTTATTTCGTAATTATCTTTTTATAATATGTTGGTCAATTTATGTGTTAGTTTTGGATGTTCTGTATGGTATAGTGTTATGTATTTTGTAGGTTTTGAGTTAATTTTTCTGGGTTGAACTTTAGAGTATATTTTTCGAGTGGTTATACTAGTATAGTTTATCAATCATTAATGCATTGTGTCCATTTGCTTGTGCTATATGTGTTATGTTGTTTAATTCTTGGAAGTGTTCTTGTTAAATGAGCTCTGTAGAGTTATGCTAAATGTAGCAAAAGCAAATCTATACAACACATCAATAATTGATAAACTATTCAACTACATGGAAAATAAACTCAACAACTTAAGTTCAAAAACTAAATCAACAAACCTACAAAATACAGATAATCTAAAACGAATAAACTAACCAACAGATTACAAAATAGCTTCCTCCCCAGACACAACACTCTCAAAAAACAATTTAAACCTAACGTCACAAACAAAGATTTATTCTTGCTGGACCATACAAATTAAATTTCATTTCATGTCTTAGTTTAATAAAAAGCACTCACAAACAAAAATAACCAATCAAACTTTCCTGAACACGTCATATCTACAAGCCATCACTACACAGCTACATCAAACTTATAAACTAACCCAAATCAGCCGTCACCCAACCAAGCAATACAAAATGAACAATGATTTCAAGCTACATCTAACACACATACACTACACCCAACTGCATTATAATTCACATATACTTTTCAGATCAAAACTCTTCAAACATCACCTTATATCTACCATAAAGCAACCCCAGCCTTACCCGACCTAATTTAAAACAACATCCTCCCAAAACAGCCATCCTCATTAAACAAAGTAACTGCTGTATAGGCAAGTGAGACATTTTAATGTATGATCAAGTGCTTTAGAGTAAAACAGGCTCAAGTCGAAGATAGACTCAAATAATATTATAAGGGCTCAGTTAGAAATTATAAACACTGCTACCTTCATTTTCATTATTACTTAAATTCCTTCTGTTAACTCACATTCTCCTTACATATATCTTGTACAAATTTTCAATCGTAAATAAAATAGGTATTCATCCAATCAAATTGAAATAAATTTTTTTAAACCTATAGTGGATGACAATTGATGTTAATAGTTTTTTTTTTTTTTTTTTTTATATATTACTTGTTATACGTCTGAATGTAGGTTTGTTTAATACTTTACAAAGTTATTCGTTTTAACTATAACTTTCAATAGTTTTAATTTTTTTAATAATTTGTAATGATAACAATTATTGTTTTATTTCTATAAAAAAACAAGATTTAGCAATAAAGACATAAAACTGATTTTAAAATCTAACTCATCATTGTGAAAATTTATAGAAAAGCAAATAATTCACATTGTTTTAGTTTTTTTGTACAAATAAAATTAAATACTGATGACAAAAGTTATTTTCTAAACTTTTTTCAAATAGGCTAAAAAATATATTTGATTATATGATTTTGTTATTATTACTTACTAAACTGTATACTCTACAACATACTAAATTATGTATATAAATCACTTACCAGTTTTTTAAAACGACGCTTGGAATACAATCTGTATTTTTTTTAACCCTGTAGTTTACAACCATAGGAAATTTTTGGATAAACCATTCTTTCCCATAGTTTACAAAAATAATTTGAAATTCAATTTGTTTTCCAATTATCTTTGGCACACCTTCTTCTACATCACTCTGTTTTATTAAATTTTTCCCTTTATCCAAATATGGGTAAATCGTTTTGAATACTATGTAATTAGTTCTTTTTGCTGCAATGTAATAAATATAATATTTAGATTCAGAAACATATATGAAACAAATACAAAGCTATCAACATCCTGACAAAAATTCATAATTTTAATAACACTTTTATTAATTGGTTTGAGTTTGCTTCTTGAAATAGATTATTACAAAATTAAAATATGGAATTCCATACAACAAGTAAGACGTACACAAAACTTACAAATTAATCTTTTATTTACTCAGTTGCTTACTTTAACTGAGTTTGTAGTAGCAACACTCACTGATGATTAGTTTGTCATTGAAACGCTTTTGAGTAAATAAATAATTAACTTATACGTTTTGTGTACATCTTTTATTTGTTATTAACATAACCTCACAAACTAAGCTCAAGTAATAGTTGGTAGGAATTCCATGCTCGAATAATTGTATGACATATCAGTGGCACACCCAGAATTTTGTTAAGAAGGAGCCATGACCATACAACGGGGGCGGGGGGTCATCAACTTGATTGTAAAGTTTTACTTTGAGGTGCAAACTCACCAACTGTGTATTTGTAACCGATATTCCTGAAGCTTTAATTAATAATACATCTAAATAGGCATTTTAATTTTCTAACTAACGAATGTTCCTAATCTTCAGGCACAAATAAAACTAAAAAATGTATTATAAGGTGTACATTCACAATTTTTTTTTTTTTTTTGTTAAACAAAAAACTTGGTTGATACATGAGTCAAAAACCTTGATTTATTAAAAATTCTGCTATGTTTCGACGACTATATTGTCGTCCTCATTCAGACCTACAAGCATAATAGACAGAATTAACATCTTTGTCATAAACATTTATGAGCCCTTTCAAGCAACTAACTGACACACTGATAAGGACCTAGGGGGAGCAAAAATATTTTCTCTGTCAGGTTTTACATTTTTTAAATTCGCCAAAATCAAAGAGATCAAAACTTTTAAAAAAATGCAATAGCCTACACAAATACAGTTACATTTTTAAGATTAATTTTGCTCCAAGTTAGTCAATTTTAAATGAACAAAAAGTAGAAAAACTTCATACTGTTTTATATTGAACAATATTTATTTATACCACCAGGGGCGTAGCCAGAGGGGAGCACAGGGGCCATGTGCCACCTTCAAACCATTTAATTTTAGGAGAAAAATAATACCCTATAAAAGCTAGGTTTTTAGCAAAACAGCTTCCCAACGACTCAGCAATTGTGTAATTTTAAGAGCCAAAATAGCATAAAAATATGATTTCTAAAAATAAAAATGTTGAAAATTTCTATAGGAGGTTCTATCTTCGGACCCTAAGGGTTGTGCCCCCCTCCAAACATCGTCCTGGCTACGCCACTGTATACCACATTGTAACAGAAAAATTAAACTTACAATTTGATATCATTTTACAAGCTTTGTTAAAGCGGATTATATCATCACATACAGGTCTAGTATAACCGTTATAAAAATCTGTTTCATTGTAAGAAACGGTATCTCCATCTCCGTTGTGAAACATTACTTGAAAATTACCTTCACCGGGATCATCAATACTAACCAGGATATTAATATGTTCTAATACATTGTTTGTCGGCAAATATGCTACCATTAGTCCGGAAGCATACTTTTTATCTGGCTCTGAAAATAAAATGCATATCATTAATCACAAAATTTTATGAAAACGTACATTTTCAATCCCAATTTTTTAAAATATAAACTTACCATATATGCTAGACAAATTTAACTGGTTAAGGAAAAAGTTCATCGAGCTGAAGGCTTTGACAAATGGCAAAGTGAAAACGGCATATTTCAAACGATTTAGAATAGGTCAGAAAATGAAAAAACACTGGTGTAAAATTAAATATGAAACTATAACATATCCCAAAAGAAACTAGAATTACACAAAAAGAAAGATCAATTGAAAATAAGAAGCTTTATCTGACACTAAACAGTAATGATTTACTAGAACAATATTTTGATCCAAACAAAAATTAAGAAACTTAGGTTGCTGTAATCATCATAATGTCACTGATTAAATCATAAGTAATTTATTAAAGAACTAAGTGAAAACTATTAAATCACTATGCCAACCCGTTTCATTGAGCAGCAATTTAGGCTTCATCAATGAAATGACATTTTCTAAAAATGTCATCATAGTAACTTAATAGTTTTCAAATAATATATTCTTAATAGTTCTTTAAATAATTACTCATGAATTAAGAAACCATCTTACATATAATTTATTTGGATATCTAAATTAACATTCAGAAATAAATTATATTGTTGTACAATTTTTAATTTGTAGATGAATTTTAAGAAATAATATTTCAACTAAAATAAAACTAAGAATATTCTTGAATTTTGTAGTCCATTACGTTCGGTGAATCTTATTAATCACTTAAACAATAGTTTATGACTATCCGAACTTTATATTTAGTAAATTTGTTAAAACTTATTGAGACAGAACGTTTTCGATCGCTATGTGGCGATCTTTATCAGTGTCTTCTGCTTGGAGATGTTGGGTCAAGCGGTGACGGTTTTAAAGGTAGGTTTTCGATAGTATCAAAGAGTATGTGTGATTTGCATTGTGTTTGTTCATTTAATATGTTTGTATTATGTGTTTTATGTGTCTGTAAATTTTATATTGTTCTAGTGTATTGAGATGTGTTCTTTTTTGTTGATGTGTAGGATTTCTAGGTTATGGTAAATGTCTGTGTATTTGTGTACTGTTTCTTTTATGTGATTGTAAAATGTTGAGTTGGTGTTCTGTTTGTGTTCCTCGACTCTTTGTTTAAAGCTACGACCTGTTTGTCCAATGTAGAATTTATTACATTTGTCGCAGTTCAGTTTGTATATGCCTGGTGCTTGTAGTTTATCTTTGTTGTTGGTGTTGTGTTGTATTTTGTATTGTAACTTGTTATTAGTTTTGTATCCTATTTTTTGAAATTTGTGGGCTATTTTGTTTGTTTTGTTTATGTATGGTAATGTGATGTATTTGTTTTCCCTGTCTCTAGTGTTAATTTTAGTGTTTTTTTTGTATTTTAGTACCATACTTTGTCTGTTATTGTGGTGTTGTATCCATTTGTGTATGCTAAATATTTAATTGTGTCTAGTTCTTTGTTTATGTTTTCTGTGGTCATTGCTGTGCTCACTAATTTATTAAAACAAACACACCAGCTAATTAAAACAGACTAGTTTCGATGACAATGTCGCCTTTATCAGTCCTTGGCTACTTAGTAGCCAGTGCTTAGTAGTGTTTTAGTAGTAGCCAAGCACAGATAAAGGCGACATCCTCGTCGAAACTGGTCTGTTTTAATAAACTAGTGTGTAGTGAGATTTTGAGTTAACTGTTTTGTAACATTATGATATTTTGTATAAAATGTTTAGATGTCAAGTTGAAAGTTACAACATATCTACAAGGTATCTTGGATAAATTTAGATTTTCTAAAAAATCTAGCCTTATTAATGCATGGGTTAAATAGTTAACAAATGTAAATTTGCAGTTTTTGTGTTGTACATCTTGAGGTTTTTATATCTTCACAGCATGAAAAATGCGCTAACCTAGCACGAAACGCGTCTCCTGAATAAATCAGTAAGTAGTGTCTTTTTCCCAAGATAATACAAACGAGTGTAAAATGTAAATTGTACACATCATGAAAAATCTGGTTACTAAAAGGATATCGTAAATAAATGAATATATATTTAACAAAGCTGAGTCTTATTTTACAAATGACACATGTACAAGGCAAGGCCTGTTTTGCTGAAAAGCTGACTTGGGACAACAAAATACTTTAGAAAACAGTCAAATTCCATGCAGGTAGAATTCCAAATGCGGCTTCATATCCATCAATATACACATATAAATTGATATGTAGTCAGTGACCCTTAGTCCATATTACACCAAGCGTTGTTTCAACCCTGTTTTATTTTATGCAAATGTTTGACAAAAAATAAAAATTATATATTAACGGTTACTGAAAATATAATGGTTAAAAGTTATACATCAAAAAAGTAACGGAAAGTTAACATTTATAAAACTTAACGATTATTTCTTTCTACGTATTTTGTAACAAAACAGAGAGCTGTATTTTTTGCAATGCAAAAAATATTTATTTACCAATCTACAAATTGTACTGTTTTGTTTTAACAAACAAATTTTAAGTTTAATAACAGTAAAACTGAACTCAGCAAACCTTTAAACTTGGCATAAACCATATTAATTTAGAGAAGCATTTCTGTAAAACTGAAAGCTTTTTAATAAAACATAGTAATGAATTATACCACATTACTACAATGGTACAGAGTATCTAGTTAGGATAAATTTTATTATTTAAAAAAGCACAAATTGAAGTTAATCAACGTTACCATGTAGTTGAGTCAAATTGAGACAAATGAAGTGCCTCCATGCCAGAAACATGATATTGTTTCGCTACAAACAACAGGGAGGCTATTTTTCACTTCACGCATAGGCCTGTATTTTCCTCTTATTAGTAAACTCAATTTTTTTAAAACCAAACCTGAAAAAACTTCAGATAGATTTTTTCCATGTTTCTGAAGATTTTCTGCATCACCAAGAACAATTGTTTTGCCAATGTCTATCAAACCAATAATTACCAAATGACTTTTTAATTTAACTTTAAAATGAAGTAGTATTATTAAAACATAATACATTTGACTTTTGTTCTTTACATCCGCATAACTTCTAAATTATTGTACTTACATTATAAATACATTATCATAAGTAATTATTTAAAGAACTAAGTGTAAGCTATTACCTTACCTGACCGTTTCAAAACCATTGTTTCATTTACAAAGCCTAACCTGCTATTTCTATTCTGACGATGTAAGTAGCTGGTTAGGCTTCATCAATGAATTGCGTCAGCAGGTAACTTAATAGTTTTCACTTAGTTTGTCAAATAATTACTAATGATTTAATCCGTGAAATCAAAATGATTGGAACAATCAACTTGAATTATATATTATCTCCATTAAACTTCTTTTAAACTCAATAATTATTATATTGATAAATGAGTAAGCATTTAATTTTGACCTATTCATAAACTAAAGGTAACTATATTCGACAGATTTCGCATTAAATGCATCAATATTTTGTTACTTACCAGCAAGGAGACTGCAGTTTTGGCCAAAGTAATTATTTGAACACAAACAAGAAAAGCTTCCAAAGGTTGATTTACATGTCCCGCCATTTAAACATGTTTGAGGTTTACATTTATTTGATACAGAGCATAATGGTGGATTCTCATGAAATATTTGTTTCAAAAATTTAGTTTCACAGTACTCTTTGGACAAGTCTTTATTCCAAATACAAATACCACATTCTCCACAACTATCAATTAATCTGCACTTCTTACTTCTTGTTACACACAAAATACACAAGTAAAAAACTAATATTATATTTTTCATGTCACTCTATTTCCGAGTTTCTAAAACGTTATAAAAATTATAAATCTTATTTTATTTCTTAATATTTTTAAATTACTGAATTGCAAATTGTTCGATGTTCTTTAAAGAATTGAAGTACTCCCGCAACTGGGAATAAACAGTGTGATCTGTGACCCATCATTGCCTTGCTAATTACAAAGATGAAGGACCAATCTAAGTATATCGTTCTCTTTACTAGAGTCGGCCATGGTTGATCACATATAGTTTCAAAATAACTTTCGGACAGATTTAGGAATTTTTTCATACACATATCCAAACTTTCTAACATATTGTTTTTTATATCAGACTCTTTACTTGTTTTGCTAATTTTGATTTAACATACCTCACAGATCAATTTATTCCCATAAAAGAACTCTATACCTATTTTTGAGTTTTTTTAAAATTATAATTATTATTTTTATTATTTTATTGGTTATAATTAATCAAGTTATATAACAGTTAAATATTTGACTAAGGTATTATACTTTTAATCACAGCAGATTTATTGTTTTCAGTATTTTGAAAGTTAACGATTGAAGTAGTTTTATTATTATTAATTATTTCCTAACAAATATCTATTTCATCACTTTTAGTCTTTCCTAGCCGGTTATGACTTCCCGAGCGTTAATTGATTTTGTAAAAACGTACTGAAAACGGACGTTTTCGATCGTTAAGTGGCGATCTTCATCAGTGTCTAAATTTTCCGCTTGTAGTTGTGTTAGGTTAAGAGTTTAATTATCTATTCAACATCTATTTAACATATATATATATATATATATATATATATATATATATATATATATATATATATATATTAGAATGAAATATTTACTTATAGATGCATTTACTTTTTGTCTATAAAAAAAAATCACGGTTTTAGGATGTAATTATTCTAATATCGATTAAGACCGACATATTATCTACTTATCCAAAGCCGACTCTACTGAGTAGAGTTTTACTTTTTTTTGTAAGTATAGTCGGTGGTTACACACATTTCCCGAAAAATTCGTTAGATAGATACGCATTGCAGGTACTGTAAACGTTGTACCAGACTAAGAAAAGAATTTAGTCTTAATGGTGGAGAAAAAAACCGCTAACTGATATTTTTCAGCATATGCGTTTCACACTAGATCAATACGTTGTTCAATGCTGTGAGTCACAGACAATACTGTTGTTCAACTACCCTATGAACAATAATATACCATAGTTACAATAATACAATTTGAGCAACAGTTGTGTTTGTGACTCACAGCATTGAACAAAGCACTGACCTAGTGCAAAGTGCATATGCTGAAAAATATTAGTGTCAGTTTTTTATTATTTTTTTTCATCTAAGTGATACCATAAGTAGTAACTATTAAGTATAATTACCATATTTGTTGATTCCATCTTCACGTCAGCTACTAGTTTTCACTAAACACTTGTAAATATTTACAAACTTGCCTATACTGGCACTTACTTATATTTGTTGAGGACGGCCATTTTGGTAGTTGTGTCCCATTGTAAACTCACACTGTACCTGATTTCAAGGTTTTTGTAGGTTAGGGTGGGGGTGGGTGTATTTTGTGACTATTAGGAGTTATGATGTCAAAAAGTATGTGTGAGTTGTAATGTAATTATGTATTAAGTATGTGTGTAGAGTGTAGTTTGAAGTGTCTGTATATTTCGTATTGTTTGGTTGTGTGACATAACATCTAACCTACAAATTCTTCATAAACAACACAGAAATAGCCAACGCTACACAACCGAACAATGCGAAATATAGACACTTCAAACTACACCGTACACACATACTCAATACACAATTATCTTACAACTCACACACATTTTTTGATATTATAACTCCTAATACCCATAAAATACAACCATACCACCATAATATCCCACCCCCCAAACTAATACCCTAACCTACAAAAATCTTGAGATCAGTTACGGTCCCAGTTGACAATGGGACACATCTCCCGAAACGGCCGTCCTCAACAAATATAAATAAGTGCTACTATAGGGAAGTTTGGTTATATTTAACCATTAACCCATCAGAGGTGATATGGCAAAGTTTTTCCCCACGTTTCTAAAAACTGTTTAATAATAATAATAATAATAATAATAATAATAATAGCGCACGATCAACATTCACCAAACTCCATATAATTCTTGAATTTGTAGTTCAAGATTACGTTCAGTGAATCTTAATTAATCACTTAAACAATAGTTTATGACAAAAAGTTTGGATAGTCATAAACTATTGTTTTAAGTGATTAATCCATATAATTCTCTAGACCCTTTCTAAGAACAATAAGTCACTCATTTTAGAAGTCGTTATTTAGTTTCTGTTGGACAGTGATTTTTAAAACAACACTGAGGATTTGTTCGCATCCCACCTCTCGTGCTACTAATATCTCGGAGTAAATATCCATGTGCCACCTTTCACGTTTGAATTTTGTACTTTATAATTTTATTCTTTTTTACATTAATAGTGATATAATTGTAAATTAAGTATTGATTTAACCTGTGTAGTTATTAAAAAATATTTTTATGTATATTTATTTCATCATTGATCTAAAAGAAGAAACAAGAATAATTGTTACATTAAATATTGTATTAACTCTAAATACACTTAATGTGTAACAAGAGGAGTTTGATGTTCATAGGACAAATGGTTCATTTACGAGACAGCTAATTTTTTATATAACAGATGTGTAGGAGAAAATAGAGACATCAATTTTGATGATGATCAGGAGGTAGCTAAATGCCAAGAAGATAAAGATCATGTCCCAAGAACACCTGATTTTACTAAACGATTTTTAATATTCAATAAATTCCTATGGGTTAGAGAAGAAACAGTGTAATTGTTACATGAAAGAAAGGCTTATATAAGAAAAGACAAAAACATATACTTTGGGACTTACAAGCATTACCATTTTGAGCAAGGTTTAGAGACAATTTATTTAGTTTTTTATTTGTAGGTAATTAAATAAAGAAAATGATTTTATGCTTACATGTCAAATATAGAGCCATAAAATGTACTTAATTTGGTATGGCATCTATTTCTTGTGGAGCATTTAATTAATTAAAATAAACAATATTTTAAAATATTTTGTAACTTATTTCACTTCTTTTAATGAAATAAAAATCTCAAAATGGATTAGTTTTTTTGTAATTGTATTCTAATACACAAGTTTAATCACTAGATGCAATAGACTCTAACAATAAAATAAATTTTATTTAATCTCAAAACACATTTAAAAGAAAAAAACTCAAGGTCTAAATTTCTAGACCAAATTTTTTTTAGTTTTCAATAAAAAATAAAGTTTTGCCTCAGGAAATAAAAAAATTTATAACTTTTTTCAAACCCGTTCTCTGTTGCACACATATCTTCGCTTTTTTTGGTTCTTACAAATATCTTTTGAAAAAATTTCTTATAATTATGAAACCGTTCAGGCCCCTAAACAGCCAGCGCTTGCCCCCACCAAAGGCTAGTATTGATCTGTTTAAAATCAACCGAATTTCCCTCTGTTATATAAATAGATTATCAATTGTGATATGATTTTCTTCTGTGTTATTTGTATATATTATTGTAATATTAATTGGTTTTGTTATTCATAATATTTAGTGAATTTAAAGGAAAAGAACTATTCAATGACTTGAATGAATTTTAAAGTTAAGTAAACTCTATATTATCTTTTCCTTTCAGAATTCGCACTTACTATTCCTTTGGTTAAGGACGGAGAATCAGGACACACCTACCATACACACATTATGCTTCATTCCCCAGTCACCATCAGAGTTTTTGTTGAATTGTAAAGATGAGTGGTGCCAATTTAATCAAGGCACAGCCATGCCTCTGACCTAAACTCTTACATGCAAACATGATATTGGTGTTCCACTTAGGTGCCAGGTTTTCACAGATGTATGAATCAAGGAATGAAAATGTATGGCTGTGCTTAACAAACTTCAGGCTTTTATGTGATGTATTTTATTTTTTCTTTAATAAATGACATCACAGCATTATTCTTAGCAAACAAGCTATTGCAAGCAGCTGTTTTATTTTGTGTGCAATAAAGTTTGCCATTTGTTTATAACAATATTAGCCAGTATTTATATATTTCAAACTTAAATATTAAAATACAGCAAGTTTAAGTAAAAATGATTAAGATAGTTTTGTTCGATTACTAGATAAAGGTGTAATAAGCAATAACAGTGGGATCAAAAGTGTTTAAGTTAGGTTTTTTGTCCATATTCTAAAATATCAACTATTTAGTTAGATTATTCTCAAATAATATCAACTATGAGAATATGTATGAAATTTTTTTTTATATTAGCCTACTAAATTCCGAGCTAATTAAAATAAAATAAAATATATAAAACTTAAATAAATAGGTTGCAGTAATTTGAAGGTTTTATCTTATATATGTAATTTTGTTTTTAAACCCAAAAAAATAAAATGTATGGTTAGTATTGTGAAGCTCCTATGACAGTAAAATGAACTTAAAACATCTTTAGGTAAGGAAATACATTCAGTTAAACTCCATTTACAGTCAAATGCTAGAAAATGTAGTTTTCCTAAATAAAACACCCAAGTCTGCAGCATGGCCAACCACAACAAGCAACTCATTTAGAGGCAGGTTTTAAATAAAATTTGTCAAATAGTGTATGTAAAGTTGTAATGTTTTTGTTCACTCAATAGGTTTGTAATTTGTTACCTCATATTTTTGTATATTTTATATTATTCCAGGGACTCCATATAGATCATTAACAACAACTATATAAATCAATAACATCCACTTAGATCATAATATAACAACTCAAAACAGATCCTAAATGTAAGTATTTGTTAAAATCAAGAAACTAAATATACATGAAACATACTGAATTCCTAAATATTTTCTATTTTGTGTATTTTCTACTGAGAGTTTATATTTCTCTGTTATGATTAAATTATCCAGTTCTCCTGGTATGTCCTTAGTACAAACATTTTTACTAAAAATATACAGTTAATGTTTATTATATACATATATTTTCTATATCTGAAATATATTTGTTTTTACAATTAATTACAATGTACATGCCAGAACAACATACAAATTTAATGGCATAGTGACAAAATTGATTTATAAAATCATACAATTAATTGTACAAAAAATTACACAATTTTAAAAAGTATAGTTTCAAATTAATTGAAGAAACATTTAATTTTTTTAAAAAACTATTTGACATTCACTTTCCAATAATTTCAATTGAGGCATTTCTGAAGACTACATTCATTGTGAATTTTAATATAATTAATAGTTATTTACATTTTAATATTTATTTACTAGATTAATACATTTTGTATCCATGCTTACATAGTTAAGGCTTATTTATATGAAATGAAACACTCATTTGTTGCCTAATTAAATGAGAATATTGCTTAACCCAGGATCGCTCGTGCTATGGAAACTCTTGGATTACTCGCGCTGCTAGGGTAAATCTAAAAATCGTAATAATTGTTATTATGTGTTTTTAATTATAAATTTCAATTGTACGGATTATATTAGGCTTTAATCTTCTTCATTGATATAAAAACAATCTATTAAATACATTTATGGCATATTTATAAGTAAAATTACAGATAACAAACTAGAGTATTAACAGTTGCTCAATTACTCGCATGTTAGGCTGCTCCTAACACAGCACTCACATGATCTCTTGTACATTTTGGCGCTGCCTAACATTGGCGACGCATGCCATTTCTCTCACCCCTGGTTACCCTCTCCATCATGCTATCTACTCGAAATTTGGATAGTGGCTGGACAACATCCTCAAGATAGCACATTTAGAAGCTCAGTCACACACAACAAAAAGATAAAACAATTCCTTCAGAGCAACTAAAAATGTAAGATTCGATTTAATAGCACGAGCATTCCCGGGTTAAGGGTGATAATAGCCTTCTTTGGTTCTTCACTTCCTGAAAAAGGAAAAATTCTAATCGTTTAACATTAAGTTGATCAATTAAAATTAATATATACTTTAAAGGTATTTGAAAGGTAATTAACAACTTCACTATTAATATAAAATAAGCCTAACTGTAATTATATTGATTTAAATCCAGAAACTAAATGGAACATTCTCCTAAATATAACTCAAACTTATTTACAGGTGCGTATCCAACCTTCAAGAACTTTGGGTTAAAAATCGACAATATATTATTAATATTATTAAATTAGGTAATTAATTAGGTAATTAATATTATTATTAGATAATTAAGTTATTATATATATATATTCTCAAATATAAAATCCTAACTGTAATAAATATAATAATAATTTTGTAACATTGTAATGCTCTTTGAATAATTACAAAAATAGAAACACTTATCAAATGCTAGTCTATGTTTATAAATACGCTCGAATTTTAACCTAATTTACTTAAGTTAATTCGTCTTTTATTGTAAATAAGAAATAAAATTTTAATTTTCAATTTGAAAATGTGACCCGTTCCCTCGGCCTACCCTCGTAAATGTCTAAAAGTTTTAACAACAGATAGCGCTAGTGAAGCTTAGTCTCGAACATATGATTTTGAACATGTGATCAAGAAGTCTATCCTATTATTCATTTTTACTACGAATCTTAATTACGTTACCGATTTCTAATGCAAGCGTAGAAAGAACTTTTTCTAATTTAAGAAGAAACATGGCTAAGATCAACCATGGAAGAGGACCGCTTGACAGGATTAGCATTGCTTAATATCAATCGAGATAAACAAATTGATATAGATTCTGTCATTGATCTTTATGCAAGAAAACGCAAACATCGACAAGAGTTTATTATTTAACTACAAACTATTAATTTTAGTAAGAATTTAATTTTTATTTGATATTTGATCCTATTGTTAAATAAATAATACTTATAAAAATTTAAATCATTAAATATTTTCAAATTTTAAGCATTTTTGTTTCATGTTTTTACAAACACGCACGCACACGCGCACTTAAACACTTATTATATATATATAAATAAAATGCATAGATTGCCCCTCCCCCAAAAGCAAGTCGCTGGATACGAGCCTGATTTAGTATAAATAATTCCATTTACTTCTACAGCTGGCCTGATCTGAAACCTGATAAGGGCATTCAACAATTTATGATAATCACTAAAAACACTTCAACATATAAATAATATTCGAGCTGGCTTGTGAGTGAAAGTTATAATTAAATAATAAAAATATATACAACTCACAAATATACAATTTTTTATTTCAAACGCGTTTCGACGACTACTTTTGTTTTTACCTTTGCTAAAACTTTATAGGTTATGTTTAATATATATATATATTTTTTAGTTAATTTCATTTGTGTATTTTCACTGAAGATGATGACAAAGTAGTCGTCGAAACGCGTTTGAAATAAAAAATTGTATATTTGTGAGTTGTATATATTTTTATTATTTAACTTCAACATATGTTCGTATGTTATACATGCCTGTAGTAGCCCTTACCTTTTTGATTATTGTGAACAGCCATTTCAGGAAATTTGGCAAATTGTCAAGTCTGAGTTGACAATGGGACATATCTTCTGAAACAACCATCTCCTCAATAATCAACAAAATAAGTGGTATTATAGACAAGTATAACATACTAATATATACTGAAATGTTTTTAGTGGAAAAAATTAGCTCCAAATGAAGATGAAATCAAATAATATTATAATAATCGCTAATTTCTACTAATATGAAAACATTGGAAAGAACCCCATTGCCAAAAAAAACAAACAAATAATACAAGTTACTTAAGATTAAACCCTTATGTACATTTCGATGATCGTGGCATCATCATCAGAGAGTCTTATTACAAAATTATCTACCAAACAAAAAGTTACAAACAAGAGTGACCTTTTTAGTAATTCATATGAGCCTATGTTTTTCTATAATTAAAATTATTGTACAATATCAAGAGCACAGTGGTACAATATATTACAAAGAAAATATTGGAAAGACCTCCATTGCTTGCTAGATTGTAATTTTATAGTAAGACCCTCTGATGATGATGATGATGACGTTCATGGAAATGTACATAAGGGTTTAATCTAAAGTAACTTGTATTATTTGTTATTTTTTATTATTTTTGTGGTATTGGGGTCCTTTCCAATGTTGTTATTGTAATATATTGTACCACTGTACTCTTGATAATGTATACTTATTTCTACTAGTTGCCACATTAAATGGCAAACATGTACAGGAATGGTGTTACGAAACATTATGTGTTAGCTCTAAAATAATTTGTTTCTTTGGCAAAATTGAGATGATTTAGAAAGCTACAGGTTTTATTGTTTGTAGCTTAATCAAAATGAAAAACTTCCTAATAATTAAAAAAAAAATTAATAAAAAACAAGCAGATTGTTTTCATGGTAATATGAATAATTTTATATTTTTATTACAGGCAAAGAACAAACAAGAGGTTGATTTGGAAAAGTATAATGCTAATCCACACATAAGAAACACAAAATATTGCAATTATTTGATAAAATTTTTAAAAAGATTATAGTTTAATTTTCTATTAATCTTCGAGGGCATTTATAATTGACAAGTAACTGCAATGATTCTAATTAATTTTGATCAGAAATTAAAATAATGCTAGATATGTTTTTTCTCTGAGACACACTGACAGATATTTCAGGAAGAATCTGGCATACTGAACGAGCTTATTCCTCTTATCAGAATAATGAAAAAAGTACATGTAAACATGGGCCCGGAAATGCTTTGTTGTCAAGTTATACAGGGTCAAAGATTTTACCTAAAATTCAGCTCCCTCAGTAAAATTAACTCATACGGAAATTTTTAGGGCGTTAATTGAGTTTGTTGATTAGATAGGTTTTATGTAAACTATCTCAAATAGTCTAGGAGAAAATAGGGGTAAATTTAATTCAACATTTGTCTTTGTTTATAGGCAATTTAACGAAGTTATTGTAGTACAATCGCAAAAAGTGTGTTTTCGACCCTAACCTATTTTGCTTTACTCCAATTTCCTTCTACACTATTGCATATAGTCTTCTGGGACAGGTTTTATATGATTTGTCAGCTCATTCTACATAAAACGTATCTAATTAATAAACGCAATTAACGCACTAAAAATTTCACGAGTTAATTTCACTGAGGGGGCGAATTTTATGTGAAATCTTTGACCCTGTATAACTCGACAACGAGGCATTTCCAGATCCATGTTTACATGAAATTTTTTCATTATTTTGATGAAAGGAATTAGCTGATGCAGTATGACAGATTCCTCCTGAAACACCTTGTATATACACACAATACTCACATACATACACACACACACTCATCATTTATCACTTGTCATTTAACATTTTATGCAGAATACGTTTATAGATAGTAAACATTACAAAAATATTAAATGTTAAAACAAATACTATGTACTATATTTAAAAAGTACTTAACTTAGTGAATACGAAATGGCTTACTTTCTGACGCGTTTCAAAACATTCGTTCCTTTTACGAAGCTAACACTCTACGTTTTTGAAACGCGTCAGCAAGTAAGGCATTACGTATTCACTTAGTTAAGTACTTTTTAAATATAGTTTAATCAGTGAATTCAAGATGATTATATCACACAACTTAAATACTATGTAGTTTACCCCTATCCTCCAGATAATTATTTTACATGCATATTGTTTCTTCTTTAAGTATGAGTAATATGTAATAAATTTATTTTGTTCAGTAGCAAAAAAAAATAAACAAAATTATATAAACTGAAGTATAAATAATAGAAACTAAACAAATTAATTTTTACACCTTTGATATAACAATATTAATTGATATGCCTTTGAAGTAATAATAGCTTAATTTACAAGATGAAAATAATAAATCAAAGATAGATCAACTAATTTTTTAAGGAACTGAAAATACCAAAATTAATACTTTGAAATATATTTTAAGAATTTCTATTTTCAGAAATTTTAAACTTATTAAACCATGCAAGGTTTTTTAAAACTTTTTCGAGTTAAACTACTTTAACTACTATTTTTATAAATAGTAGGTTTGGAATATTTTGCCACTATGCCAAAACAATACAATTCGTAACTACGCCCCCACCCAATAAGAATTATGTTACAACTGTAGAGCATCCTAATAATCTAGATTTGACTCTGAGTAGCTATTTTCCAAATCTCTGGTCACAATTTGCATACGATTCTAAAGCTTTCAGAAAAGAGTGAAGATTTAGATTGTGATGTGTTGGTATTATTCTGAAACAAACAAAATAAGCAATTTGTATATCTAATATGAATAGTGTGAATGATAATGAACTATCGCATACCATATTTGAAACAATAATGTATTGGTTTACGTATTTGTTATAAATCTCAAGGATGTTTACAGAGTATTTTGATTGGTTGGAACAACTGAGTGACAAATGTGAATATAACTCAGGATCTTAACAATTTGACTATTTTGTGATTAGATCAGACATTTTAAAAATATTGTACTTAAAAAATGAAACCTACACTTTTATTTAACACATTTTAATAAGATCATAAAATTATAAAATGTTCAACTTGAAAAATGTCATATTTAAAAGTTATAGAAACATGTTTTTAAAACTGTTAAAGTTTATAGTTAATTACATTTGGTGAAACTTAGTTAATCACTTTTACATTAGTTTATGACTATCCGAACTTTATCAGATCCATGCTCCACAGACTCACAGAAGAACCAAAAGAAGACATAAACAAAAAATTAAATACTATTAAATACTTAGCATACACAAATGGATACAACACCACAATAATAGATAAATTATGGTACAATATACAAAAAAAACACACCGAAATCAACACTACAGGGAAGGAAAACAAATACATCACAATACCATACATAAACAGAACATCAAATAAAATAGCCCACAAATTTCAGAAAACAGTATACAAAATAGCATTTAAAACTAATAACAAA
Organism: Prosapia bicincta; assembly: GCA_036971475.1. Lineage (NCBI taxonomy): Eukaryota > Metazoa > Arthropoda > Insecta > Hemiptera > Cercopidae > Prosapia > Prosapia bicincta. Next base: position 697,333 of record JBAIZL010000385.1, on the reverse strand, counting down.
CTACAAAACAACACCAACAACAAAAATAAACTACAAGCACCAGGCGTATACAAATTAAACTGTACAAACTGCAACAAATTCTACATTTGGCAAACAGGTTGCAGCTTCCAAACAAGAGTCAATGAACATCTAAAATGACCCAAACAAAATACCAACTCAGCATTTGCCAATCACCTATAAGAAACAAGGCAAAAATACACAGACATTAACCATAACCTAGAAATCTTACACATTAACAAAAAAGGACCACATCTCAACATAAGGATTGGATAGTCATAAAATAATGTAAAAGTGTTTTTTTTTTAATGAAATGATTTCAATTTTACATTTAAATTTCAAATAATTATATCATTTGTAATGGGTTCAAGGCATAACTCTTTGTTGCCTTTAAAACTTTCTGAGGAAAAGTAATTCAACATTTTCAAAATAAAGTTACAAAAAAATATTTTATAGTTTGTTTAACTAATTGTTAAATGGGAAAAATGAGTAAACAAAATTGATAGATGTTGTAATAGAGATAATGATATTTTGTATTAATTATAAAGATTTATTATTTAGTTAAACAACAAGGATAGCGGAGAGAGCAGTTGTATCCCTCCAAGCTCTCTCCCCTTCTCAGGAGACTTTCCAGGCAAGGCTTAATAGTCAGTGAGGAATTCGGGAGTCCACTCTGTGGTCTTGAAATAGAAACACATAAAAGCACTTGACCAAAAATCTTGAGTTTTTTTGTGTGTTTTCTCTTTGATTGACAAAGACCACTGTGTAGTTGAAATATATCATTGGTTAAGTGCTTTTATGTGTTTCTATTTCAAGACTACAGAGTGGACTCTTACCAAGGTAAGTGTGTCAGTCTCCTAGTCCAAAAAATCTATATATATATATATATATATATATATATATATATATATATATATATATATATATATACACTTACGTACAATGTAATTAAATTATAATTGTATTTTAATCCTTCTAAACAGTAGCTGGTATGGAAATAACCCTTTTACCAGGAAAAAATATACAAATAACCATTAATTTTTTTTTTTACTTTCACAAAACAAAAACTAAGAAAATCAACTAAGTTAGTTTAAAACTCAACTCACTACAAAAAACAAAGGATTATACAAATAAATGCCAGTTCAATGCATTACTGAAGTATAATTATGAAAACCACAGGAATGTTTGCACATGTGGCATGAGTTCAATAATGATTGCTGTCAAAATATTTGCACACATGGGTTTAGTTCAATAAGCATAATATTTCATTAAACAACAGACAGATAAAAGCTATTGTAGTAATGCTGACTTACTTTGGTTCAGTGATTAAGTTATTGAACTTCTAAAGTAAATTCCTTGATATGAAAACTGAGACAGTTGTTCTGTTTTAGTGCCACTACTTTCTATGTGTTATTTATTCACTTATTAGGAAATATATAAAAAGCCCTAAAATATCAACATGTCTTAAAACTCAAACCTTTATGGAGGAATTCGTAATGCATCTTCATTTCTGTGAGGAATATTTATATATATTTGAATACAGTTTTCTGCCTTTCCTAATATTACGGTATTCTCCTCTGTTAATGGGTTTTGGAGTATGCATTTTATTTTCAAAACTTAAATCGTACTATCTCATGAGTACTGTTCTACAAGCTTTTCTATGCCAAAATCATAAGTCTGCTGTTTCTGAGTAGAAACCCAATGTTAGCAGAATATGCAAAGTTTCAAATTTTCAGAGACATTTTGTTAAAAGTTCTACTCACTTTCGAGAATTCCAGTGCTAAAGTTAATATGAAATTATCTGTCTTAATGAATTTTTTCATCTGCAGCACAGACCAAAGATTTGTAATCACTGATGTACATGGTTCATAATGTACATTTTACAATTTCTCCTTTAACCCTCCCCCCTTACATGAATAGTAAAAGTAACACAGTAACTCGCATAGAAAAAGTAACAGTTACACGCATGGGAGGTATTCCTTTACTACAATTATTTTTAAATCTGTTTAAATTATTTTGTTTTAGCAACAGACATCAATTATTTTTATAATTGTTGGAGCTTTAACTACCATTTTGTGCAAAATGTTTTTGTTTATTAATAGTTAGTTATTAAAGTAGATAAAATATTTATCTAAATGCCTCAAATCCCACTAGCAGACCTTTACCTTCTGTAACATGGTCACATGCGAAGGCGGTCCTCGCCGACTTACAACTTCGCTGTGGAGTGTTTCATAAAATACTCTCTGAATTAATATATTATCCTTCTAAATTAACGTCCATGTTGACAAACAAAACTAATAATTTATATTGCAAGATATATATATCTAAATGAAGCAATAATGTTGTTATATCATAAAAGAGTTACAACATTACATTCATAGGCACGGATTCTCTGCCAAAACCACTCTTAACTGTTGTTGTATGGTGACTATCGTCTCAAGATCGACTGAATCGGATTTTAAAAGAGAAGATGTCCACGAGTTTCACTGAAATACTACAACACATTTAGAAATATTACAAAATTGACTAAAACAAGCGGGGATTCACTATTGCACTTGTAACGGTGTGTTAAAGGTATTTATGCATTTGACTGTCCCTCACTCCATTGGAACCATATACAACACTTATCTGTAGATGGAATGTGCCTTGCTGTTAAAAACAAAACTCACTGCTGATTGTATTTTACTCAGCTAGATAATCAACTGTTTAAAACATTTTGACCTGCCATTGTAAACACCACACTGTTACAATACCAATGAAATCGGCGATGTTCAAAAGCGATTTGGAGAGTTGGTATTAATGAACATTTCAACATTCATGTGACATTCTATTAACTTTAGTAATTCTTCTCTTACCTTCCAATTAATTCTAGTATTTCATCAACATAGATACTATCCCTTGCTAATAATTGAAAATGGAGTAGACAATAGTAGTTGAAAAAAAAGTTTCATCTTCTTTACTGAAATATTTAGTTTTATTTTCTGGTACTAGAAAGAAGTTGAAATTTCACTTCACCTTTATGCTATTACAAATGACTTGGAAAGTTACAATTTAGTGTTTCATATATGGAGAGTATTTATCATCCACATATGTTTTAATATATCTTTCAAAAGTTTACCTACCTGACAGGTGAAGGGATAGTAAGCATCTTAAAAAACAATTTAACCCTCCGCTGGCCGTCTCTTACACTTTTACGTTACTGGTCGCGTTGAGCATGGAGTGCCGCCTATTTCAAGTGGGTATTTGGTAGTTAGTGATTAAACTTTACAACTATTTTAAAAGAAACCTGTTTTAATATACAAAAGAACAACTACTTACAATAACTTATTTTATTTTGTTAAGAAAAGGATAACAACTTTTACATTTCTTCAGTTTCACTTTCTTGATTTGAAGTCCATGAAACCAGTTGATTTGAACCATCACACTTGATTATTTTTTTATAATGGTTTTTACAAATAAATCTGGTTCAACTCTGGTACAAATAATTCTGAACAACTCACTGTGGTTTTTGTGCAGCAAACACATCTTCCAGATCCAGTAGCGACAGGAATATTTGGTACCACGTCTCTGTATGGACTAAGGAACAGTGCTACGTCTTTGGGGATTTTTTTTTAATTTGTGCCCTTTCTTTCAGGTGATCTTTCATCAGTGCATGAGAAAGGTCTTTCACGAATTTTTTTCTCCTGTCATTACTCTCCGGGTTATTAAATTTGTAAATTACAAAAGAATTTATTTCCGCGATATCCAAGTGTCTAAAAAAAAGTGACATTGGCCACCGTCTTGTTATTCGAGAGGTTGAGTACAGGGAGGATAGCTGGTCAACTGTATCGATTCCGCCCTTTGTCGAGTTATAATCCATTATGGCTTCTGATTTTCCCGTAATTTCATTTATGGTTGCGTCAGAACACTCTTTTTCTTCATCAACTGATTGCTCCGAATCTCTGGCCTCAAGATTTTCTTGTAAAGCTTCCGCCTCAACATCAGAAATAATACTGTTGTCTATGTTCACGACTTCTTAGTCAGAATCATCTAATAATTGTGAAACTATTCTCTCGTAGTTGGGATTACTCGTATAAATATGTATATTCTTCATCGATCCTGTCCCTATAAAAAAAAAAAAATGTAATTCCTACATTATAAGAAATTATAGAAATTATTTGCTAAATTAATTATTCAAATAATTAAATAGCATAAATTTGTTTTAATACAAAATTATAAAAAATAAATGTGAAATATAATGATAATATACTTACATGACTGGTCGCGTGGAGTATTCTGTGCTACAACGAGGATGTATCCGTGATCAAAGTTTGTTGGGAGCTCAATTAAGGTAAAACTAACCAAAATAGATAATTCATTCTATTATCAATATAGTCAACAACAAATACTAGGAATCACAAGTGCCTCCTTTCAAGATTGTAAGAACTGATAACGAATAGGTGAAAAGGCGGCACACAGCGCCGCCATGCGACCGGCGGAGGGTTAACCATGTTAATATTGTCACAACTTTAATAATTAATAATATTTTTCAATATAAAATTTTAATGTTTCAATAAAAAATTGGTAGAATTGGCTAAGATTATTTAAAAATAAATAAATAAAAAAAGACCGTTTAAAAATTAAAGACAAATCAGCTGATGATAAAACAAGCAAATTGGAAGTACGGTAATAGTTTGGTATGCTTGTAATCACATATGATCATATTATTGAATGTTTATAATGTAACTTTAAAGTCATTTCAATGAGAGGTCCACTTGAAGATTGCTTACTTCAAGAGCTCTGATCAATAATTAGGCTTTCATCATCTAAAGATCAGTTGAAATTTGTACTCAGATACAGAGATAAATAAACAAGTATGCTAAAAATAGAAATGCTTTAAACTAGGCAATGCAAACACAAATGACTGATGTGTATCTCTGATAGCAGGTACTTGAAACTGAAGTAATGCATTACTCCTCAACACAGGCAAAAAGATAACACTTTTAAACAAATATAGCTATTTACACAGTTCATATAAAATACATCCATTTCAATAAATCAAACACCATATCAAGACTGATTATAAAAAGCTTACATCTATAAAGAAAAAAAGGTTAGTGGGTGTACTCAATTAAAAAGTTTGTTACATAATCTTTACATTTATGTCTGTGTTTGTTTTAAAAATAAAAAGTCTATTTGACTATTACAGCCTATGGAAGATAAATACAGAATAATTACAATGAATCAGTTAAATGCCTCCTGGTTCATGATTTAGGGAGGTTGTATACCAAATGAGACCTACTTCTATCACAGAGACAGCTAATCTATTAAACTCTAGTTTAGAAAAAATGAAAAGTAAATAAAAAATATGTCAAAGGGAGAGTACAACAGTCCTATGGTACAGGAAGTAAGGGAAATTTGTAATTTATATACCAGGGTTGCTTAACAGATAGAAGGCAATGAAGAGAATGTTGTCATAATATAATATATTATAAGTTAAATTTTGAGCCAGAATGACAGCATTACAGCAGTCATTAGAAGCAAGGTGATTTCTACAGTAATCCTTGAATAATAGGGTTTCATTTAAAGTGATTTTTTAGAAGGTACAGAATTTCAGGTTTACATAATCAATAGTATTTAAAACAATATGTTCAGGTCAAATTTTACTCATTCATAAATTAATAAATATGAAGCATTGCAGGCAAAAACGTCACTGACAATAGTCATTTGGATGTATCCTAAAGTTCCAAGAGCTCCTCTTTATTACCATGGTTGAGGTTTGTTTCCTTAAAGGAAAACTGCTCTTAAAACTGTTGCGTTAGGGGAGAATCATATAGTGACCGAAAGGTGCCTCATCACATAAAGTAAAATTATTGCACTTAGTGGTGGAAAAAAGTATTTACAAGTAATAATAAAACTTCATAAAGTCAGTGAAGCGGAAAAATAATGGACAACGTGAAATATCACAATATATATATTGGACTATATCGGATATATATACATATATATATATATTCTTGATATTTTACGTTATCCATTGTTTTTCCGTTGCACTGACTTTATGAAGTTAATATATTACTATTGTAAGTAATTTTATCCACCATTAAGTGGTAAAATTATTGCACTTAATGGTGGATAAAATTACTTACAATAGTAATATATTAACTTCATATATATATATATATATATATATATATATATATATATATATATATATATATATAAGGACTTCAGTCTTTTCTTTTACTCTATTTTGATTGACAAAGATCATTTTTGATCGAAATATTTCAATAGTGTGATAAGTTTTTATATGTGACTATTTATTTATTTCCAAGAGATTGCAGTTTTGGACTATTGCCACTAGGTAAATCTGTCAGTCTCCTATCTAGTCCAAAAACATTTTATATATATATATATGATGAATAGTTACTATCTGGAGTACATCCGTTCATTCTGCAGTCCATAAATTCGCAGTTCCGACGTTTGGCTAGAATCTCATCCAGCATTGACGAGGTGAACCCAACAACAGTAGAAACAGCCTTTCTACTGTTGTTGGGTTCCCCTCGTCAATGCTGAATGAGATTCTAGCGAAACGTTGGAACTGCGAATTTATGGACTGCAGAATGAACGGATGTACTCCAGATATTAACTATTCATCATATTTTTCCATCCGTGAAGGAATACGTGTGTGTGTGTGTGTTTAGGTTAGTTTTGGTTGGTAAAGATTATTTAGATTTTTTGACTAGGAGACTGACAGACTTACCTTGGTAAGAGTCCTCTCTGTAGTCTTGAATTAGAAACACATAAAAGCACTTAACCAATGATATATTTCGAACCTGGAAGAAACTATAAATCGAACCCTTAGCAAAGTTGCTGACTGGGCCAACTACAACCAAATGGTAGTTAGTGATAAAAAGACTGTTTTCACTCTATTCACCCTTTCAACTAAGCCGCCAAAACTGAGGATCAAATTAAACAACAAAACTTTAAACCATGAAGATACTCCACGATATCTTGGCATCACGTTAGACAGGAAGCTAAACTTTGCAAATCATTGAGGCAACAGCCGAAAAAGCCACCAACAGAAGCATACTGCTGAAGAGATTTACAGCAACTACATGGGGTGCTACCCAGGATGTTCTAAATTCAACGTACCGGACCTATGTACGGCCAACAATGGAATATGGAGGAGAGGTGCTCAACCTGGCCAGCTCAGGTTGAGCCTAAAGAAGCTAGACAAGGTTCAAAATAATAACATGAGGCTCATAACTGGAGGAGCTAAATCGACTCCAATACTAGCTATGGAATTCCAAACAGGACTGGAACCCTTGGAAGCCAGAAGAGACAAATGTCTCCTAAAATTCTGGGAAAAAAATAAAAGAACAAATAGAAAGTTTTTGGAAACATATAAAGCTGCCACTTCCCGCCTCAGAACTCAGATTTTTCCAGTAATAAAAGCTCTACAGCTAGAACAAAAATATAACCTTTTCCTTCATGCAGAAGCTGCCCCATTAAATCAACACAATCGAGTCTTTGACAACCTACCTCCAGTTTTTCTAAACCTTGTTGACCAGGTGAAACCAAAGTCACAGGCTATGGATATTGAACTCAGGAAAGCAACATTAATTACCATCAACAAACGATTCCCTGAAAGTGACTGGCTTCATGTTTACACAGATGGATCTTCAAACTCTTCAAGTGGAGAAACTGGAGCAGGATATTTTTCAAAATTATTTCAGGGCTCGGTAGCTGTGGGCCTCTGCTGCAGCAATTTTGATGGTGAGGTTGTGGCCATAGGAGAAGCAGCATCATGCGTCATGCGACTTTCGCCGCCGCAGGTTGTATTCCTGATTGATTCACAATCAGCGATTTTGGCAGTTTCCTCTAACACACCAACTGACTGCACCTTGACAGTGTCGTGCAGAGAAAAAATGCAACTATGCCAAGGGGCAGGCTTCAGAATTGCGCTCCAGTGGATTCCCAGCCACGTTGGCACAACAGGGAACGAAAAAGCTGACAACCTCGCCAAGAGTGGGTGCCGCCTACCACAGCCACAAATCAAAATATCACTGGGCTCTGCTTACACCAGGATTCACGCAGCAGCTAAGACGTACTTGAAAACATCACAAGAAAACCTGGCTGTTGGAAAGAGATGGCAAGAAGTTTGCACCAACCCCATTCCAAAAAACCTGCCTCGATATCAGTGTTGCGCTGTTCCGTCTAACCACGGGACACGACTACCTTCAGGCGCACCTTCATCGCATTGGGCTGGCGGACACAGATCGGTGCCCCTTGTGCCAAACAGGAAAGATGGATGGAGACCACCTTCCTGCCTGCCCACAGCTCGAAGCATACAATAGCAACCAAAAAACCAGACTCTCCAAGCTCTAATGGTCTGCACGATGCCAAATGGTCGCGTTACCAAGGGCAGGCATTGGATAAAGTAAAGTAAGTAAGTATGATATATTTCAACCACACAGTGGTCTTTGTCAATCAAAGAGAAAACACAAAAAGAAATATGAGAGAATGAAATAAAATAAATATATCATATATTCATAAATATATCTCATACATATATTTATTTTATTTCATTCTCTCATATTTCTTATTGTGTTTTCTCTTTGATAGACAAAGACCACTGTGTGGTTGAAATATATCATTGGTCAAGTGCTTTTATGTGTTTCTATTTCTAGACTACAGAGTGGACTCTTACCAAGGTAAGTCTGTCAGTCTCCTAGTCCAAAAAATCTATCTATCTATCTATCTATCTATCTATCTATCTATCTATCTATCTATCTATATATATATATATATATATATATATATATATATATATATATATATATATATGAAGTTAATATATTACTATTGTAAGTAATTTTATCCACCATTAAGTGCAATAATTTTACCTTGAGTGATGAGGCACCTTTGGTCCGCTGGATTCGACAATGGTCAAGTGACCGAAAGGTGCCTCATCACTCAAGGTAAAATTATTGCACTTAATGGTGGATAAAATTACTTACAATAGTAATATATTAACTTCATAAAGTCAGTGCAACGGAAAAACAATGGATAACGTAGAATATCAAGAATATATATATATATATATATATATATATATATATATAGCGAGAGAGAGAGAGAGAGAGAGAGAGAGAGATTAAATTATATATAAGGAATTTAAATATATTTTTATTATGGTATTTTTTACCATATATATTTCAAGGATAAGAAATTTAAGAATAAAATGTAAATTGGAAACTGAACCGGGTAAATTAGCTAAATAATGTTTTTAGCAAATTGTTGTTCGTTTTTCAGCAAGTCGTTAAATATGTTTTTACAAAGACCACTTTGTGATATGAGTAATCTGCATTGTTGGAATTTTGTAGTTGACAGTGTATTTAGTCTGTGTGTGTGGCTTTGTATGGTATCATTTTGGGACAAAGGACCAGTCCAATCTAACCAAAAGACAAGTAAAGGAAAATTCTTGTGGTGTAATAATATAAACAACTTTAAAAATCAAGGATGTTGAACATCAAGGATGGTGACCAAATTAACAAGCCTATTTTAAATGAACAACAAATTGCTAAATTACTCTTTCATTACTGTACATGCAATCCTATTTACTGTTAGTGTGGAATTAGTGATGAAAAATAAATGTTCAATATTTTCAATTCTCCATTTAAGGTCTATTCACACACATCAGTTCCGGCGCGTCACAGGTCAGTCACATCAGTCACGTCACAGTCAAAACATTTATTCTATAATGGATTTCCTGTTGCGCTATCTACACTCATCCGGTGCAGGTCCGTCAGTCGCTCTGCCGGCGTCCGTCAGTCATTTTCAGATTTCTTCCAGCCGATATTTTTGGATTGTTCGGACGCCTGACGGTCGTATGACAGATGTGTTTGCTATTTTAAAAGGATTGCGTTTTTATACAAAAGTTGTATTTCTGTGTAGAATTTATATTTTAAAGACTGTTTGTTACGAGCATCAAGATGAACAATGAAAAATTGATAGAATGTGTTCGCAAAAATATAGTTTTGTATGATATGTCTAACGCTAAATACATGGACTCGTCTGTGAAGAATGAAATTTGGGAGAAGATAGGTGCTGAAATGATTTTAGCACCTAAAACATACAGCTAGTCGTTCCTTGGGTGTCACTGATTTCCTCCAGTGAGTGTCTTGTTTTCTTAAATGCACTTACACTTTACCGAGTAAAATATGAAATGTTTCACTTGTCATCCTAAAATATTTAAAGAACTTAGTTTCATCGTCCGTTAGTCCCTTAAATAACGTGATGAACTCTCCCTGACTTTCCCGTTTCTCCCATAAATCATGAACCCATATCCATCGCTTTTTTCTCTTATTTTCAATCTCTTCGTCATCTAAGGCTATTGCTATTGCAGCTAACTCTACTATAGTAAAATCAGCCATTGAGGTAATTATATATTATCCAATTTAATTCACTCATGATAAAATAAGCTTGACTGTAAGATCACTGTATAAAGTGACTGACGACTGACTGAAGCCAACTGACGGACAGTTGACTGACGAATTCCGGATGCAACTTTGACTGAACTGTGACGGAACTGTGACTCAACTGATGTGTGTGAATAGACCTTTAAAGTTCATATAGATATATGCATTAAAAAAATTATTTTTTTCAATTTGTTACAGTCTACAATATTCAAAATCGAAGTAAGTTTAATCTAATTCATAGATAAAAACAATACACTAAAAACATAATCATAAATATAATATGTATTAAAGACCAAACTCAAGCCTAAACCATTGTAGTAAAACAAATTTATGAATTGAACAGATAGTGAAACAACCCCAAGAGGCAGCTTATGGCTCATAGACATCACAGAATTCAAATCAAATGGGTAAGTGAATGGCTGCCTGTTGCCAAGAAAACAAATTTATGAAGAGCAAATAAAATTATTATACAGTGGCTTACAGGCTATCGCTTTATACAAAACCAACATTTCCCTGCCAAAATATTTTTTGAATTTTTGGTAATTTAAGTAGCATATACATATAAATCTTCAAATATGAGATATGTTATACATGCATGCTGAAATTCTTTATATACTCATCTCCACTTCTGTTAGGAATATTTGAATACATTTTTCTGCCTTTCCTAACATTAAAATATTTTTTGTTTAGTTTTATTTCTTTTTTTATTTTTGTGAAAATATTGTAATAATAGGAAAGGCAGAAAAATGTACTCATATATATATATATATATATATATATATATATATATATATATATATATATATATATATATATATACATGTGTGTGTGTGTGTGTGTATGTGAGTGTGTATGCTGATATTAAACACTACTCAAATCCAATAAATAATAACCAATGTAAAAATTGAACCAGTAACGGAACAAGCACAATGAGAAAACTAAGTGACATTCCACTTAGTCATCAAATGTCTAATGGGCTTCTAAGAATTTACAACAAATGTGTATATGCAGACTCCATTATGTCTGCCAGATGCCATGAAAACAAGTAAGAGAGGAGTAGCATGAGGTCAAATGAAATGAATGCATTGTTGCTCTAATTTCACACAAACCCAATATTACCCTACTATGTATTTGAATTTCTTTAAAGTTCAGTACAATACAGGTGTCAATATACGAGATATCACATCATACTTGTTTGCCGATATTGCAGGTATAAAGTACATCTGATCAGAAACAAAACCAAATTACAATTGATTTAAATAATATTTGAAAGGAAGCAAAAATCAATAATTTTAAAATTTTGTATTTAAAGATAACATTCTTTAAGACTAAAAACCTAAACATGACTTGAAGATAAGATTAAAGACATAAACAAATGAGTCAGCAGGAACTCCCTAAACTGCATATGAACAGATAAATATTAAACAAAAAATTATATATTCATACAGAAATGTCATTTTTTATTAAACAAATTTTGGGATTTGTAAACAAATCCATATAGGTATTGATTAATTTCAAGAATATTTTACTATATTATATTTATATGTGTCATATGTTTATGTGAGTATTTTATAAACATATGATTTCATGTAGAGGTATGTTAGCTATATTTAATTTCTGTGTATAATGATTTACAGATTTTATACACATTTTACTGTTTGAATTAAAACTTGTGTATATAACCCCAATTTATGCTCAGACGATTGCTTCTAAATTTGTCATACCCAAAAACTATTTTAAATTTGTTTATTCTGTAAAAAATATACAAACTACTAAACAAAAATTTGTTTTATTCTATTCATCTTTATATAAATATAAGAATTTAGATTTAAACAGAGCTTCAAAGAAATCAAAATTATTTTTATACAGTAATTCCGCGCTAGAGTCAAACAGTCTATTTTGTACAGAGCTAAGGCCTAAGAAAAATCTACTGAATTTAGTACACATTATAGAAAATCATTTATCTGTCATTTTCTATAATTTGTCATTTCTAGTTCATGAGAATAGCATTTTTTTAAACCACACTATCCCTCTACTTTACAAATGTGTTTGTATAGTCATGTCAGTAATTAACCCTTAGCGCTCGGATTTTTGTAACATGCTTTGCTTCCCCACTTGTAATTAAATTGGGATAAATTCCTCACCTGCAGGTTGCATTATTGTTTATGGAAAACTTTGTTTTCTCTTACATGATTTTAGTAAACTAAGCTATTTTTATTCACTAATACTGTATGTACATGATTTTATTATCTTATTTGTAATTTTGCAGAGTATGATATCTTTGAAAACAGTCTTCCGGATGAAGTCCTGGTTTTCTGCCGCATGTTTTGTAGTGAAAAACTGTTTCCCTTCTACCACCTTTTATCTTCCTGTTACTGCAAACTACACAATCCTTAGAAGTATTTTTATCATTGGAAAAGTTTAAATGTAATTTCCAATTCCGTCTTCCTTCTTTGTCAGTATTTGACGGCCAACCCCTCTCACTATACGGGTTATTCTTGATATCACCAATTCGTTTAAAGTTTTGGCGAAACTATTTTTTTTTAACAGGATTTTCTTTCATTTCCTTTTTTGTTATTATAGATAATAAAACTATTTACTACAGCTACATCTAATAGCCAGAAAAACATTGTCCTCCACCATTTATTTGTTCGTTTTGTAAAACTGCACGGTTCATTATATTGAACAGCTAAATCTATACCACTCATAAACTGGTTATATTTACAAATACCTGTTGGTTTAGTTATTTTGTTTATGAAACTGAACTAAATTCTAATAAATCAGGATCAAGTAAAAGATCAGGAATTTCAGAATCACTAATTGCACGTGAAGCCACGGCAAACTACGAGTAAACAAATAACCGGCAAAACTGTAACCTACTTGCAGCTTACAACGTAGCGGCAAACTAGATTTTGTGATGACTCACATATTCCTAGGCATTTTCAACTTAGTTCACATTATTTTCAATAGAGGCACCAAACGGTAAAAGATTGAATGTCGTGGGCTTCGCCACAGACGAGTTATAGGCATTTGAAAATCGTGTCGGGTGACCCCCGACATACGAGTAAACTGCAATATATGCTTGGCGGGGCTCCCCCGACAGTCGAGTGCTAAGGGTTAAATATCACATTGAAAAATGTAAATTTTTTTGTAACAAAAAAAATTTTTACTTTACTTTTGGAATTTGATTGCATTTAGATTTTAAAGTAGCCATATTTTTCGTAAGTCATCTTTTTTTAATTTGTTCCCCTCTTCTCCCAAATATGACAAATTCCTTAGCTAATTTCTATGTACATATAACTTACTGTATCTCTGTAACTCTGAGATGCCAAGGCAAAAAACCGAAAGTGGACATTGCTTTACTAAAGACGATAGCAAGATCAGGATCTGGAATACACATATGCTCTTGAATTTTGCTATCTACAGTTGGAACATCTATTTTGGAAAATTTTACACCTTCTTGACAAAAATATTTTGTAACTTCTATCAGACAATTGACTCCAGATGAAGCAGTGTATACATTCACTTGCAACTTTGGCTGCCACTTATAACCTAGAAACAGATCATTTAACATTAGAATGCAAATTTTAAAAAAAGACACATACATTGGCATTGAAAAAAGTATGTAGTTTTTGTATATTTTAAAAATTCATTTCTGTACTAACAAAGTTGCTTGAATTTTCATTCATCATTTCTTGTAGTGTGTACTGCCGCAGCCAAACCTTACTAAGTCTGCACCCTCTCAGGGAGAAAGTTCTGGCCCCGATTTCACGTTCCACACCCTACCAACAAGGTTCCCACATTTAAGTGTTTTTCGTGTAAGCTCTTCCTGGTGATGATGGACTCTGTATTGTCGAAAAGAGCAGTTCAACGGAGGTCAAAATATGATCCCACCCGACTTACCATATCCTGGCACCTGTGGTGTGTCGAGCGTGATCTGCCAGTGGACAAATCCCTGGACCTTGTTTTAAAAACCAACCAAAATGTTCAAACTCATTTAGGTGATAATTTATACCTTAAAAAAATTGTGTTTGAGTATAGATTTATCTGTTACGTTCATTATTGCAATAGTATATGTTAAGAATCTTATTGCCAGTTTAATTTAATTATTTAATTTTATTCATAGTTGCTGGTTGGAAAAATTTCATAAAATTTTATTTACTAGCTTTACCACAGGTTAATTTTAATAATTAGAAACATTTTTTGTTTGTTTTATTTTGTTTTAATTACTTGAAAAGTTAAAATATAAATTAAAATTTGCTTTTCAAAAATATCGTATAATTCTTAATAACATATCATTAAATTTTTGTTATATATTTTCCATTAATTATACGCAATTCTTTGGAACATTAAATATATTTGAATGATTTATAAAGTTCATAAATGTTATTATAACCTTAGCATAACGTTCAATAGTCAATTGGATAACTCTATTATTTAACTGTTTCTAATGTTTGAAGTCCTTATGAGAACATTTTGGTTTTTTGAGTTCAAAATTTCCCACATAAAATCACATACAGATTTAAATATAACAGAAGAATAATTTATATCTATTTATTTTAATTTATGTCCATATAAATTTCTGCAGAAGTAACTTGCAAAAGTACTTCCTAGTGACTATGAATTTAATTCATATTTGTGCTCCCAAACATAAATGGTAAGGATTTTAGAATCAAATTTACTGAATTCACATTTTTACAGTTATTTGATACTAAGTGTTAGATTTATTATATATGGACATAAAATAAATTCTATTTACTTAATTACTAATCTTCTACTGATTTTCTTTATAAATTTCTTATTAATTTTCTGATATTGACTCTAAATAAATTGTGTGACTATTCATTTGGAACATATATAAATTTTGACTTTATAAAAACATTAACTTTATTTTTTCTTGATCTTAATATTCTAGAACTTTTAATTTAATATTTGAAAAAATTATTAAATTATCACCACCAATAATTTTACTGTTTAAAAATTTGCCATTTGTTTGTATATATTTTTTTTAATTATTCATTTTCAACAAGTGATTCAATTTATGCATTAAAAAATTTTATTACATGAATTTAAGAAATTTTTACTAGTTTTAATAAATGGTTTTTTTCAATTAAAATTTAGACTTGCCCCAAAAACTTTCACTGGGATTGAAAACCACTTTCCTGAATTATCCTGGACTCTTGGTTCTTGTAACCATCGACACTGATCGGTTTTAGGGCAGGTTTTAATAATTTTTTACATTGTTAAAATGTTCAAGGTCGATTTCGCAGGCGGTCGAAGGCAGATCATCTTTACGTCCATCTTGGACTAGGGTGTTTTTCTTAGCCATGGAACAGCATCCTAAACTTCCTTCTGGATCTCCAGAAACACGTCCGTTTCCAACAAAAGCTGAATTGTGAGTCCCCTTTTTCTAGCGGGCAGTTTCCCCTACCCTTGCTACCGGGTTTTTCCATTGGTCAAGACTTTCTCTTGACTTGTAACATAGTGTACTTTGAACTTTCTTTCAAAGATATTTGCTCGTTTTTTCGCTGATAAACTTCAGTGATAAAGTCTTCTTTATCCTTCAAATTGTTGTTACAAATTTGAATGACAGTTCTAGCCCCCTCTGTTCGTATCTTGCTCTATGACGGCACTCGAAACTATTTCTTCCAACACTTGACACTTTTCCAATATTTGGAGCATTTATTTATCCATTTATTAATTACATTTATTAAATAAATTTGTTAATAAATTTTTAATTTATAATAATCTGTTTTTATTAGTTTTTTAAAAATTCTTTTAAACTTTGGTGGTTTTTCTTTACTTTTATTTTATTATTTTATTTTTGCGTTTTGTTTTTCATAAATAACAAGAACTTATTTTGTTTTAACATTACGCATTAGAAGAAAATAAATTATTTATTTATAGTGGCTCTATTTTGTGAACAAAGTCGACTCTTTGGACCTGCCTTGTTTACTTAAACAGATAAAGCACTTGCTTGATGGCTACTTTTACTTGCAGCGATGTCAATTTTAAACTTAAAAAAAAAAAATAATATTAAAAAAGATTTTGGCCTAAAAACAAAATCTTTCTTTTGAGGCGGTTTTGGCCGTCTCAGTATGTCATCTTACTCTATACTTGTGCGAAAGCAAACACAATTATTTTTGAAATAAATACATTTGTCATAATTTGTTTCCATCTTTAACCTGAGCTACTAATTATGTACTTTACACTTTTAAAGTGGGTCATTTTATCAACTATAAGTGACATTAGGCGTGGGAAAATTTTATATGATTATATTTGAGATTTCATTTTACATGAAGAAATTATTTCAAACAAGGTCTGAAAATTGTAGTGTAACTTGGTGCTGAACGTTTGTGCATGGTGTAATGAGAAGAGTTTGTATCCTTCTATATTTATTAATTAATTAAATTATTAGAACCTACTTAATACAATTTAAATGTAACATATTAATGTATGATAAATTGTAAAATTTTAAAAAGTAAAGTTATATGTGAGGTTATGATATGGTCTGAGTAATGCATTGTATTAAATTTAAACAATACAATGATATACCATATCATTAGAAAATACAGTAAGTATGTAACAAAAACTGTTAAAGACTATATTGTTGTGTTAAGTTATTATTGATTTTTTAATGGCACGATTTCAATCTTTTAAACTTATTAAATTCCTTCTATTAGCTCACACTCTCCTGATATATATATATATATATATCGCAATATGTATTCTTGTGTATTAATAAAAAACTAAGTCAAAATACAAATACAAGAATTATAATTGAATTGTAAATTCAATTATAATTCTTGTATTTGTATTTTGACTTATGTTCTTTATATATATATATATATATATAGATAGATAGATTTTTTGGACTAGGAGACTGACAGACTTACCTTGGCAAGAGTCCACTCTGTAGTCTTGAAATAGAAACACATAAAAGCACTTAAACAATGATATATTTCAACCACACAGTGGTCTTTGTCAATCGAAGAGAAAACACAAAAAGAAATATGAGAAAATGAAATAAAATAATTATTTTAGAGACCATATAGAGAGAAAACATGAAAACAAAAGTAAGAGAAGTTTGGAAAAAGATGGAGCTGTAGAAGAGGCCTGATCTTGGACATAAACCTGTAAATGAACTTACCATTTATGCTCTTCTTTGCCATTTGTTTGATGTCATCGCTGAAGGACTCTCCCCATTTTATTCTAAGCAAAATGTCTTTACTTTGGTGACTTACAGCTTTATAAAGTAAATGAGGACTGATTTCTGAAAAATAAAAGAATATTTTACACTCAGGAAAAAAACTTTGACATTAATGGATTAACTTTAAAGCTGTAAATTCCATAATATAAATAAATATATATATATATATATATATATATATATATATATATATATATTTATTTATTTATATAACTTAGCAGTACTATTTTCTTGTATTCATTCATCACTTATACTTAAATGTACGTGAACAAGAAATTTACATTTGTGAGTCTTCTAAACAGCCCTAAACTTTGAAGGTTTGGGTTCTTTATCAGTTTGAAGAATTTTCCTGGTCTGTTTTTCCATATAAATCTACATTTGTTGAAAATGTATGTTTCGTTTCATTATCACATACTCTTGTAGTTTCGCTTTGAAAACGTTTGTCATATACCTAAAAAGTAACTTTTGAAATCTTTTTTCTGCAGATTATTAATTAGTTATAAACCACTGCTACAGATATTTACACAAGCTTTATGTACATTTTGCTAACACAATTATCATCCTCAGAAAGTTACAAATAAAGTGAGCATTAAATCTCAAGACCTTATAACTACTCGGAAAAGGCACCACTCCTACTCCTCCACCCAGCAACTGCTTTATCCAATACCTCTGCTTGACCATTAACCTACATGCAACAGATCTAACTTCTAACAGGTCTAGACTGCCAGTCTACAACACATAGAAAACGCCAAGATACTCACAAACAATACACACGCACAGAAAATTATTTACTGGCACAGATACGTCAATGATATAACACTATACAGAGGCAACTCCCGTCATTGCTAAAAACTCCTCACCTACTCTAATAAAATACCCCCAAAACTCCACTTCACTTCAGAAATTGAAACCAACCGATCCCTAAACTTCCTCGACCTAACCATAACAAAAAGCCACACACAAAAAGACAGCTTCAACATTTACAGGAAACCCATAACAACAGACACACTTATCCACAACATCTCAAACCACCCTATCCAACACCAACACGCTGCCTTCAGATACAAGCTCCATAGACTTAAAGAAGTCCCAATGCCACAGAAAACATAAACAAAGAACTAGACACAATTAAATATTTAGCATACACAAATGGATACAACACCACAATAACAGACAAACTATGGTACAAAATACAAAAAAACACTAAAATTAACACTACAGACAAGGAAAACAAATACATCATATTACCATTCATAAACAAAACAACAAACAAAATAGCCACAAATTTCAAAAAATAGGATACAAAATAGCATACAAAACTAATAAAAAGTTACAATACAAAATACAACACAACACCAACAACAAAGATAAACTACAAGCACCAGGCGTATACAAACTGAACTGCGACGAATGTAACAAATTCTACATTGGACAAACAGGTCGCAGCTTTAAACAAAGAGTCGAGGAACACAAACAGAACACCAACTCAACATTTTACAATCACATAGAAGAAACAGGACACAAATACACAGACGTTTACCATAACCTAGAAATCCTACACATCAACAAAAAAGGACCACATCTCAACACACTAGAACAATATGAAATTTACAGACACACAAAAACAGAAAGTACAAACATATTAAATGAACAAACACAATACAAATCACACATACTCTTTGATACTATCGAAAACCTACCTTTAAAACCATCACCACTTGACCCAACATCTCCAAGCAGAAGACACTGACGAAGATCAGTACATAGCGATCGAAAACGTTCTGTCTCAGTAAGTTTTAATAAATTACTAAATTTAAATTTCAGATAGTCATAAACTATTGTTTAAGTGATTAATAAGATTCACCGAACGTAATGGACTACAAAATTCAAGAAAGAAAATAAATTATAACTAGGAATCACACCTTTATTAGTGTTTGTCAACAAATCAAAAAATAAATAAATCCCCACAAAATAATAAATTGGTTTTAGCAATAAAAATACTCAATTACTAACTTATAGTAGTTTAGCAACTATTAAGTAACCTGTTAAAGAACACCATTTTGTCCACCTTAAAACTTCTAATATCCAATTCATGGACACTATTTAAGATATGTTTAGTTACACTAGCCTCATCAGACCTTCCACATTTAATATGGTTAGACTGCTTTAAACCTAGTTATGGTCTTTCTCCTTCTTCGACCAATATACATTTTGTCACAAGTTTTACAATTAGTATTATAGATTCCAGTTCTATTCGACATTGGAAGTTTATCATTAGGATTTCCCAATAAATGGGAAATGATTTTTATAAGCTATACTTGAATTAAATTTTTTGAAAATCTCGTGTAAACCATTAGTAATGATACTGTCATTATATATGAATGTTATAATGAAAAAATAAGGTTACATATTTTTGTGACTTATCATCCACTTGGAAAATGGTGGAATGTCTCCTTAATTTCCTAACTATTATTACACTTTTGCTATTACTTGCGACCAGACTTTTTTTTAACTAAAAGTTGTTAAATTGTTAACTTACACTTGGAGGAAACGTTTTCGTCTTACGACTTCTTTAGCCTCCTGAAGAGCAGCGGAGGCTGAAGAAGTCTTAAGACGAAAACGTTTCCTCCAAGTGTAAGTTAACAATTTAACAACTTTTAGTTAACAAAAAGTCTGGTCGCAAGTAATAGCTAAAGTGTAATAAGAATTAACAACCAGCTCGTCATGAACAGCAACAAGATTTCTTTATTCCTAACTATATTAGTAATAATAGCATCAAACCCATTAAACAGAGCTATAGATTCAACACGTTCAATTCTTTAACTAGATGCTAAAGTAAAAGGGAAACTCTCAGCGCTCTACAATATTGAACCCTATTTTTATTATAATTATGGATTGAATATTACAAAACCTTATTTAAAACGTTAATTTCATCAGATTTAAAAGTATATGATTCATTTTTAACTTGGAGGAAAATTGTGTTCGATATAACACCTTTCTTTTCTCTTGCTTTAACATTAGTAATTAGCAAAAGATTTTTTTATCCAATTTCTCAGTTTTCATAAGTGGGTATAAAGGTTGTATTAGTATTTATAGGGGTTTATGAGTGTTTATTAATTATATTTACAATACTGAGCTCTCTGTTGTTTTAGTA
Organism: Prosapia bicincta; assembly: GCA_036971475.1. Lineage (NCBI taxonomy): Eukaryota > Metazoa > Arthropoda > Insecta > Hemiptera > Cercopidae > Prosapia > Prosapia bicincta. Next base: position 676,509 of record JBAIZL010000385.1, on the reverse strand, counting down.
TATTATTTCTTAAAAATGCATTGCAGGTGTATGATTTTAGGTTTTCACGATTGAGTGTTAAAAATGTTTAAATAACAGAAATGTAGGTAAAAATTCAAGTGCTACAAAAGCCCTTGAAGCAGTATCTCAACAGTATTTCCCTTCTACATGGTCCTGTTACTTGCAGACAACAAAGAAATCAACAGCAATTGTGAGAGAATCGGATCAGTTACCTGGAGCTTGAGATCTACTGCTTTGTTCATTTGTCATTGTTTTTTGGGAGACTATATAAGTATTAGGTCAACACAAATATGTCAAGGACACTGGATGAATTCAAAGAAAAAACATGGTAATACTGAGGAACTTCAAGCCTAACTAGAAGAGGGAAATGCACACAATCTACTGGACATAAATTTCAGGCACTATTAATGTAATTTTACTGTCTTTAATTATTAAGAAAATCATTTAATGTCAAGCAATAGAGGAAACCCAAACCAATACCTAAAGAAACAAATATTTCATTATTACCTTCTTGAATATACCGTAGAATTATAAAAAAACTGTGTAAAGAGAGGATACAAATTATAATAATTTAGTTTAAAATATTATAAGTAAATTTTGTTCTTACAATTTAGTAGTAATATTTATCTATAATCTGACACTATATCCCATTTATGCTTATCTGTGTAAACAGTTCCTTGTACATATTAAGTGCCTGTTATAATTATACGTATTACTTAATGTAATTAAAGCCGTTGACAGAGTTAATTAAAGAATTATTCAAAATACAGAAAAAGATAAATACACCTCTATCAATGCAGTCTTATCTAATTTACAATTTAGGCCTGAATCTGTAATTGAAGATGAAAATTTTGTAATCTAATTACTAGCATGAGCTTAAAAGTTGAAGAATTTTTTTCTTCTGGATTATATTGTCCATGGTGATTGGCTAAACAAATCTACGACTTGCTGAACTTTTGATTTAAATAATTTTGTAAAAAGCTTACTGAGACAAAAACTTTTTAATAAATTTATGAAAAGTTTACTGAGACAAAAGCTTTTTAATAAATTTATGAAAAGCTTACTGAGACAAAAAATATTAATAAATTTATGAAAAGCTTACTGGGACAAAAAATTGTATAAATTTATGAAAAGCTTACTGAGACAAAACATTTTCAATCTCGTTAAGTAATCTTCATTGGTGTGTCAAACATTGATAAAGGTCACTTAATATGACTTAAAACATTTAGTTTCTGTATGTTTTTCATGAATGCATTTAAATTTTAAATTATAAGTTCAGCACGTTGCTAATTTGTCAAGTAAAAATGTAGTAATTTTCTTTGTAGCTTTAAAAATATGTTTTTAATTATATTAGCCAATCATCAACAGTCTGTAGAAAGGATGAATTAAAATTATTGCTCTAGAGACACGATGATAGACTAGTAAATTTAAAAATTATACTCTCACAGTAAATTTTAAAAAGTTTATTTAAGATATAATGGTTGTCAAGGACTGCAAAATTAGTGATAAATTTAACTGTTCTGAAAAAAGTTAAGTAACTGTTCATGTTTTAACTGTGAAGCTCTGAGTTTTGGTTACGGTACTTAACAGAATTGTAAATAACTCTTGTATTTTGTAGTAATGTTAAAGTGATTATTATAAATAATTATTGGTTTTGTAAGTTAATACTCATCCGATTTAATTATGTAAGATTATTATTAACATTACAGGAAGATGACGTAAAATTAAATTTTATAAGACAGTAAAATAACCTTTACTTGAATGTTGAGTAAAAAACATAAATGTTCTAGTAAAAACAAAATTAACTAAGGAAATAGGCAAAGTCATATCAAACAGTACAAAATGAAAAAGAATTAACCCAAGAATAAACGGAAAAAAGATATATAAATGTAGCTGAGTATTCTTGGTCTCACATTAGTACTTCCAAAGTATGACTCTCTAAAAAAAATTCTACAGTTTCTTGCAATGTGATTGCATCCAGAAACATAATCAATTTTAAAAGGTAATTATTTTCTATGAAGATGAACTTTTAGCATACCACTTAATCTTAACATAAAACTAGTATTTTTTTATGATCTTGTAATCTAGTTGTGCAGTTAAAATTCACAACAAAAGTGTCAAGATCATAAGGACCTGTCGTTCATCTAGCATACCAATTGAATGATTTTTTCTAATTATATTTTTTTCAAGATGCATATTAAAAATTCGGCACTTTCATTTACATCTCCTTATTAATCATTTCCCAGGCAGATTTTCTACTTTAGACATCTCTAGCTCTGTCCATTCTGGATACAGAAGTAAGGTAGAAGTCACTACATATCTAAGTGAGATTTTTGTTATTAGGACACTACACTCTAAGGTATGTGCGGTACTGCTGGAAGGCAGTGACAAATGGGGGGTGCCAAGATAGGAGATATGACAGTGTAATTTCCAGTGTAATTTTAACAATGTCAACCCCTCAATGTTCATTGTTAGCTTGATCTAACCTATTAATTTGTGTATCAGAGAATGCATCAAAAATTGCTTGTAGATGCTTCGACACACCAGAATCTGTCTCTAATCATGTAATGTATTTAACCGTAATGAACAGTCCTATCTTTGTCTAAATAGGAAATATAAACTATGATGAATGAGAGTTCAGAATATTAATCACTTAAACAATAGTTTATGACTATCCGAATTTTAAATTTTGTAAATTTGTTAAAACTTATTGAGACAGAACGTTTTCGATCGCTGTGTCTCACTGATGAAGATCGTCACATAGCGATCGAAAACTTTCTGTCTCAGTAAGTTTGAACAAATTTACAAAATTTAAAGTTCGGATAGTCATAAACTATTGTTCAAGTGATTAATAAGATTCAACGAATGTAATGGACTACAAAATTCCAGAGTTTATTACTATTCACACCATACCAACAAATCATTATTATAAGCATTATTACATAGATAATATTTTTTTTCTGTAATAGAATTAAATATAATATTAATTAGCAAGATACAGATAAAGGAATTAATAAGGTAATTATATAGATGTATGACTACCATTATTTTTATGAATTTTTTTTCTTTTAGAAGTATTTTTACGTCCTGAACACGAATTTGACATTAGTTTTTGTCGCTGAGGTCTATTCAAGGCCAAATACTCTGAAGGAAAACACTTTAATCAGTTTCTATTTACCATTGCAGTAATTGTGAGAATTTGGGACCACCTGAGATTCAAATTGAAAATTTTTTAAAACACGTTTTAGGACCATATGTACAAGATTTTTAAAAAAATCTTATACGGAAAGTTATTTTTTATCAATTTAAATTTGGATAAAAAATTCATGAAGAGTAGTAAGTTGTGCAATGTCCGCTGAGTGATACAGTGATGTCATGCTATCTTTATTTATAACTTATGTGTGTAAATATTTAAGAAACAACGTTTTGGAATAGTTTTTATGGTTTTTGAATATAAACTTAAATATACTTACAAAGACTCCAGTTAGGATAGATTTGGTAGTAATTGTATACATCCCTACATACTTATATTAAAATATTCCTAAAAAGTGTTTAGCCAGGATAGATTTAGTTGTAATTTTATGGTTAAATGTATAAAATTACAACCAATTCTATCCTGACTGGATACTTCATAGGTATATTTCACTGTATTATTCCGCAAAGGATGCACAACTTACTACTACGCGCTGAATGTTTTACCCAACTTTAAATTGATAAAAATTTCCGTGTAAAATAAAAAAATTCTTGTGCATATCGTTCAAGGACGTGTTTTAGAACAATTTTCTATTTTAATCTCAGGTGTTCCCAAATTCTCAAAACTACCTCAACGGTAAGTAAAAAATGATAACCGTGTTCTTCTTCAGAGTATTTGGCCTTAAATAGACCTCAGCGACAAAAACTAATGTCAAATTCGTGTTCAGGACATAATAATGCAAAGGGAAAGAAAAAAAATCATGAAAATAGTGGTAGTTGCATGTCTATATAATAACCAATAAAAATACTGGATAAATATTCATACCATTGTTACCGTGTAAACATATAATGTTTAATTAAACATTAAATATTAATTTTCAAGTAAACTTATAATTAGAGAAATAATTACAATTATTGAAGGTTTTAATAACATGATTGAGTTGAAGAGTTAATAAGGTTTTTTAAAAATTAATTAAAATGAAAAAAGGCTGAGTAATAAGAAATGAGGCCAAGCCATTGTTTTCTCAAACAAATTAAAATCAAGGGAAAATGGTTTAATTTAAATATTATATTACATATAATATTAAGATAATTATATATATATATATATATATATATATATATATATATATATATATATATATATATATATATATATATATATAGGTTAGTTTTGGTTGGTAAAGATTATTTAGATTTTTTGGACTAGGAGACTGACAGACTTACCTTGGTAAGAGTCCACACTGTAGTCTTGAAATAGAAACACATAAAAGCACTTATACAATGATATATTTCAACCACACAGTGGTCTTTGTCAATCGAAGAGAAAACACAAAAAGAAATATGAGAGAATATCATTTATTTTATTTCATTCTCTCATATTTCTTGAAATATATCATTGTATAAGTGCTTTTATGTGTTTCTATTTCAAGACTACAGTGTGGACTCTTACCAAGGTAAGTCTGTCAGTCTCCTAGTCCAAAAAATCTATATATATATATATATATATATATATATATATATATATATATATTGTAATCCTTAGATGAAATTTTTGCCCGGATAAATATATATAATTGAATAATATTTGCATAAACAAGAATATATAATTATTTATTTTTCTTAATACACTTTTACTCAGATAAATAAGTGAAGCTTTTCGCTGATTTGCAGTATCAGCACCCTCAAACTTACAAGTAACACAATATATAATATTAAGATAATTATATAAACATATATTTATATATTGTAATCCTTAGATGAAATTTTTTCCTTGTCAAATATATATAATTGAATAATATTTGCATAAACAAGAATATATAATTATTTATTTTTCTTAATACACTTTCACTCAGATAAATAAGTGAAGCTTTTCGCTGATTTACAGAATCAGCACCCTCAAACTTACAAGTAACACAGATTTCCATGACTAGATTCTAACATTATATACAGTAAACTCCCAATTATCCGTGGAATAGTTTGGCCCGGCAACGCCGGATAACGAATTCCTCGGATAATCCGCTATGAACAAAGAATACGCAAAACGATCGATAATCGATTATTATACCACAAGTTACACAAATAATGACCCCGGTCAATGCAATTCACAAATAATCGTAAGAGCACAAAATAAATACAGAAAATAATTTAAAATGTCGATGTATTTTACGGATTATAACATGTACATTTATATGTCTAACTATTTACAATACGTAAATAAGTATATGTCAAAAGTAAGTATTTAGGTACATATGTAATTTCCTTTACACATAATACTTTCCCTTTTTAACAAAAAAATCTGTTTTTTGTGAGCATTGATTTACCTAAGTTTCTTGAGAACCATTTTGTCGCACAGTGTCTACTTGTGTCACAAAGCCATAAAGATCAATAATGTATATGACAGACATGGATAATGCATATGTCACGTCCTAGACTATTTATAGCCGAGATTAGCTGACATTTGTTTACAATCTTATGATACACATTAGGTTTTCGGGCGTCCAAACATTTTGTCATTGTCTCTTATATACAGTAGTCTGCTTGCCCCTTTCATTTCGCTGGCCCGCGTCGGGATGCTTCCCTTTCAATGTAAAAATTAGTACGTACATATTTCAATATCTATTCCCTTCATCTTAACTTCTATTAAGCCTTATATGTACTTACGTCGTAATTCACCGTTTGGAAATTTAAACACACGAATCTGATTGTAACCAAAATTGGATATTTGTAAAACAATGGCAAACCCCGGATAATCCGCAAACCGGTTAATCTGCCCACGGATAATCGGGGGTTTACTGTATATACATATAATGAATAAAAATATTTCAAATACAAGACTAGTTTTAATTTATAATATATTTTATATTTATATTATATTCTTGTATTTGAAATATTTTTATTCATTAACTACATTTTAAAAAAATTCATCACCATATGGTGTTTCAAAAAGACTGTTGGGATTTTGAAAAAGAGTTACTGACAGCCTACTCAAGATAACTAAACAATTTAAATGTCAAAGTGAAGAGAAAAGATCAGTTTCCTCATACCTAAATATGTCTCAATGTGAGCCCCAATGTTGATCTGCAGACATTAAAGTTCTATTCGATTTCTCACCAAGTGATTGAGATTTTCAGGTGTTACAGTTGCAATTCACAAATGTTTTCAGTATACACAATGTCTTTATACAATTCCATAAATAAAACTCCAAACCAGTCAAATCAGGACTCCTGTGGGGCCAGAGAATAAGCGCATGGCTATTTGGAAATCTTGTTGTTAACTGTGTTACATACTTCCTGACGGGAACAAGGCGGAGCAGAAAATGGCTCTTTGATCAGTTTGTTGTTCAATGTCATTGATTTGAGGAAACAAAAATTGTTCTATCAATATAAATTATGAAAACAAGGGCCTATCACTTGGTCATAGATTAATCCATACAACAAGTTCACTTTTGGCAAACCACACAAATGTTAACCTAATATCCGACAATTGTGACGATTGATTACACCAATTATGTGGAATGTAGCTTCATCTGAGAACAGCGCTCTTTTAAGAAAAATTGTCATCAATCTCATTGAGCATAAAACTCCATGTCCGGATAACAGATTTTTCAGGCTACTGATACACAACTGCCGGATTTCTTCAACTTTGTCATCGCTTGTTTTTGGTCTGACTGATGAATGCACTTTTAACTGACTTCTTATGTCTCAAAACTGGTTAACCTAACGATGCTTTATCATTGCATGAATTTCGCCTTGAATGTTTATTGAAACCAATGCCCAACACTAACAAAAGATTTTATTTCTGTATACCGCTGGTCAACATTTATTTTAAACTAATTTTAAAAATACTTAACTAAGTGAATACGTAGTCGCTTACTTGCTGCGCGTTTCAAAACATTCGTTCCTTTTACGAAGCGAACCCTCTACTGGCGGCATCGGTTAGGTGGAAAGGCTCTAACGGGAATGGATTTATGACTGTGGAATGGAATGGGTTGTTTTGGTTGTGTCATATAATAGAAAAGGCTGTTGGCTTCAAAAGTGTGTGTGATCATTTAATATATTTTCTTTATCTGTTGCGTAGTGTTTGTATATTTCATATTTTTCTAAGGTTGTTAGTTTTTTACTTTGTTTTAATGTGTGTAGAACATTTAAATTAGTGTGTATGTTGATGTGTATGTGTGTTGGGTGTTTTTTAGGTGTTTTACGTAGCTGGATTTAGGGTTTGATAGGATTTTTTGGGTAATGTGTTCTTCGAAGCGTGTATAGAATGACCTGCCGGTTTGGCCAATGTAATAGCTGGGACAATGTTTACAAGTTAATTTGTAAATACCTGAGAGTGTGTATTTGTCAGCTTCTTTTTGAAAAGGTTGTATGTGCTGTCTTAAAGTGTTTGTTGTTTTGTAGGATATTTGATAATGGAGTTTTTTGAATGTGGAGGCTATTTTGTGTGTTTTTGTTGTGGTAGGTGAGGGATATATATTTGTTGTTTTTTATGTGGTTTGTCTGCATGGCCATTTGATGGTGTTTATGTTTAATTTTTCTGAGTATGTTGTCTATGAGTGTGTGTTGGTAGTCGTTTAGTTGAGCGATGTATTTTATGGTATTAAGTTCTTCGTCGTAGTCTTTCCGTAGCATTAGTGTATTGATTAGGCAGTGTAACATATGATTAAATGTAGCGTGTTTGTGTTGTGTGGGGGTGATTAGATGTATTATGTATGAAAATATCGGTAGTTGTTGGTTTTCTATATATTTTTAAATTACGTCTGGTGTTATGTTTGGTGATGGTAAGGTCTAGAAAATTTATTTTATTGTTTTCTTCTAATTCGAGGGTAAAGGTATTAATGTGAGGTGTATGGTATTAATGTAATTGTGTAGTTGCTTATTTGCAGTTGTATAATATTAAAATGTCATCTACATATCTATGGTAATAAATTATTTTATGTGAGTGATTATTGTTCTGTAGAATGTATTGTTGTTCGATATGATGTAGGAATATTTCTGCTAGGATGCCTGAGATGGGGGGACCCATAGGGAGGCCGTCTTTCTGTGTGTAGAATTTGTGTTGGTGTAAGGCGTAGTTTTATGATGTGATGAGTTTGGTGAGTGTGATGATTTCATGTGTCAGTTAATTTGGAGTGTTGTTTGCTGTGAGCATATTTTGTGGTATGTGGAGTGTTTGTTCTACTGGCACATTAGTGTATAGGTTTTTAATGTCGAATGAGGCAATGGTGGAGTTGTGTGGTATGTGGGTGTCTTGAATTTTGTGAATGAGTAGTTTTTTAAAATTATTGTTCATACTAAAATTCCAAAATAGTTCAAGGACTCTTATTTATTTCAAGACTTTCGATACCTTCCTCAAACCAGGACTCATGACTTTTTACAACAAATTTGAACACATTTATGCTAAGTTTAACATCTATGTTTGTTATAACCAGTTTAAGAACTAAAGTATTATGAAAGCTGTTCAAGCTTTACAGCTATGAATAAGTTACATTAAAAACAAAATTAGTTTATTACTATTTGGCACAAATATTTTCACTTAAACACTTGTAAATATTTTACAACTTGCCTATAATAGCACTTACTTAGGCTGTTTCGGGAGATGTATCCCATTGTCAACTGTGTTTTACAAGTGTTTCAGTGAAAACTATTAGTTCACGAGAAGATAGAATCAACTAATACAAATACTTTACTTATACATAGCATGCCTAACCTAAGGTTCAATTAATTTCCGTTCTATGTTGAGATCATAATTTTGTTTTCAGTCTGAGTTGACAATGGGACACATCTCCCAAAACGGCTGTCCTCAAAACATATATATAAGTGCTACTATAGGCAAGTTATAACATTCAAGCGTTTTTAGTAAGTTTGTTTTATATTATTTAAAATTAGGCACAAGCCTCATAAAGTAAGTTAGCCTCTATTTAATCAAAAATTATCTTTCACAAAATCACAAATGTTCTAAAAACACATATTAAACACTATATATACTAACTAAATACTGAATCCAGTTTATAATTTTTTTTTTTTAATCTTACCCCAGTCATAGTTCATTCTCAATTTTATTCTACAGTAAAATACTATAATGTATAATATACTACAGAAAACTGGGAAATAATATTAGCCTTGACTAAAAAAAATTTTGTATTCCTTTCTTAAAATTTCTCAAGGCAAAAAGTGAAGCTCAGTTTGAAAGAGATTATGTTACCTGTGTAAAACATGATTACAAGCTCAGTAAGGAGTATTGACCTTTTCTCCAAAACAGTCTTAACTTATTTCAAACAGACATATGAAGATCCAGAAAGGGACCATTAACTCTAAGAACATATCAGGAAAAAGGTTTGTAGAGGAGATAATACCAGCAACCATAGGGAATGGTTATATACAAAAAAAGACAAGAAACAAATCTACCTCAGGACCAAACAGTATTGTTTGTGCTATAAAAAAACTACTTGTCCTTGCAGGATTAACTTTTAAAATTTTATGTTTAGTTGGAAGTTTTAAATCCTGGCCATCTAGTATTGACTGCTGTAATAAAATTGATTTTCAAGTAGGAGAACAGTGATGTTTAAGCAGAGCAAGGTCAAATTGCACTTACTGGAAAGTGTTTTTCACTCTCGTAGTAGACAGTCAACCAGATATGTGAATGAAAGTAATATTTTAAACTTTGCAGAAGAACATATGTCATTAATGACTTCAGTTTTGGCAGATGCCCTTCAAATGCTATATTTGAACATAATTGACAACTACTCTATGAACAATAATACACCACAGAACACCAATACACCAAAACAACATGCCTGAGCAACAGTCTTGTTCATGACTCACAGCACGCAGCAATACACTAATCTAATATGAAATGCGTCTGCTGAAAAATATCCGTAGTAGTAGTTTTTTTTGCCAAGTGATACTAATTTAAAAAGCTTTCAGATGAGCAACAAAACAACTGCAAACATTAATAGTGGTTGAAACCTACATTAATTATCATCATACAAATGTAATCCCTCTTTATCCACTATATATCAAGAAAGTTTTCAGGATTACGACGCTACTAATATGTTATATTAAAATATAGTTATAAAGTATACAGGAAGATAGGTTTGGCGATTATAAAAATAAAAGTTGGTTATTATAAACTAAACAACTATAAAGGCCTCAACATTCCCCTCAAATTTTTTTTGTGGCAAAAACCAAGACGGATATAACTACTACCACAAATTGTTATACTACGCTAAAACTAGACTGTTAGTTAAAGTGGTGTGTGTTTTGGGATACTTGTTCAATAGTGTATATTGTGGAAATGAACGATGTCCGTAGTATGTTATACAGTAGAGTCTCGATAATTCGAATCCTGATTTTCTGAGCTTCCGTTAAATTCGAGCCTGTTTAAATTTGAGCTTATTTCATCTATTTGAATGAAAATGATGAAACGGGATTCCAAGAAATGTTTATAGCCATACGGTATGCAAAGAAAATGAGCCGGGATTCCTTAAAATGTTTATATCAAAACAGTATGCAAGGGAAATTAATCGGGCTTCAAAAAAAATGTCCATTTCGTGACAGTATACAAAAGAAATGAGTCAGGATTTCAAGAAATGTTCATATCAATACCGTATCCAAAGGAAATGTCGGGCTTCCAAGAAATGTTCTTATAAAGTTCTATAAACTTATTTTGTGCATTTAAATTATAATATGTACTGTATTCATACATATTAAAATTCCTAGTTTTTCTAATGCACAAGAACTTATTTTCGTGTAATCCGAGGGGGTCTCGGTCCCATATACCTAGAATTACCAAGACTACTGTAGTTCGATATCACTTGTGACTTCCATGGGCGCCCATACACATGGGCAAGGGGGGGCCGTGGCCCCCCATAGCTTTCAGAAATAAAATAAAATTATTAAGACTTTCGTACAAATATTTCTTTTTTTATTTTCAGCTGATGTGGAAGAACTATATTTTAATTATAATAAATTTTCACAGTATTAACAATATAAATAGTATATTTATGCGATTCTGCTATATTAACACCTTGACTGAACGAAGTAGGTTTTAAAGTCAGAAACTATCGAATATCCATATTATGTGATTATGTCAATATGGACCAGTTAATGGTTAATGGACCAGTCAATTAAAGGAAAACAGCTAAACAGGACACGACTAATATCCTAGACGCTGACACAGTGAGCCAGCTATCCCAATGATAAGGAAAACGTGACAGGAAGGATAACCTAGGCCCTTCCGACTGACGCTGCATTTCTTCTCTGTTGCATGTCATCTGCGTTCGACATTGTAGTACTGTATTGGGTGCAAGTAGGAAGCAGGGAGATTATATATTGACTATAGTGTACAGTACCGTGTTACGATTTATAAAATTGATAAATTATTAGCCTAATTGGTAAGTGAAAACATTTCCTAATAACGAAACATAACAAACGTCAAGAATCAATTTCAAAAGAATTCCTATGTATAATAATACGATACATAGATATTACATATTAGGTATATTTCTTTTCTGTTAAGTTAAACAAAACATACCATTTTGTCCACATATTAATTTTAAAAGTTTATTATATGTTATAGCCTATGTTACATTACCTTTAATTGAATTGTAGAAATTGACGTTTTAATTTGATTTATTTTTAATATTAGTCCAGGAAACGAAGCTTAAAATAGGAAAATAATACAAATTTTTCGGAAAAGACCGATTTGCATACAAATTTGGGATTAAGTTCAACTTACCCTCTACTTCAAAATCTATATACTGCCGACGGGCGCTTTTTATTTTTTAAGCGTGAAAACTACCCCTTATTGTCAAAATCTATAAAAAAAGCGTAAAAAGAATGAAATTTGGTTCAGATGAATTAAAAATAATTATTGTCTGATACTCTAATTGTAATTGTTAAATATTTCGACCCTCTAACAATTCATTTTCAAGGGTGAAAACTACCCCTAATTGCTCAAATTAGTAGAAAAAGCCTAAGGAGGATAAAATTTGAATCTGCTTACTTAAGTAGGGCCATACATTTATTGATTTTTTTCACAGGGGTAACTGAATTGCAGGTGAAATCTTTCACTAGTCGTAACTCACTAACGAAGCATTTTTTCTCATTTTGACCGTTATATGAGCAGTTCCTCCTGAAACACGCAAACACCCTGAACCTAATGAGATATTTCAATAAAATCAGATATTCGACTGTCATGCCTCGGTTAAAATTGAAAAAAAAACGCCACTTATAAAACTGAAATAGCCTATATTTAAAAAAAACTTCCAACCTCAAAATAATTTGTCGGTTACTATCCTATCCTATAATAAATGAAATGACACAAGAAAAAAAAAGCTTTTTATTATATTTTTTAGTATTTTAAGGAATAAAGATTCACTCATTCTATAAACAAATTAATTAATCGATACAAAAAAGCCTGTAAAAATTAGAAGTTTCGAATTTTCTAAAGTGCCTTAAAACTCACCATTTTAACCCTAATTTTTCAAAATCTCCTCGGACCCTCCTTCTCATGGAGAGAATCCCATTCCCCCAGGTATCAGATTTGGCTCCTCCCTATAAAATTATACATGGGCGCCCATGGTGACTTCAAACCCCTTTCAATATGTGCAGTTAATCCGGAGCCCCCTCCGGGTTTCTCCTCAACTCTATTGAGTTACAGGGACATAAGTAATGAAAGTTTTAATGTTTTTTCTATGCCTATTGTATGTTGCTATGAATTTTTATTCCCAAACTGTAATGCAAATAGTGACTAAGTATTTGCTACAAATAGGGTTTGTTATAATGAAATTTTAAATAAAATATTTTATGAAAGCTAACTGGTTGTTGAATTGAATGACACTTTTTGTTTGTATAACCAAAATCATCCTAACTAGACACTATTTTAAAATAGCTATACAGTAATTTAGTACACAGCTATGCTCTCTTATTATAAAGTAGCCATTACTTCATATAGTTTCCTGACTTTTTTATTGGGCTTCTATTTTTAATTCAAGTCATTTCAAATTTTGGTAAATATTGAAAATTATTGAAGTCAAAAAATTTTTTTTTTAATTACTAGTTTTAATGTGTAGTACACGAATACCAACTTTTCCCTCAGAAAATAAGGAAAATTAATTTTTTAATTTTTAAATGTTATATAAAGGCATGTTTTAATGTTATGTAAAGGATGTATTAACATACATCTATTAAATACCCAGGCAGTGGATTTGGTTGTAATTTTCTGCATCGTCAATAAGTCTCAATGTTTACCAAAATTACAACCAAATCTATCCTGGCTGGATACTTTGTAGGTATACATTAATATAGGTAGATACTAATGTTGAATAAAATTATAACCAAATCTAGACATAGTGCAGTACGCTGTAGCTACTGCATGCCAGGTTCACTCTATACATGCCATTACAGACTAACAACTAAAATGTAAAGAAATTAACTTTCCGTATTTTTCGCAAAAAAAGCTGATATTCATGTTCTACACATACAAACAATTATTGCAAAAAAAAAATTTTAAACAACGTCAATAAGACTCAATATTGACCCAAATTTCAAGTGTTTTTTTTCAACATTTGGAATCCATTTTTCTTGTTAAGAATGTACATTTAACTAAAATGAAAAACATCAGACTTGATACAGTATTTGTCAAGTATTACCAAATAACAGTAGGCTTATTGGTTATTATATACCAATTAACCAAGTGAGATATGGGAAATATAGTAGCATTATCATTGTTAAATAGGTATGGTCACACTGAAGTTATTTTATACTAGGTTTTTCTATATTCACAAAAGTACACATATACTCTTGCTGAAAATTTTGAATTCCGCTAGATATTTCCATTTCAGATTCTTTAATTTTTATTTCAACAAGGTTTTCATTACTTAGAGCTGAAACAAAGATTACCAAATAAAAATTTGTTGACGACTTAATGCACATATATAAAAGATTAGTTTGGATTAATTATATCACTAGATTTTTTATATGTATATATAATTATATTAGGTTTATAAGTAAACTAGGCATCAAGGTTATAAATATTAATTAACAATTTTCATTTTAGTTAATGTGTATAAGTAAACATTCCTAAAAATAATGTTTGCGAATATATATAACTCTTAACGTTTGACAGAATTAAGAAGCTGAAAGCCTATAATATATATCATATGTTTAAACTTAATAATATTACAATTTCCACAAATTCAAAGTATTCTTTTTTTACTTAACTTTAGAAATTTGTATGAATTTACTCAAACCTGTCAGTTTAAAGTGTAAACCAACTGGCTACTATCTTTTTTTAAAATGATATATGCAAAAAAAACAGCATAGCATATAGATTTTTCATCATCTATTTTGATAAAAGTCAATTAATTTTGCATAGTGTTTGTTTTCTATAGTGGATTATAGTAGGGTACTATATTTTAGGTACTTTTAAAGAGATTAATATCTTGAAAGTTTTTGTTCAAAACTAATAACGAAAAATAAAATAATAATTGCTGAACATTCAAATGAAGAAAAGTTAATGAAAATTTATTTGCAGAAAATTGTCTTCAGCAGTCTGCATTATCTTACTTAGTTCAAATTTCTTTTACTAGATAAGAAAGATTTTATAAAATTTTTAACGACATAGATCAAACATTAGTGTAATGAAAAGTTATACAATCATATATTTTCAATAGGTAAAACTATTCTGGTTTAATAAAATCCGTACACTAATACGAAAACATAACCTCAAACTTACCATTTTTAGTGTTGTAGAAACTTATGTGCGAAATTTCAATGCTTAAGCACCATAAAATTAATTTTACGAAGTCTCTATAAGATATTTGTTCACTTCCTACAATTATAGCTAAATGATGAGGTAATTTAGAAAACATTTTAACTTTATCACTTGAACCTGTGACAGATTCTGAAGACAGTTTTGAAGACATGCAAAAGATGGAACATTTTAGCAAATATTTATAAAAATAATTTAGTAAATAATATAAAAATGTAAATAATGAATAGAAGTTATGAGTAAGAAACAATATTAAAATACACAATTTATTAAAACACTTTTGGTGAAATGTAGACTGGATTGCAGCATTCTGATCAACATTGGCTAATAACTCTATTGCCATGTTTTTCTTAAATTTTAATAGTGGCAACAAATAACTATTAAAATCGAGGTCTTTATATTAGTATAATTTTTAAAGCAAAATACATATATCCTCTTCAACATTTCAGCACCACAATTTTTCCAACCTCAAACCCCGGTGACATTTTTAAACACACATCATTCTATAGATACTGAGTTAAGAACCACATAACCACAACATTAAACTAAACACGCGCTGGTGACGCGATTTCATCATGACCTTTTTGATATCATTTCTGAAATTTAAAAATATATATACTTTTGATATAATAAAACATTTTTATAGGCGTATATAATATAACTTTATCAAAGTATAAATTTTATGGTAATTATTAATTAGCTGGACATTTCCCTTCGTATGAGTACATATATAATGTGAAAGAAAATGTTTTATAACATATATAAATATTATTTTTGAAATCTTTTAATTTATGTCTAAAATTAAAAAAGGGGCCAAATTCTAATACAAGGTTTAATTTCTTTGAATATGTTTATTTTAGTTAACTTTAGTTGAATTAAAAATATTCCTATAACTTATACAATAATATATATGTATGCCACAACCTAATATAAACTTATTTCATTCTGTACAAAATAATATTGCTCTAATTTTAAAAATACTTAACTAAGTGAATACGTAATTGCTTACTTGCTGACGCGTTTCAAAACATTCCTCATTTTTACGAAGCTAACCTTCTCTCGTAAAAGGAACGAATATTTTGAAACGCGTCAGCAAATACGTATTCACTTAGTTAAATATTTTTAAAATTAGTTTAATCAGTGAATTCAAGATGATTACATCAAGTAGCTTCAAAATAATATTTCTTGAATGTTGTAGTCCAGGGGTTCTCAACCTTTTAGGCACTGTTTCTCGTTAACTATTTTTTGTATGCTTGGATGAAATTTTGACAAAGAACACCGCAGGTCACTTTCCACATCTAGTCTGGTTCGATATTTAGATTTTATATTAGCCAGGGCTAAAAATCCTGTCTCGCATAGATAAGTTGATGAAAATTGTACAAGCAACTTGACTGCCTCCATTGCTACTTCTGGGTAAACAGGAAGATATAGTAGCCAGAAATCTTCGAGATCCATGTTTGGGAAATCCAATTTAGCTTTGGAATCACATTGCAAGTCAATTGTTTGTTCTTGAATGTGATCAGGAAGTATATCAATGTTGATTTGAAAGGAGTCTCTTGTTAACTTGAATTCCCAGTTTTCCGAGCTTATATCTGGGAAATAGGCTCCGATTTTGTTCTTCAGAGACAACAAATGCTCAGATATTAGGTCCTTCATTTCATTTACTAGGTCTTTTGGAATATTTTGGGTATCACCGAGGAGATTTTGGAAAGGAAGAAAAGTTCGGCTGCGAAATATGCAGGCGGCGTTGCCAAAGTCATTAATTCTACGTTTGACTGTATCGTTAGATAAAGACATTTTGGCAACTTTATTGTAGCTGTCTTCACCGAGCACAGTACTACAAGCAGTAAGCAAACAAGGTTTTATGAGTGACTCACCGATTGTGTGGGGTTTCTTGTCTTTAGCTATCAACAAGGCAATTAAGCCTCAACGGCCTTTTCAATTTCCATTCGAAAACTTCCACTGGAATCAAGTTTCATTCTCTTAAGGCAACTTTTCCTACAAACAAAAAATTCAGTAGGTTTGTCCTTCAGGGCAGCGTGATTTGTAGTCAAATGGCGTTCCAAACGTCCAGGTCGCATTGCATCATTACTCAGAACTAAATGACAAATTACGCACTGAGGTAAATGACTACCGTTTTTCTCAATAAATGTAAACCCGTATTTAATATAGTCATCACCGTAGAGTCTTTTCTTTGGTACTGATTTATTCATTTTAATAGCAACTAACCACTAAAACACGCAATAGTTGTCAATGTTATGGCGATGACTATTTACAACACAATCGCTATAATAATTACAACAAAGCTACATTCACAGGCGGAGGAGATTGCACAACTGGATTCTGTATGACAAGTAGCGCTTGTGGTGGACAGGAGTGGGACTGTGGCAGATATGCACACTACCCCCCGCGCTATTAATAAACAAAAACCCTGCTATGCTGAGTCACAGCTAGTTTCTCACACCTGGACAGACACTTACATTTATTGAGTAAAGAAATAGAGCTTTATAGCTCTATTAGGCTATAAAGAAATTTCAATGATTGTGTGTTTGTGTCCAACATCAAATTCAATTTTTTTAAAAATATGTTGACGCCTCCCGTGGAATTCTTCTACGCCCCCCCCCCAGGTTGAAAACCGCTGTTGTAGTCCATTACCTTCAGTGAAACTTAATTAATAACTTTACGACAATCTGAACTTTAATTTTGTTGTAAATTTGTAACAAACCATCAGAGACAATGATGAAGATCATCATGAGCAATTGAAAACATGTATCAGTAAGTTTTTACAATTTACAAAAAATTAAAATTTCGGATAGTTGTAAACTAATGTAAAGCTAATTTAAATAATATAAAAGTAATACTCGATTTTTTAAAAAAATATTTTACAGAAAATATTGAAAACATCTAAATCAGTGTTTTCAAAAGATAACAATGCTTAGCCAGTAACCAGCTAACCAGAAGTGCAAGAAGATAACACATTAAATAAAAGGGACCAGAGAGGTAGATATTGGGCATTTTATATATAAGTGCAAAGTTTTCATCTTTTGTATCACACGAACCATTATTATTACTGTAATTTTCATGCACTGTAAAATAAAATCTTTTTAACGTTTAAAACGAATTGTTTTGTTTTGTAGTACAACTATAAATTTTAGTATTAATTATAATACTATTCAAGTTCAATAAACTTATTGCCAAACTGTTCAAATTCAGAATTACTGTCAGAAAATCCCAAATCTTCATTTCTCTTGTTGAATTCTTGTAATGTCTATAGTTAGGGAAATGTGTCAATTTATTGTTTAAAAAAAATGCTAAAATATTATGGATGTAAGCTAATGGATACTATGAAATGTATTTATCACGCCAACAATGTCTAATATTTACTTGTGTTTACCTTGAAGTTGTTAGTCTGTAAGTTAAGCCAACTGTTTTAAAAATTCTCCTTGTGAATTCTTTCAAAACTGTCTGTCTTTAGATATGTGTGTAAAAATCTCATTTCTACTTGCAAAAAACCTTTAAAAGGCACTTTCCTGAACTTAGCCATCTTACTTAGTTAAGCAGTAGCAAGTCTATATTCTGAATTCATGACCTCCAAACATTGTTGATCCACCCAATAAATGTTGGTAAAAGCGGCCTCTATTTCCGACCTCTACCAGAGCACACTTATGCTATAAAAAATGAAAAGGCTAAAGGAAACATGATCAGCAAACCACCCGTAACCATTTTATATATCCCTAGTATGGCTTGAGAAACGAATATTTATTATTAAAAAAAGCAAAACTCTGAGATCCTTTAGACATTAAAAAATTACATCTGTTATAAAGTCAACACAAACTTTTGGATGACTAATCAGATCTTCAATGAATAGTTACTTGCTCAGAAGAAATCTCTTAAACTAGACATTTTACTTTTGATTGATAACTGCCCAGCTCACATTATAAAATTTTAATCATATTAGAATTGTACTTATTCCTCCTAACATAACTTCAATAATTCAGTCTTTCCAGATGACCAGGGAATTATTTGAACTTCAAAGGCTCACTAAAAGTTCAATATGAAAAAAAACCTGTCATTGAATCTGATTCCATACGGGAGAACAAGATTACTAAACAAAAGATAAGAAATTGTTTTAGACGCAGTGGATTCTTGTAGACTCAAAAGGAGTACTGATCAAAAATTTTTTAAAGCTAGCTGAAAAATTATACATAGGATAGATGAGAGTCGATGAAGGCACTGACAAGAACAATCACTTGAAGTGTAGAAGAGGTATTCAATATCATGCTGAAGGTTTTAAGCTGCATTTGAAGTTTTTTACAGAACATAATTGAAAAGTCACAAATAAAAATGATTATTGATATCTTTCTTGTACAAAATTAACTAAAACAATTGTAAATATTTTACAACTTGCCTATAGTAGCACTTACTTATATTTGTTGAGAACGGCCGTTTCAGGAGATGTGTCCCATTTACAACTCAGACCGCAACTAGGGAGTTACGG
Source organism: Prosapia bicincta (assembly GCA_036971475.1). Lineage (NCBI taxonomy): Eukaryota > Metazoa > Arthropoda > Insecta > Hemiptera > Cercopidae > Prosapia > Prosapia bicincta. The sequence goes on along the minus strand of JBAIZL010000385.1, from coordinate 657,041 downwards.
CCTGAGTTGACAATGGGACACATCTCCTGAAACAGCCGTCCTGAACAAATATAAGTGTTACTATAGGCAAGTTGTAAAATATTTACAAGTGTTTTAGTGAAAACTAGTAGCTCAAGTGAAAATGGAATCAACCAATAAAAAAATAATTAAATTATTACTGTACTTGCCTTAATGATAAATTGATCATATCCAATTATTAATTACTATACATGTAATTCTGTTATCATTCTTAATTATACTGTATTTTATTATATTCCTGATGTCATTGCTTATTGTTATCACCTAGTTAATGTGATTACTTTTGAAGAATCCCAAAATTATCACCATAAATTGGGTTCACTAAATTTATAATTTCAACAACTATGGGTAGTTTAAAAATGTTATCCTGTTTTATGGAATTTTCCTAATGAACAATTGGGAAATTTAGGTAATTTTTCTCAAGCAGCCCCTTTAATCCTAGGTCTTTTTTAAAACATTGCAAGTACAACCTCTGTTACACTAACTGAGACTTTCAATTTTATATAGGCATCTACACCACATTTCATATGCTTTATCCTTTAATAATGCTGTGAAGGAACTACATATAAAAAAATTCAAGGGATTCCCCCACCCTTCACGATCTGCAGGCGCAGCCAAAAGCAATTTCACATACTGGCCACCAATTACACTTCCTGTACAAAATTTTATGCCCTTATAAAAATTCATTAGCAAACTACGAGTGGACAGCCCTGATCTAAATTATAATTACTACATTTGGTATCACTTGGCGAAAAAACCCACTACCTAATCATATTTTTCACCAGATGCTAAATCTGCATTGCTCAAAGCAGCGAGTCAAGGACAAGACTGTTGCTCAGTCTCAAACTAATACAACACAACTGAGCAACGGTCCCGACCATGACACACAGCATTGAACAATGCACTGACTTAGTGCGAAAATAAGTATTGCTTTTTTTGTCAAGTGATACCAAAAGTAGTAATTTAAAAACATAAAGATGTTTAACACAAAAACTGTAAATTATAATATTGTCTAGTGTTGTACTAGACAAAGCTATAAAATTAATCAACTGTCCACCAAATTACCTTGTTTTGTCCCTGTGAAAATTCCGACACTATTTAGAGCCCACAAGTATATGGCTAGAGATAAACATTGCACTCAACCTGCCACATGAGGTGAGCAAGAAAGATCATGTACAACTATTAAAAACAATAACATTAAACATGATTCAATCTCAATACAAAAGCCACATAAAAATATTCACAGATGGCTCGCTCGACCAGGAGAAGAGCTTATCGGGGGTAGGCTACTATAATGAATCGAACGGAGACTGTTTTTACATCCTAGCCAATTCCAATTCCAGCATGGATACTGAGCTTTTGGCTATAAGTGCAGCCCTGACTAGCTGTGTGCATTTAAAGGGCAATTCAAAAATATGCATGCTATCGGATTCAAAAACCGCCCTTCAGTCATTGTTAAGTAGTTCTACAAGTTCATACTCGTTTCGAATATCAGAAATAAGAAAAACCATCCTAGAACTAGTGGACTGCAGGAAGGAATTAACTCTTCAATGGGTACCTGCCCATTGTGGAGTAGCCGGAAACGAAAAGGCTGACGAAATTGCGAAAATAGACCTACAGATGAAGGCAAACACTCCCTGCTACACTGCAAAAGTGTAAGCAGGGAAGTTTTCCGAAAACTTTGGTGTGAAAATTGGGAAAAAGAGTCTAATGGTCGACACCTTTACCAGCTCCAACCAGAACCACCAGTGGAGGATAAATATAGGGAAGTAGCACTATCAACAGCTTTTTTTGCTGCCAGAGCAAGAACCGGCCATCTGGTGACACAGGAGTACCTATTTCGTTTTAATCTCACAGAGTCTCCTTTGTGTGCGCTCTGTGGTGTGGAGAGCAAAACAATTGAACACATCCTGCTGAACTGCCCTTACCCATTACCTACAAGAGACATCCTCAGACCAACTGTGACAAAGTGGCAAGATATTCTAGTTAAGAAGAACCTGTGGGCCATAGCATCATATATATATTGTGGACATCGGGCCATCGGCTACAGTTGAGCTGGACGCCTGCACGAAGAAGTAAGTAAGTAGTGTTGTACTACTATGAGGAAATGAGCATTAAAAAATAATAATTATACTCAGATAATCGTAACAGCTGCTACCCAGCAACAAAAACAGGTCACACACACACACTACTCTAGAAACTGATACAAATATTTGGCTTTACACACACAGCTTTAATCACAAGCTTAACATGGTTTGCATGAGTGTGGGGAGTTGAAGATGCTAGTATAAAATAATCTTTATTAGCAAACTTTAGTTCTTTTTTTCAAGAAGACTTGAGCACTTTTTTGAAATAAATTGTTTATAATAAGTATAGAAGATTAAAAGAAAGGTAATCAGATAAAGACCTAGTAAAAAAAATTATATTTATTAAAGGAAAAGAATTTACAATACTGATAGAAAGTAATAAGAAGAAGCTATTTAATATAAAAGTTAGTTGCTATCCAAAATAACAATAGAAACTAAAAATGGTTGATATGTATAGTGTTTAAAAGCACCTTCACACTTTATATGAAACAAATTTCTGTAGGTATGTAATGTTTCATTTTGTTTTGTAACATATTATTGGTAACAGCTTAAAGCAACTGTGGCGTAAATGTTTATATTAATTAAAACAACCTCTCACCACAAATTCAACAAATTTTATTTTATTTTAACCTTATGTACAGAAGAGGTACATGAGAGGTTGTTCTAATTAATATTATTGGTATTTGTTTCTTGGTGTCAGATTTGCAAAACAAAAACAAATAGATTAATTTCCATTATAATATTTTATACCTACAATACTCCATTTTTTTATTAAAGGAATGTGTTTGAGGAAATGCACATTTGTAGTTATTACAAATTTGATTCATAAAAGTGTTAGTAATATAAACATACGTCTCATCGTACATTTGTATTAAATTTTAATATACAAGTAGTACTTTTATAATGCATTAAAATACTTTTTTTTATAAATATAGTGTTTTTATGTATTAAACATCTGATTCAGTAGTTAAAATAGTTTTACAAAATTCACCATGTTGAAAAATTATAAAAAATACATTTTAAAAGTAAAAAAATGTTGATTCAGTATTGCATCCAAACAGGAATATGGATTAGTTTAATACATTACTGAAAAAAGTAATTACCTAAAATCTCATAAATATTGAAATTAATAGTTCAAAGTATAGAATATTATGAAAGAAAAATGTTAAAAAAACTAAATCATAAAAAAACAATAAGGTTAATTAAAAAAAATATTTAAAGATGTATTAAAGTTAGGTAATATATGTAAATATATAATATCAAGAGCAAGGCGGTACAATATATTATAATAAAAGTATTGGCAAAAGCCCCAATAACACAAGAATAATCAAAAGTAACTAATATTACAAGTTATCTAAGATTAAACCTTTTTGAACATTTCGATGACATCATCATCAGAGGGTCTTATTAAAAAATTACAATCTAGAATATTATAGTCTAGATTACTAAGGTCAGTCTAGTTTCATAAATTATTGTATTCTAAATTTTAATAGGATCCTCTGATGATAACATGCTCATCAAAATGTAAAAAAAAGAATTTAATCTTTGCTAACTTGTAATATTAGTTATTGTTGTGGTGTTAGGGGTTTTGCAAATATTTTTATTGTAATATATGTAAAATAAATTTTAGGAATCATTTTGAATTTTTTCATCATAAATATTTAACTCCATTAAAATCAATGTCAGCTAGTAGTTCAATGTCAACTGTTCATGAAGATACTAGTGTGTTGTGTATTCCTCAACAAACTGCCAGGTCCTGATACATTGCATTAATTTCACAAATTATTTAGAGAGTGTGTTACTTTTAAATAATGTTTTTGTAGCACAAATAGAAATATCGCCAACAATGTCTTGTGGTAGTAGTTCAGCATCAACTGTATTTGAAGGTCTCATAGCTAGCTGTGGATTGCTCAACAGACTGCCAGGCTCTGGTGGTGGGGCAAAAGCTCTACCTAAAACCAGTTACAAAAAATATTCTGTTATTATCTGATATATGACAATAGATATTGTATTCAGTATAGTGTCGAAAATCCGAGCCCCGATATTTTCGAACTTCCGTTGAATTTGAGCTTATTTCTATTAGAGTGTATTTTATCATTTTGAAAGAAAATGATGAATTGGGCTTCCAAGAAATTTTTATAGTCATACGGTGTGCAAAGGAGATGATCCTGACTTCTAAAAAATGTTTATATCAATACGGTATATAAAGGAAATGAGTCGGGCTTCCAAGAAATGTTTATATCAATAAGGTATGCTAAAGAAATGAGCCGGGCTTCCATGAAATGTTCATATAATGTTCTATAAACTTATTTAGTGTATTTTTAATTATCTATATTATAAGGGTTCATTGAAACTCCTATTTTTTTTTTTTTTTAATGCACAGGAACGTATGAGACTCTACTGTATTTGTAAAATATAAACTGAAATATTAAAAGAGTGTATACAGAAGTAAGTATATAGAATTAAAGAACATAGATACAAAGGGTAGAGGAATATAGGTCAATATTTTTTTAATGACAAACAAAATGTAAATAAAACTTAAAATTTCACGTGGTCCATTATTTTTCCGTTGCACTGACTTTATGAAGTTATTATTATTACTTGCAAATAATTTTTTCTACCATTAAGTGCAACATTTTTACCTTTGTGATGAGGTACCTTTCGATCACTTGACCATTTCTCATATGAGAAAAATAATCAGTGATTCGACAATGGTCAAGTGACTGAAAGGTTCCTCATCGCAAAGGTAAAAATATTGCACTTAGTGGTGGAAAAAATTATTTACAAGTAATAATAATAACTTCAAATGTTGAGGGAGAGAATATAAAAACATTTAAAATGCATCTACAGTTAATTTAATTAAAAATCAAATTACAATTTAAAGATTAATAAAAATATTTCTGAATTCGGTGCTAATAATTTACTACAGCTTTCTCTTTTTTCAATAAAATTATTTACATTTTGTACATGTTTTAATTACCCCTTTATTTTTATCCCCGATTCTTTTTCTTATTTTTCCAACTGATTTTATAAATACATTGCTGGTAATTAAAAAAACCTGTTATTTAAAAAAACAGTATCCAACCTCCTTGGTCTTTTTATTCTAGTGTAGGGCCCTAGATTTCCTTTACCAAATTAACAAATATAGTGAATGTATACCACAAACCTACCAAGACTGAATGCCACTATACATCATTCTTACAAGAGGAGTTAATACTCACTACACAAGATAATTAATACATCACCTTAACAATTTATAAATTTTACTTTATTAAAAGTAAACTTATAAAAAAGTTACAAGCAACAAACTAAATATACCGTAAATCTAAAAATATACTCAATAATTTTACAAAATGAATAACTCGGAACAATACACCAACCTAAATACATTCCCTAACAAACAAATTTTATAAATTACAATTACAAAATATTCTACTCCACACATAGCAATCTTAATAAACAGCTCAAAGTTAACTTCACAAGCAGATGCATAACAGTCCTCTAGGAAATTTATAAACTAACTTGCAGATTTTGCCTAGCTTTTTAAAAAGGGCAAACAGAAATACTATTCCACATACAATATAAAAAATACATAAAAGCATTGAAAAAGCTCAACATTGAATCAACCAAACTTAATACCTCATTCCCACAAACATATCTACACACTACATATTTTAGATAAACTTTAAAAAAATGTTTTGTTTCACACAAAAGAACTATATAAAATTTATAAATCTTTTAAATTTCACCCAACACACATATTGATACAAAATACAATCCAATTTGCTAACGTCATTTAGTATACTTACTTCCAAAATCCCATTAAACAGCCAAATATAATTTCCCTAACTACCTATTCATAAAAACCAGATGTCAGTTATGGTCCAAGTTGACCAGGGAATGCATCTCCTGAAACAGCTGGTCCTATTAAAATATTTAAGTAAGTGCTTTTTAGGTTAGTTTTTATATTTTTAATTATAAAATTTTTGTTTGTTCTACATTTGATATTAAACTTCTTAAAACTAGCATTACTTTGTTATGTTCTAGACTTTGCAATGACAAATATATTTTTTTCTCTAATGTATAAATTGTTGCAGCAAATTGATTTTGATTTTCCAAATTTAAATGGATTTTTATACTTCTTCAGATGAAAGTCACAAGGCATAGTCACACGACTTTGGTGACCATTGGTGGTCAGATTTACAAGAAATAAAGAGATCCTGGAAGCACCACGGAGCAACACAATTGTTTCGCAGGTAGTCGTGGCAGGTGGAAACTGAACTTTATAGGGGTGATAATGGAGACCGCACCGAAAAACATCTTAAACCCAATTGTTGAGAGCGACGTATTTGTTTTGCTGGGCTATCACGAACTAACACAATATTCCATTCAGTTCGGCCTGAACGACGACGTCCAGGAATTGTAAGGTCGACTGTTGAAACCGTCTCAAAGAACATTTTCATGAGTCTGGGAGCTGTTGATTCATTTGATGTTTCATTACGTCCTAGAATACCTCGAAGTCGCCTGACAATAGCCGTATAACTCTCCATTCTGATAAAACGTTTTAATGATTAACACTCGTTGCGAACGAGTAAAGTTCTTCATGGTTAGACACAGAATGGAAGAACAAAAGAAATAGCAACCATGTCAACAATTGGAATGTTCCCAGAAATAGAAACGAGGTCAAACAATGTTTCCAACCGATAAATGAAAATCTACCAGCCGTTTTAGAATTGGCGGTTTTTAAAAATCAGCCTTTTTATATTTGTGGTATTTAATATTGTCTATTATTGTTTTGTTGCACTGACTTTATAGAGTTATTATATGTTATTGTAAACAATTATGCACCGGTGGAATAATTGTTTACAATTACACATAATAACTCTCTCTCTCTCTCTCTCTCTCTCTCTCTCTCTATATATATATATATATATATATATATATATATATATATATATATATATATATATATATTAAATGTGGTGATATGTTTTCTTGTATATATAGTTAATAAATTTAAAATATTTCAAACACAAGAATACTTTTAATGAATAATTTATTCAAAGCTTTTCGCCGATAAAAAAGTATCAGCATCTTCAGGAAAAATAATTATCTAATGTTAATCAGGATTAGATAATTATTTTTCCTGAAGATGCTGATACTTTTTTATCGGCGAAAAGCTTTGAATAAATTATTCATTAAAAGTATTCTTGTGTTTGAAATATTTTAAATTTATTAAATATATATATATATATATATATATATATATATATATATATATATATATATATATATATAATTTCTATTGTAATAATTTCTTTTTATTATAATTTATGTATGAATTAATGATTTCTTTAAAATGTATTTTTTCAAAAATTGTTTCTTTAATAAAAATTTCTCAATTATTTCGTTCAAGGTAGGTAAGTAAATTTTCTAATTTATTATAAGATAAATAAATATTCTAGAGATTTCTTGTTTAATAACAAGTTTAATGTAGCATTTAAAACAATTTCTTAGCAATTATAAGTTCTCTTAATAAATTACAATTCCCCCCCTTTTTTTTAGGTTTTACAAATTTACTATAAGTTTCCTCTACTATAATAAGTCTTATTATTCTAAATTGTATTTCTCTTTTGGGCAGCAACAGTTCCTATTTAATTTAGCCTAAATTGATTTTAATTTTGGTTTAACACAAGCTCTCTTAATCACGGGTTATCTGGTAGGTTTTAAATTTTGAATAATGAAATCTTATTTGACACTCTAAAGTACAAGAACAAAAAAATCTAAGCTATAAATGTTATAAACTATGTTACAAATTAATTTATTTCTAAGTAAAATTGTTCCTTAATATTCTTTCTAAATGTTTTCTTTTATAGTTTAATTTTATAATAAATTCACTGGTTTCTTTTCTTTTATAAATGTCTGATTGCAAAATTTTAAACTGTAGTATTGGATCTAGCCTATATACTTAAATGTTTTAGATTGCAGATTCCACTTTTCGGCCTTTATCAAAATATCTAATAAGATCTTTTTAAATAAATAGTTTTAATTAATTTTCTTGAAAGTATTTTGTAGTGTTAATTGAATTTGAGACTAACACTCCCGCACTAAGTTTGAATTCGTTAAATTTTATTGGCCAATTCTGAAACACGTCTGTCTTGTTTGAGTAGGTGTGTGTGACTGAAACGACGCTAAGCCACGCTTTTAAAAATGACTAAACCAACTATTTTCTTTTTTTAATGGTTGTTACTGGCTTTATGGATGCTGTATTCACTGCCTTTGGTACATTTCATGTTCTTAATAACTAGATTTTAATTTCTTTGCAGGTGACTGCATTTAAATATTATATCTCACAACTAAGTTTAAATTTATCAGCTGTTCTATTCACCATGTGCACGCACCTTACTTAATACGCCATCCCGTTTTGGTCAACTTGTGCAATTCAAAATGTTTCACTTTCTTAACACTTAAAGGCTTTTACTTTTATTTACATAGTTTTAGTGTTCTTTTCAAAATGTTACACATTAAACTGCTTCTATTATATTGTTTTTTTATAGTGGTTATTGTTCTAAACTTGTGATTAAATGTTACGATTTTGCCAATTTAGGTTATGTTTACATTTTTCTCTTTTTTCATAATTGGTTATTTTATGGTTTGAATTTACTTACATATTTATATTATATTATACATAGTGCCTTTCTTACTTGCTATTCCAAAATGTTACTATATATATATATATTCTTGATATTTAACGTTATCCATTGTTTTTCCGTTGCACTGACTTTATGAAGTTAATATATTACTATTGTAAGTAATTTTTCCACCATTAAGTGCAATAATTTTACCTTGAGTGATGAGGCACCTTTCGGTCACTTGACCATTGTCGAATCACCGGAGTGATTCGACAATGGTCAAGTGACCGAAAGGTGCCTCATCACTCAAGGTAAAATTATTGCACTTAATGGTGGAAAAATTACTTACAATAGTAATATATTGACTTCATATATATATATATATATATATATATATATATATATATATATATATATATATATATATATATATAGGAATTTTTGGACTTGATAGGAGACTGACAGACTTACCTAAAGGCAATAGTCCAAAACTGCAATCTCTTTGGAAATAAGCACATATAAAACACATATAAAACACTTAATACACTTTTATTTGAAATATTTCGATCAACATGATCTTCTTCAGTCAAGAAAGAGAAAACAAAAGATTGAAGTGAACCACAGATGTGTATAAACATCCAAAAGTCACAGATTTATAGTATATGATATAGTGCTATATGTGATATGTGTAGAAATTGTTATATGTGAAACGTGTAAAGATTGGTTACTTGAAACTAGATATTAAAAGTCTGTCAGAAGGAAGGTAATGGAGCTGTTAAAAATGGTAGAAATTAGGGGGAAGTTAAAAGGAGTTTTATCTGATGTTGAGGTTAGGAGGCTCTCTAGATTTGGTATACCACTGGTATGATGACCAGTCATCTGATGTACCCAGACCACCTATGGAGGACAAACTGTCTTTAGTTACAGATTACCATCCAGGCCTAACGAAGCTGAACAAAATATTAAAGGATGGCTTCAAGATTCTTCAAGCTTCCGCCCACACCAAAGATCTTTTCTCAAATCCACCACATATTTGGTTCAGACAACCGTTCAATTTAAAAAGTATTTTAGTACATCCAAAATTACCAGATCCAAGTACTGAAAAACCGCACAAACTTCCTCACGGCTCCTTTCCGTGCAATAGACCAAGATGCAAGACATGTCCAATACACATCCCAACAAATAGTTTCCATAGCCTAGCAACCAATGTGGACTTCAAGATTCAGGGTCATCATACTTGTACATCCAGTAATGTAATATACCAGTTACAATGTAAATTTTGCCCGGCACAGTACATAGGCCTTACCACGGATAGTCTGAGCATCAGAATGAATGGCTACAGACATGACGTTGGAACCATGAACATAGACAGGCCAACCGCTCAACACGCTGCTAGTCACAACATCATCTCTTTCAATGATTGCTATACCACCAAAATAATTAAAGCCCTCCCCCTGATTGCAACTCTTCAGAATTAAGAAGATGGGAGTTATCATACCAGTGGTATACCAAATCTAGAGAGCCTCCTAACCTCAACATCAGATAAAACTCCTTTTAACTTCCCCCTAATTTCTACCATTTTTAACAGCTCCATTACCTTCCTTCTGACAGACTTTTAATATCTAGTTTCAAGTAACCAATCTTTACACGTTTCACATATAACAATTTCTACACATATCACATATAGCACTATATCATATACTATAAATCTGTGACTTTTGGATGTTTATACACATCTGTGGTTCACTTCAATCTTGTTTTTCTCTTTCTTGACTGAAGAAGATCATGTTGATCGAAATATTTCAAATAAAAGTGTATTAAGTGTTTTATATGTGCTTATTTCCAAAGAGATTGCAGTTTTGGACTATTGCCTTTAGGTAAGTCTGTCAGTCTCCTATCAAGTCCAAAAATTCCTAAATAAGCTTTAAGCTCTACTAGAACTAACCTAAATATATATATATATATATATATATATATATATATATATATATATATATATATATATATATATATATATATATATATTAGGTTAGTTTTGGTTGGTAAAGATTATTTAGATTTTTTGGACTAGGAGACTGACAGACTTACCTTGGTAAGAGTCCACACTGTAGTCTTGAAATAGAAACACATAAAAGCACTTAAACAATGATATATTTCAACCACACAGTGGTCTTTATCAATCGAAGAGAAAACACAAAAAGAAATATGAGAGAATGAAATAAAATAAATATAAGTTGTAATCACAGATTGTGTAGAGTAGAAATCAGATGACACAGATGCACAGATTAAAGATATATATATATATAAATTGTTTCCATGAGCATATGAGTGATTATAGTTTATATAAGTCTGTCAGATGAAAAGAGATAAGGCTATTGTAATAAAAAAAAAAAAAAAAAAAAAAAAAAAAAATGGATTTATCTGATGTTGAGGTTAGGGGATTCTCTGGACTTGGTATACCACTGGTATGATAGTTCCCACCTTCTCAGTTCTGAGGGATTGCAATCAGGGGGGAGTGATTTAATTATTTTTGTGGTATAGCAGTCATCAAAAGTTGCGATGTTGTGACTCGCAGCATGTTGAGCTGTTGGTCTATCCATATTCATAATTTTAACATCATGTCTGTGGCCATTCATTCTGATATTCAGACCATCCGTGGTCAGGCCTATGTACTGTGCTGAGCAAAGTTTACATTGTAGCTGGTATATGACATTTTTCGATGTACAATTATGATGACCCTGTATTTTGAAGACCATTTTTGTTGTTTGGCTGTTGAAACTATTTGCTGAGGGGTGTATTGGACACGTCTTGCATCTAGGTCTATTGCATGGGAAGGAGCCATGAGGAAGTTTGTGTGGTTTCTCTGCATCAGGGTCTGGTAGTTTAGGATGTACTAGGATGTTTTTCAAGTTGGGAGGTTGCTTGTACCAAATTTGCGGTGGATCGGTGAAAAGATTTTTGGTGTGGACGGAAGCTTGAAGAATTTTGAAGCCATCTCTCAATATCTTGTTGAGTTTATGTAGACCAGGATGGTGGTCTGTTATTAAAGACAGTTTATTTTGTTCTGTTTGTGGTTTGGGGCGAACCGAGGATTGTGCTGAATGAATTTGGTTTTCAATGAGTCTTTTTGGGTATCCTCTTCTCTGGAAGGCTGTTGATATCTTTCTATTAAAATCTTCCAATTCCCTATCATTCGAACAGATTCTCTTACCCCTGATTGCTTGACTGTATGGAATGGATCGTTTTATGTTTATTGGGTGGTTGCTGTCGAAATGGAGATATTGTAGGTGGTTTGTCGGTTTGATGTGAATTCCTGTGTTGATATTTCCATCCTGGAGTGTTACCTCTACATCCAAAAAGGTGATGGCTGATGTAGATTTCTCCCAGGTAAATTGAAGTGTGGAGAATTGTGTCAGGCTGTCTAAAAATGCCTCAAGTGTTGAAGCACCCTGTGTCCAAATTAGGAAGATGTCATCTATATATCTATACCAACATAATGGCTGGTGTGTTTGTGTCTTTAGAAAACTTTCTTCCAACAATCCCATGTACAGATTTGCGTACGATGGTGCCATTCTGGTGCCCATTGCTGTTCCCTTTATTTGAAGGTAGTTCCTTCCCTCAAACTGAAAGTTGTTCTTCTCGAGGATGAACCTGGTCAGGTTCACAAGAAAAGGTGTAGTGGGAGAAGGCTTGCCTGGGCGTTTGTTTAGAAAATTCTCTATTGCAGATAGGCCGTGTGCATGAGGGATGTTGGTATAGAGAGAGGTGACATCTATGGTGATCAAAATAGTTACCGGGGGTAGAGGTACAGATATTTGTGAGAGTCGGTCTATGAAATGATTGGTGTCCTGGGTATGTGATGGAAGGTTCTTTACTAAGGGTTGAAGGTGTGAGTCGAGGAAAGCTGAAATTCTTTCCGTTACTGAATTGCAGCCAGCAATTATTGGTCTACCAGGTGGAGGGATTATGTTTTTATGGATCTTTGGTAATATATAGAATTGAGGAGTAGATGGGTTTTCATTATATAATAATTTTAGAGATGTTTCTGAAATGTTTTGTTTTTCTTTTTTTTTACAATAGCCTTATCTCTTTTCATCTGACAGACTTATATAAACTATAATCACTCATATGCTCATGGAAACAATTTATATATATATATCTTTAATCTGTGCATCTGTGTCATCTGATTTCTACTCTACACAATCTGTGATTACAACTTATATTTATTTTATTTCATTCTCTCATATTTCTTTTTGTGTTTTCTCTTCGATTGATAAAGACCACTGTGTGGTTGAAATATATCATTGTTTAAGTGCTTTTATGTGTTTCTATTTCAAGACCACAGTGTGGACTCTTACCAAGGTAAGTCTGTCAGTCTCCTAGTCCAAAAAATCTATATATATATATATATATATATATATATATATATATATATATATATATGTATATATATATATTGTAACATTTATAGAATGGGCTATATAATATTATTTAAGAATTGGAAGAATATATTAGAAATAACATCACACAAAATTTAAAAAGAAATTCATTAAAAGATTGGTTAGATTAAATAGAAACTAATTTTAGGTAAAAGCCTAGAAAGGTTATAAAACGGTTGTAACATATAAATAAGATATTTGAACTGTAAATACATAAAGAAATTTGTTGTATCAAATAAAATTTAAAACAAGATAATCTAATAATAATTATATTTAAACAAAATTGTAAATATTAGTAAAATAGGGCATAAGTAATTACTTGAAGGAGAAAGTGAAAAATGGTAGTAAACAAATTGAAAGGTTATGTTTGGAAAAGTCCAGTCAAAACACACACATTTCGAAATATTACAAAAGTAAAACACAAAGACACTTCACACACTAATAATAGTAATTAAATAAACACTGGAAGGTTGGTTAAGGATCGGAAAATTGAAACAGTATGTTAACAAAATTAAAACTGGTGAAAATAGTTCGTTGACATTAACAGATGTGAAAGTAAAGAAATAGGTCAAGTGTGCAGTCGACTATAGTGAGAAGAAATTGAACTAAATTATAATCCATATGTTTTTTTTAAAGAAGAAGGAGGCCGCCAAATTTGTAACATTTTAAAAGAAAATCTAAGGACGCGTAGTTAGAGCATTCTGGCGTGGGACGCCGAGTAAGGTAGCGAATCTGCCAGGACCAGTCAAAATTCTATTGATTAGAAACTTCGTCAAAATTATACAGTTTTGTGAGGAAACTTGGCCAGATTAAACAGGAATAAGAAAATTAAAAGATATAATACAGTGAAAATATAATTTGAAAGAACTAAAACCAATTTAAGTGTGTAAAAAAGTGAAATTTAAAGACAACGGAATTCTACGTGTGAGCAAGCAGCCATTCGCCGTTATTTGATAAGTTAAGTACCTAGCGCTATATAAAAAGATAAACTTTAGTGGACTCTTAGGATAATAGGGAAGTTTAAAATTGTACATTAGAATATCTTGTGATTAATAGTAATAAGATCATAATCCAGTTCAAATAGTTTCGCTTTTTTTGCTCATTCCAAATTAAAGTTTTTCCATCAGGAAAATATTTATTAAAACAAATTTCAAAATTTAATATTGTTTTCAAAATTTATTTAATTAACAAAAGAAGTAAAAAGATAGCCCATGCTATAAACCCCGAGATTGTAGGAGATCGTAAAATTAGCCAAGGGTATTAAAATTGTGTAACTATAAAATCAAAAGAAATAAGAGTTAAACCGAGTTTGTTAAAACTTGTTAAGTTGTAAATTTTTGTTTTGTGTTTATTGTTTAAATGTTGAGATGAAATTGTGATAATAAATGTTAATGAATTGTTCCTGAGTAGTTTTTTGTTTGGTTATTAAATAGAAATAATATATCTTCATTGAATTGTTAAAAAAAAAAAAGTTGTATTGCGTTTTTTAAAAATATTACATTTGGCACACCAATGTGGGGCACGATTATTAGGAAAATAATAATAAAGAATTAATTATTCATTTAAATATTTAATAGTAAAACCCCGTTGTATAGCGTCTTTAGGAAATTATGTAATAATTGGCGCGACAACGTGGGAGCTCGATATAATAAGAGATAAAGTTTATTTAGAGAGATTTTGAAATAAAATTAATTTAGAACTTTTATATGAAAAACATTTAAACTGGAAATAGATTTAGAAAAGATTTTGTAAAATTAAACACTGAGTTGAATAGAGTCAAGGCTAGGTTTATAGTATATATATAAAAATTGTTTATGTTTGTATAATAAGTCACTTACAAAAAAAAAGAAGAAAATATTATAGGCGAGCTGGTAGTTGTAGGGGACCAGGAAAAAGGGACAAGTTTGGAAGTGCAAGAAATAGAATTGGAAGGCACAGATATGCCAATAGGAGACATTGAGGTAGAAGAAGCTAGGGGACTACCACCTATGCAAACCCAACAAAAAAAAACAGGGAAATAATGAGAATGAAGATTTAAGGGAGATGATGAGAACTCTCATGGAAATGAGTGAAAAAGGGAGAGAGGATCTAAAAAGACAATTAAATATAAATAATGAAAAAATAAATAGACAATTAGATAAGATAGATGAAATAAAAGGGGTAATGAAAGATATCAGTGAGGATATGAGGGAAATAAACAAAAAATTAAAGGAAAATAGAGACGAAATGAGAGGGATGAAGGAGGATTTGAAATCCATAAAAGAGGAAATAAGGGAGGAAAATAGGAAAATGATAGAGGATAATACTGAAATAGAGGATGTGAGAAGAGACATAGAGGAGAAAGATAGAGAATTAGAGGAGGAGATTAAGGAAAATTTTGAGGAAACAAATGAAATAATAACTGATGTGGTAGAAATTAATAAAAAAGAGGTAGAGAAAGTAAAAAATATAACAAAGAAAAACACAGAAGAGTTAGGAGAGTTAAAATTAAAGGTGATAGGAGAAAGAGAGATAACAGATGAGCGTTTTAGGAAAGTCGAAGATGTAAGGGAGAAAATATTAGGAGAGCAGGGAAGGTTAGGAGATAGAAATAAACTAGGAAAATTAGAAATATGGCAAATAAAAAATTTAACAATTCAAAACGCAACTAATAAGAAGATTGAAAACATTAATAAAATGAAAATGGTAATAGGAGAAATAGGAGGAGTTAAATATCCGTCTCAATGCTTAGTGGTAACAGGCTTATTGAGAGAAATGATCATAGGTACGGATATGTTAATGAATGTGGAGGCACAACTCGAGTTTGGAAAATGGGAGATGGAATTTAAATATGAGAATAACAGAGAAAATAGAACTTATGAAGCAGATGAGAGATACAATGGAGATGTAAATGGTGTTAAGGCAAGGACAGGCGTGGGGACAGGAAAAGAGTATGGTGCCCACAGTCAGTCGGAAAACTAAGACAATCAGAAACCCAGAAATAGAAATTAAAATAGAGGAAACAAGTTTACAGGCATTAATAGACACAGGCAATAATATGACATGTATCCAGGTGAACTGGATATTGAAAAATAATAATAAAATAGGAAGGGAGATATTAAATATAGGTGAAGGAAGCAATATGAATAAACTCTAGGTGATTATGTGTATAAGAAAACGTTAGCAGGAGATAAGTTTAAGGGATGGTAACTATATCTACGATAATTTATTAGAAACTTCGTCGAATAATGAATAAAGATAAATATGAATCTATGTTAATAAATATTGAAGCATCGTTGTAATAAAAATATGGTAATTGTGTATTTAAACTTCGTCGTATTGTAAGGGAGAATCTGCGTTGATAAATAATGGAACTTCGTCGTATATATTATAAAAGAAATATGAATCTATGATAATAAATATCCAAGCATCGTTGTAATAAAAATATGGTAATTGTGTATTTAAACTTCGTCGTATTGTAAGGGAGAATCTGCGTTGATATATATAAGTATTAAAACAAAATTTATATTCGTTGATATAGGGACAGTGTAATCGAAGGAGCTAT
Organism: Prosapia bicincta; assembly: GCA_036971475.1. Classification (NCBI taxonomy): domain Eukaryota; kingdom Metazoa; phylum Arthropoda; class Insecta; order Hemiptera; family Cercopidae; genus Prosapia; species Prosapia bicincta. The sequence continues at coordinate 640,321 of JBAIZL010000385.1, read as the reverse complement.
AGATATGATCAAATAGAGGATATGAGATTGCGACCTTTAAAAAATATTAGATGTTAAACTTCATACAAAATAAACTGGAATGATATAAGAAAATAATTGAACTGGATGTGAGATTGGAAGGGGAGATAAAATACTAACTTAGAACTGAGAGTTAGATGAAGCTAAAAGCAAAATAAATATGAGATAAATAATAAACAAGGAATAAACAGAAATAAGAAAAAGAGAAATATTATAACCAATTTGACCAAATCTAGACATACTATGACTCGGATAGGCTGGGATTTAAAGACACAGTATCAGAGAGTATATGTTAAATAAATATTGAATCAGACTTATGATTGGAAGGATTCCAATTGTAATAAATGAAAAAATATATATATATATATATATATATATATATATATATATATATATATATAATTATGGAAGGAATTGTAAATACCAGAACATGATTTATTGTTACTATATGTTAGAATTGTTGATTGAATGTTAGTTATAAGTATATTGTATTGTTAGAAGATAAGTTAAGAAATATGTAGCTTGAAGTTTTCAGCTCAGTATTTGATTGTTAAAGAATTAAGATAAAATTGTGTCGTAGGAATTAAGTATAAATGGACAATTATAAAAGAAGTAAAGACAATGGACGATAAGTTAGCCAAAGTGTTGAGGTACTTACTCAATAAAAAATGTGTTCAATTAGTTATTAAATAAAATGTACAATTAGGAAATAAATGTTAATTTAAATTTAATTTAAAAAAAAAAAAATATGTATATTTAAATAAGCTTGTAGAATGTAAAGAATGTGTAATGTAGATATTAGTAATATTTTTTTTATTTAAATTAAATTAGGGGACATTGTAACATTTATAGAATGGGCTATGTAATATTATTTAAGAATTGGAAGAATATATTAGAAATAACATCACACAAAATTTAAAAAGAAATTCATTAAAAGATTGGTTAGATTAAATAGAAACTAATTTTAGGTAAAAGCCTAGAAAGGTTATAAAACGGTTGTAACATATAAATAAGATATTTGAACTGTAAATACATAAAGAAATTTGTTGTATCAAATAAAATTTAAAACAAGATAATCTAATAATAATTATATTTAAACAAAATTGTAAATATTAGTAAAATAGGGCATAAGTAATTACTTGAAGGAGAAAGTGAAAAACGGTAGTAAACAAATTGAAAGGTTATGTTTGGAAAAGTCCAGTCAAAACACACACATTTCGAAATATTACAAAAGTAAAACACAAAGACACTTCACACACTAATAATAGTAATTAAATAAACACTGGAAGGTTGGTTAAGGATCGGAAAATTGAAACAGTATGTTAACAAAATTAAAACTGGTGAAAATAGTTCGTTGACATTAACAGATGTGAAAGTAAAGAAATAGGTCAAGTGTGCAGTCGACTATAGTGAGAAGAAATTGAACTAAATTATAATCCATATGTTTTTTTTTAAGAAGAAGGAGGCCGCCATATTTGTAACATTTTAAAAGAAAATCTAAGGACGCGTAGTTAGAGCATTCTGGCGTGGGACGCCGAGTAAGGTAGCGAATCTGCCAGGACCAGTCAAAATTCTATTGATTAGAAACTTCGTCAAAATTATACAGTTTTGTGAGGAAACTTGGCCAGATTAAACAGGAATAAGAAAATTAAAAGTTATAGTACAGTGAAAATATAATTTGAAAGAACTAAAACCAATTTAAGTGTGTAAAAAAGTGAAATTTAAAGACAACGGAATTCTACGTGTGAGCAAGCAGCCATTCGCCGTTATTTGATAAGTTAAGTACCTAGCGCTATATAAAAAGATAAACTTTAGTGGACTCTTAGGATAATAGGGAAGTTTAAAATTGTACATTAGAATATCTTGTGATTAATAGTAATAAGATCATAATCCAGTTCAAATAGTTTCGCTTTTTTTGCTCATTCCAAATTAAAGTTTTTCCATCAGGAAAATATTTATTAAAACAAATTTCAAAATTTAATATTGTTTTCAAAATTTATTTAATTAACAAAAGAAGTAAAAAGATAGCCCATGCTATAAACCCCGAGATTGTAGGAGATCGTAAAATTAGCCAAGGGTATTAAAATTGTGTAACTATAAAATCAAAAGAAATAAGAGTTAAACCGAGTTTGTTAAAACTTGTTAAGTTGTAAATTTTTGTTTTGTGTTTATTGTTTAAATGTTGAGATGAAATTGTGATAATAAATGATAATGAATTGTTCCTGAGTAGTTTTTTGTTTGGTTATTAAATAGAAATAATATATCTTCATTTAATAGTATAAAACATCGTTGTATTGTGTTTTATAAAAACTTTACAATATATATATATATATATATATATATGTGTGTGTGTGTGTGTGTGTGTGTGTGTGTATGTGTATGAAGTTATTTTTATTACTTGTACATATATAGGAATTTTTAAACTAGATAGGAGACTGACAAACTTACCTAGTGGCAATAGTTCAAAACTGCAAACTCTTGAAAATAAATAAATAGACACACATAAAACACATTGCAATATTTCCATCATACTTTGATCTATATCAATCAAAAATGAGGAAGAAAAGACTGAAGTGAACCATCTCTAGGTAAGTATGTCAGTCTCCTATCTAGCCCTAAAACTCCGAAATAAGCTTTAAGCTCTACTAGAACTAACGTAATAAATATACAAACATATATAAACATTAACCTTCATGTCTATGCAGCTTTGTACAATTACATAAAACACAAACATACATGTCTTGTGCCAAACCCATTTTGGAATACAAACTGAGCTTTAAATATCTTCTCTCAAGTTTAAGACATTCTTGGTATATATTATTAATTTATCTACCATGTTGTAAAAGCTACATGTAATACAAATAAAGTTTTTAAATTAAAAAAAATACAGATGAGAAAACTGTTGAAACACTAACCGTATTGTGAGTGACTTGTGTAGAATCTGTAATTTCTTTAACCCGTTGCTTCCCATCGACAAAACTATCTCTATCCTAGAAAATGTGTTTGGCAGGCATACAGATGAGGGTTTCTCATCATCAATGTTTGTTGTTACTTTAAGAAACTATGTCGTTTTGTTTGTTGAATATCTAGTCTGCTTGACCTTTGTTAATGTGTTATCGCCTCCATGTTTCAGATAAGCACGTGCAACATGTTACTGATACCTAAGCAGTTGTTTTGTTTTAGCGCAACAAAATTCAGTTGCCGTAATCACTTGAAGCGACTAATTAACTCATGCTGCTAGATCGCCAATTTAATCCCCAACGAATTAACCTTAGCTGTGTATGTGACTTATTTATAGCTTCTGAAATCTATGTGACAACATAAATTTGATTCTTATAAACACACACGATTTATTTCAAAAAATGGTATTGGCTGATGACCCTTGATATATATTTACCCTAAATTGTAATTACCTTGACACATTATCAGTATTACCGTAATTTCCTAATTATTATGTTGCTGTACAGGTAAATTTAATTTCTTTTGACATTGAAATGTCACAAAATATAACTCACCTTCATGTTTGATCACTCTTGGTCTGGGTGTGTCTAACATTTTCTTAAATTTGTCATTTAATTTTGGAAGCTTCTTTTGTCCATTTCTACTGTCTTTCTGCAAAATCAGTTAATATCAAATTAAATATAATATAACTTTTAAAAAATTCGTAATGGTCAAAATAACAAACAAATTAAATATAGAATAAATAGATCATTTTAAAATAAAATAAAGCTTAACAAGCTCAAAAAGGCAGTTATTTATTATCAGTAGTACTTTTAGAAAGGACTGTACATCTATGTTTCAATTTTTCTCTGGGAGGTAGCTTCTTTACTGACAGATAAGAGCTAAAAAGACTATGGTTATTCTATACATTATTAAGTCACTTGTGCTTTAAAACGCTATATTTCAGTGTGTCCTGATTAATAAATTTATTTTTCTATTAATTAGTTTGGAAAGTTATAATTTTACTATATTTAAACATAAAACTTTTATAAATAGAAGTCTTATATATAAGCTTTTATTTATGAAACTTTTGACTATGGCCATGGATAACAAATTCCATGGATCAAATCATTTATAGCTAACACTAATGTTGTAGAAAATGTGTTTTGTATCTTATATTTCTAAAGCTATGCTAACAACCTGCAAACTATTTTTAATGTTGTATTAAGTGGTTGGCATATTAAACATTTTAATTTGAAATCTATGACTTAAGAATTATTTGGTTTATAACCTCCCTTGAATTCTCTATTGATGGCATAGAATAAATCATGGAATGGTATTAAAAGTCACTATTTTAATTATTATCAGAAACAAATAACCCCTTGACCAATGCATTGTGTGTTATGACAATATTGGTGCATTTAAAATGGTTGAAATTTTAATCACTTTGACCTTTTACTTCAAGTTGCACATTTTTTCTATTTAAGTAATAGATTTATAACTTTTCTTCTACATACTACTTAACTTCCACATAAATTTTTTGATGTAATGCCAATGGCAGTTTGTAAAAAAAAAGTTTTTCAATACTCATGCTATTTTAACCTTTGGTGTATTTAAAACACATACAGCAATTACCTGGATCGATTATAATCCGAATAACTTTCAGATTTTCAAATACAAAAGACATTTTTTGTTTTGTGTGTATCAATTTATGAATGTAGTAAGGGTGTTTGTGAGACATAAGATAATGTAAAAAATGTGTAAAAAATCTTAGAGCTAGAATGGAATAACAAAGTTGTGATGGATGATCTCAAAATTTAACTTAACTAACATTTTACATGATTAAAACTTAACAGATACAGGATGAGATTAATAGGAATAAACAAACAGGGTTTACGGGAAAAATACAAATTGTAAAGTTAAACACTATTTAAAATTTTAAGCATATTAAGACTAAAACTTAAAAACTAGTAGCCTATTCTAGGAGGCGAGAGTAAGTGCGAGTTGCAGGTGTTATGGAGGATTGAGAAGGACTTTGGGACTAGGACGGAAAATAGGAGGGGGTCCAACTGAGTTCGTCAGATTCCTAAGGTGTGGGTAATATGAACTTTCGGCACTACCGAAGAGCTTCACTGAGAGGGATCTGACAAAAACAGAAGGTGATGGGGAGCTTAGCGAGTTTCGGATGGTGACATTTGACAGGAAACAAGATTGTTTTTTCCAAACAATCCCATTATTTTCATTTATTACTTAAATGTGGATTTGGTCCAAATTGATTGTTTGATCTACTGTATTATGATTTCTAGTAACATTATATAAATAAATTTGTTATAATTTTCTCATTTTATTGCAATTTCTTAAAAGACTTTCAGAGTTTTAAAAAATACCTGCCTTTTCATTTAATTTGTCATTGTCTCCTACTTACTGAGACAGCTAAGAACAAATATTATTTTGAAAATTCCTAACAATTTATAGACGTTTCTGAACAAGGTGTTTAAGAATTACTAAAAGCTAGATCCTTCAGAAATGGTGATCTTTTTTAACTTATAATAATAATGTATTGTATTAGAGGCACTCCTGATGAAGACTTGGTAAAGAATACTGGAAGACAAAACTTTCCCACTGAAGCTCATTTCGGTCTAGTCTTTTCCAATAACATTTGTCCAAATATAAGATCAATGTATGTACAAAGGTTAATTAAAAATGATAGAGATTCTGGTATTGTAGTTAATTTTTCTAGGCTTGGAAATTAATGAATAGAATGACTCCAGAGATTGAAAAATTCATATCTTTGGTTAAAAATGTGACTCTTAAAAGAAATTTTAAAAATATTGAGCCGTTTCTAAACCACTCTCCTCCATATTCCACATATGTTCAAAAGAATAGACTGATTTTGAAAAAAGAAGTCAGAACTTTCTTAAATAATATAAACAGTATATAAATAAAACATTGTTGTATATTTTTTTTATCTAAGTAAATCAATAAATTGTTGTATAATGAATTTCTCAATATGCTGTTTTTGTGATTTGTACAGGTATATGCAGAGAAACCTCAAAGTGAATTATTTTTATGATTATGAAAAATATAATAATATTGCATGTTATATTTAACATTAAAAAAACCCTTTATGTACAATTTTACAGTTCCATGAAAAATTTCCAAAAAAATAATGTAAAATTATTGAGTTGCTTTAGCAATTGTGAAATTAATGCTTAAAATGTAAAATTGTATAGTGAAATAAAAACAAATACTTACCAAAAATACATTTGGTGCTGATCTATAACAAACAGGGAGAAGACTAGGTCGATTGTAATTTGGATCTTTGTTTTCTCTTGTTTCACCTTCATTGATATCCTGAGCAGTACATGAATAAAAACAATTGTTTATAAGTAATTCATAATTTAAAATCGTGAATTGAATGTATGTATAATATCATAACAGAAATCATTCCATTAAGAGATATTATATAACTTTTTGAATGCATTCAGATTAAAACTAAAACTATTATAAATTAAAGCTCCTGTCATCAAATGGAAAGTAAAGTTCTTAAATTAGGATGCTAATATACAAGGTCTGTTAAAAAAATACGCGGACTGAGGTCATAAAAAAAATTTACTTTATTTGGAAGTTACACGTCTGGGTCTCCTTCAAAGTACTCTCCTCCCCAACGCTCACACTTATCCCAACAGTGTTTCCACTTGTTACAACAGTCCTGGTACGCTTCTTTTGTGATGGAGTTCAGCTCCTTCATCGCATTTGCCTTAATCTCCGAAATCGTTTCAAATCTTCTTCTTTGAGGGTTTTGTGAGTTTTGGGAATAAGAAAAAGACACAAGGAGCAAGGTCAGGTGAGTTAAAGAACAGTGATCGAATGTTTGGCCAAAAACTCACGAGTTCTGAGTGCTGAGTGAGCTGGAGCGTTGTTGTGATGGAAAAACCAGTTATCACTTCTCCATAGTTCTGGGCTTTTGCGTAGGACAGCGTCCCTCAAACGTTTCAGTACTTCAAGGTAGGTAATCTGGTTGTCTGTAGAGCCTTCAGGGAGGTACTCGTAGTGAACAACACCCTTAGCATAAAAAAAAACTGTCAGCATCACCTTGACATTCGACCGAATTTGGTGAGCTTTTTTGGGTCTTGGGGACGTTTAACTCACCCAGTGTGATGATTGGACCTTCGTTTCAATGTCGTAACCATACACCCATGATTCATCACCAGTTATAATTCTTGACAAAAAGTTCTCATCTACATTTGAATAATCAAACTGTTCCCGATAAACCTGGACGCGATTGGCTTTTTGGTCGTCGGTCATCAGGTGTGGCACAGATTTCGCAGCGACGCGGTGCATCTTCAATTTTTCGGTCAAAATCTTGTAACAAGATCCCCCACACTCTTGAAAAAGCTCCCTAATGGTCAGACATCGATTTTCGCACACCAGGGTGTTGATTTTGTCAACGTGTGGGTCATCAGTTGACGTTGAAGGATGTCCAGGACGCTCATCGTCATCAATCGACTGTCTGCCACCCTTGAAACATGCAGTACGCTTCATGGCAACATCGCCGTAGACTGTGTTAAGCATGGCGAATGTTTCTGTTTCAGATTTCCCTAGTTTTACACAAAATTTCACAGCAATTCGTTGCTCCTTCAGGCTGTCCATTTTACAATCCGACAAACGAGAAAAACACTCTTTACTAAACTGCGTGTAACTCATCAAGAAATGAAGCTGCTACTGAAATACCGTGTTTTAATTAGCTGATTTAAACGAACCTAGCGAAACCAAGCGGATTCTCCTGAAACTAAATTGAGCCGCGAAATTCAAACAGTCAGCATATTTTTTTAACAGATCTCGTATGTACTATAAACTTGATTAATTGTTCCCCACTATCCATTAAAATAGCCTGTACTTCAAAAATTACGTTAAAACTACACACAAAAATTTCAATCTTTGTTTTATTCACTTTTCAAAAGATAATTATCATATGACTCAGAATTTCAATCACTCAATAACACTCTTTTTGAATGTAAACAGTGACACCAACTGCAGGGACAAATAATTGTTATTTGTTAAATACTATTCTATTGGACAAAGCTAATTCAACTAAATTGATAGTAAAATAATAAATTGACTACATAAAGAAACATGATCATAATTTTTAGCTATTCAACCAATAAATTAATTTATAGTCTATTTTATGGATGGAGTGGCTGATACTGTTTCAGAAAATGGGAATATTAAAATTTATCATAAAATGATGTTTTAGGATGAGTAATATTTCTCTCTCAAATGTTGAAAAAATTCTATATTTCAAGGAAGTTTGCAATTTTATGAACATTTTTTCTTAGTTTGAACAAGCTTATTACTTTATTACTAAGTTACTTAAGATTAAACCCTTTTTAATATACATTTCGATGACCATGTCATCATCATCAGAGGGTCTTATTACAATCTAGCAAACAAGAAGCTACAAACTAGACTGACACCAATCGTTCTCTGTGGTTGCTATATATAGGCGTGAGGTAAGCTTCGCCCTCGATTAACAAACAACAATCAGCTATCTTGAACCAAATAGGCTGTCAAAAATACACTACAATATTAAATATGTATGTAGGGTTTAATCTTAAGTAACTTGTTTTATTTGTTATTTTTGTGGTATTAGGGTTCTTTCCAATATTTTCCTTGTAATACAAAATTATAATTTAAGCTTAGTTGAGTATGATATTAAACTTACATAATTCAGTTGTTGAACAACTCTTTTCTCTCTATTTGAACTTTCATACTTTTTCTTTTCAGAAGATGAGCCAATTTTTTTCGGTGTGGATTTTCTGAGTTCTTTCTGGGTACCTTTAACCTGTGTAACTAACACAGGACTTGGGTTTTGGATGTAAGTCCTAATAGGACTTTTGATGTTACAGAACCTCTTGTCTTCTGATAGCAGATCTCTTCTTTTCTGTGAACTGCTGGGTATTTCAGTTCCAGATCCTGGGCTGAAAAAAGCTTGATTGTTTATCCTAGTTTCAGATCTTGGAGTTAAGAATTTTCTCTTTGCACTTAATGGAGTATTTGTTCTTTTTGTCGTTATACTATTTGGTGTCAGTAAATTAAATTTTGTATTTGCAGGGGTCTTTAAATTTGGTGATCTTATTTCTTGACAAAGTTTTTCCTTATTAGGGGCCTTTGATGTTGATTTTACATTTTTGTTCAGGTTTGTTTGAGCAAGCATTAGGGCGGGATTTGAATTGAATTTTGTTGGTCTTATTAATGGATTAATTGTTGGTTGCAATGGATTTTCAGTAAATCTTTTCCAAGATGATTTAAAAGCTGGAAAATTAGCTGCAGAATTTATGCCAATACTTTTGGCAAAAGATTCATTAAGAACAGATATATTTGTTCGTTTATCAAAAGCTTCATCTGTAATTATTGACAAATCCACAGCAGCTGCATTTCTAAGATTATTTCCTCCACATTCAAGGTTACTGTATGAAATATCCGTAGGCTCTTCAACACTTGTATGAGGTAAAGTCATCACTCTTGCAAAATAATCAGATACACTCAAACCGCCAAATAGTTGGTATTCTGCCCCTGTAAAATCTGATTCTTTTTTAGTACTTGTACAAGCACTATAAAAACTGGACTCCTGACTTTCTACAGCAGACAAAAATTCTGAATTTGATTCTTGACTCACTCTACCCAAGATTCTATCTCTAGCTACTGAATGCATTTCTTCCTCTGATCCAACATTTATATTATAATCATCAAGACCAATGCTTTTATTTTGAGAAGTTGTTGCAGGATTTACTAGATTATTAATATTGGCATGAATAGCACTATCTTCCTTTTTAATACAACTAACATGTTCATTTAAACCTAAACTAATACATTCTTCAGTCTTATTTTCTGTTTCTTTAGAAATATTCTTTGTAGTTTCAATTGTAGACAAATAAGTTGAAGGTTCTACAATTGGCGCAACAGTGCAACTCAAATGTAAATTACAGTCTTTGATTAAAGCTGTATTGTATAAGCTCGCATCTAGGGTTTTTGAATGACTTATTATTTCAGCAGGTGATTGGTGTTCATATTCCTTATCCACAGTTGTATTAGTGCCCTTAAGACTACTTTCCTGGCTCTCAAAAGCAGATGTAAATGATGATTCTTTTGAATTTTGATGGTTTTTGTTTTCCGTTTCAGCAGGTGATTGATCTTCAGATTCCTTATCCACAGTGGCAGAAGTGCTTTCAAAACTACTTTCTCGACTCTCAAAAGCAGAAGGTAATGAAAACTGGTTTGATTTTTGATGGTTTTTGTTTTTTGAGTTCCTTTTTTTTACCCCACTACTTTCAGAATCACTGACACCATGAGTAATGTGTTTATCATATTTAATACATTCTTTAGTATTACCTTCATTAGGATTTTTAATTGATTTGAAATCTGAAGATGCACTAATCGAGGATTCAAAAGATAGTTTAGACGAAGAATTTGCAGAAGAAACTGAAGAGGTTTTCTTGCTCAAAGGTGAAATACATTGGCTATTACTAATTCTGTTGGAAATCTGAGATTTGCTTAGATCTGCGGTTTGAAGTCCCATATAATCAGATTTGTTATCTGTATCTGTATTAATACTATGAAAACTTGTTTGACTTCGTACAGCAGAAACCAATTCTGATGGTTTTGATTTTACACGTTTTTTGCTTGAGCTTTTTTTATTAGCTGCCTTATTTTTAGAATCCTTATCATTAGATGAAAAAGTACTTTTGTCACATTCAATATGTTCCCCAGTAAATATTTTATTTGAACTTATGTCTGAAGATAAACTGGTTGAGGATTGAAAAGATGGTCTAGACGAACAACTCTTAGAAGAAACTGAATAGGTTTTCCCGCTCACAGGTGAATTACGTAGGCTATTACTTAAGCCTTTAATAGCACGTGACTTATTTATATACAAAGTTTGAATAGGCTCAAATTTACTTGCTTGATTTTGTACAGCTGAAACAAATTTTGACTGTTTTGATTCTACGCTTATTTTGTTTGCATTCCTTTTTATGGCCCCTGTACTTTTAGAATCATTGATACCATTCAATATTAAAGAATTATTTTCCTGAGTAATATGTTTGTCATATTTAATAAAGCATTCTCCAGTATTTATTTTATTTGAATTTATATCTGAAGATGCACTAATTGAGGGATCAGTAGATGGCATAGAGGGACAACTCGCAGAAGAAACAGAATGTGTTTTCTTGCTCACAGATGAATTACATGAGCTACTAGTCAAATTATTAGCAACTTGAGATTCCATTATATCAAGACTTTGACTAGTGTCAGCTTTATTTGTATAAGTTTGTATAGCAGAAACTAATTTTGACTCTTCTGATTTTATACTTATTTTGCTTGAATTTTTCTTTATAGCACTTGATCTTGGAGAAGCATTACCTGTAGTTAGAAAATTTGTTTTTTCATGATTAACCAAATTACTTGCAGATTTATTCATTAAAGTACAAACTTCCATTTCTGTTTGTTTTCCTTTTGCACCTTCTATAGGCTTATCAATAATTAAAGCATTACAAATAGGGAAACTAGACATACTGCTTGACCTCTGAGCTTCAAACTGGTTTATACAAACATTTTCTTTGTCAGGGTTTTCTTGTAAAATATTACTTCTTGTTGTTGTCTTTTCATGGTTGATTGAATCATTTTCAACTTTAGATTTATCGCTTTTATATCCTTCATTCTTCTTAGTTGTGTTTAATTTATTCCTCTTTTTCTTATTATCTTCTTCAAAATGGCTAGTGGAAATATGTTCAACTGAACCACTTACAAAAGCAGTTTTATTATTCTTATCATTTTCTAAATGATTATGACCCTCCAAATGTATGTCTTCTTTACTAGTGGAACTTTTGGAAGAAATAAAAGAATCAAAGAACCCTAAATCAGTTTCTGGTTTATTATTAACTGATTCTTGTTTTAAGGAATTCCTTTCATGTAAAACCTTATCATCGTTTTGATCATTAACTGCTATTCTCATTGGAGTAAAAATCATTTTTGAAAACACTGAGTCAGAACTTGTATTGTTATGTTGGCAAGTAGGTAACTGAAGATCTAATTTCATATTTACATTACTTTTTTCTTCTAAATTACTCGCTCTTTCTTTAACAATTTCACCTTTGTTAGAAGATGGATTTATAATATATTTTTCTTTCTGCCCGATGTCTTTATTGTTCTGTTCAGTGGACTTTAACCCAAATAAAGAGTTTAAAGTTTCCGATTGACCACTGAAATAGGAATGCTTTTCCTCCATATTTTGGTTTGAATAATCTTCTGTGTCAAATGTCTCAAAGCTACAAAAAATATCACGATCAGTCAAAGAAACATTAGAACTGTCCAATCTATTGATTGGTTCTTCAGTAGCTTCAGTGGAATTACCCTCATCTACTTTATTAATTTTTAAAGAATTAAATTTTTCTGTAATTTTTGCTTCGTCCTTGCTATTTATTTTAGGGGAAGTAGATGTGTTGTGATCCGAAGAGCTGCTGTTTATAGTATTATCTTCATCAACTTCAACTGAAGAAGAATTTTTTATAATTTTAATTTTATTTTTGTGTTCAAACATTTTATTATAAGAAACAGATCTATCTTCACAGGATCTGATTGAACAATTAATAAAACAGACTGAACTGCTGTCATTGTTTTCTGATTCACTTTCTTCATCAAGATCTTCTGCCTGTATTATTTCAATATTATTTTTAATTGAGTAAAGGGTATTGTTTTCCACTATGTTATCAACACTACTGGTTTCTTTAATATGCTTGCAGTTTACAATATAAACAGAATTATTATCTGTAAACTCAGTAAGGTTTTCAGAATAAAGAGAACCTTCAACATTATTCCGGCTGTGTTCCAAACTAGATTCACCTTCTTCTTCCATATCTGTACTATCAAGAGTAGAATTATAATTTGAAGCAGAATTATGTAAGTCATTTGTACAGTAAGTATAACTGATGCGATCGTTATCAATTTCTTGGTCAGTAATAAGAGTACTTAAAGGTCTTTCTCCATCACATTTCCCAGTGACTTCATGGATTTCTTCAACTTTCAAACTATTGTCTTTATAAGCAATTGTAATAGAAATTTTCTTATCCTCCGCTGAAGTTAAATTAGATGAAACACTTGACCTCAACGATATATTTGGTGCCGCGGTATAACATTTTTCACAAAAACTGAAATTATCATCTTCTAAACTGTCATCATCAGAACTGCAGATTAGTATAACATCATTTCTTGAAATATAAGCTTCATCTTCGATTTCTTCCTCAGATTCGGTTATATAGTCAGAACTAGATGAGCTGAAAACAAAATATACAGTAAGGCATGTATTCTGAATGCTGTCTCTGACCTGCAACATTTTAATTCCATTGCTTACTTATATATCAACTAAATGGATAATTATTTGTTATTGAAATCAAATATGATGATTTTATAATCATTAGCGAAATACAATATAAAATAGTGATCCCTCGTTATTCGTGGGGGTTAGGTTCTACATCAAGAATGTTAACATTAATTACAGCTATACTGTACACTTATAATATAGCGTGATATTTTACATACTACCTAATTATATAAATATTTTTTATTAAGTTATTATATGTTAATTCTAAACAATTATTCCTCCATTAAATGCAATTAATTTTTCCCTTGTGTGATGAGGCACCTTTCGGTAACTTGACCATTGTTGAATCGCTGAATTATTTTTGGTCTGTGATGTTGGTAGTTGTTGATGTCATGCGTTTTGTCGTGTGTTTTGTGTAAGATGTTTTTGAAGAATGTGTCGTCTGTATATGTTGTCTGTTGGTTAATAATGGACGATAAATATCACATATTTTTTTGTTTACTTACGTTTTCCTTCAATCTGAAAATATTATTAAATATGAGCTCTCACACACGACACATTTTCTTCATTGATAAACAATACCCAATAAATTTTTAAACACCTAATTTTAGGCAAATATTTTTTTAAAGACTGTTAATTTGATTTTTTAAAAACTTGTTATTTTACTCTCTGCACAATTTTTTTCTAGTACTTTATATGGAGAATTTTTCTTGTCCCTATCAAAGTTTGATGACATGGTTTTTGAATAAACATTTGGAGGGGAAGATAAAACTAAACAAAACAAATTCATTTAACGATTCCACAAGTAACTGACAGGAAAAACAAAATCCGAGTTAGTTATTGATGTCTGGAAACTATCAAATTAGCAGTAAGTAAACAGAAGTGATGCTGAACACATGTATGGGATTGGATGTGGGGACCAGATTAACAAATCGTTGTTTTCTAGTGACGATAACGCCCCTTGTTATAAATAAGGAATGCACGCCTTTTGAGTAGTAAACTTAACGATTCCACAAGTAGACTCAACACTCTAATGCGATACCTGATTAGTAACTGACAGGAAAAACAAAATCCGAGTTAGTTATTGATGTCTGGAAACTATCAAATTAGCAGTAAGTAAACAGAAGTGATGCTGAACACAAGTATGGGATTGGATGTGGGGACCAGATTAACAAATCGTTGTTTTCTAGTGACGATAACGCCCCTTGTTATAAATAAGGAATGCACACCTTTTGAGTAGTAAACTTAGTAGTATACAGTAACGGATGTTTGGAAAATAATCAGATTTCTTTGTGATTAATAACAACAGTACTGTAGAAAATAAATAAGACGAGTACACATTATCCTACAACTTGCACAGTAACTACGCTGCCTTTTCTGCTCTTTTTTTCAATACGATATACGTTTATTGTATATCCTGTTATTTTGCCAACCGCGAATACCAAACCCGCAAATAGCAAAGGTCTATTGTGCTAAAAAAAAACCATATTTTCATATGACTCTAGCTAAATTAACGCACTTACTTAATGTAATTTAATATCGCAGCATTATTTTAGTATTGCTGATCATATTAATTATTTATAAATCAATGTTATCAAAATCATACCTGCATAAATACCAAGATAATTGTATTGGAACCCATAACGTGCATCATCATCACTAACAGGATTGTTAAATTTCTTAGTGTGATCTTTTAAAAATTCTCTTAATGATATACACTCTTATTTTTTAATGGAACCACAAGTTGAAGTTGGACCATTTAGCTGATCGAGAAGAATCACTTAAAGATATGTTGACAAAACATAATGCTATCACGTAAATCAGGTAGGACTGCAGTTACAAACGGCCCATACATTTGTTTGTTCTGTTAAATAGTTCGAGAATTGTCATTTAGTACATATAAATCCAGATTAAAATCCAACACTTTCAAACAAGACATATACATGGAAAACTACAAGTGTTAAAATTCCACACCAATAAAAATGGAGTCGGTGACTAAATTATTTTTCTTCACGTTCACTGTGTAGCAGACTATCATTTTGGTAGCTAGTTAAAGAAACAAATGGTTAGATTATAAAACAGATATTAGAATTGCTTTTGTTATTGATAGCTATATTAAATTCAACAGCTTTAGTTTTGTTTTCAGGTTAAAATTACTTAAAACTCTATTTAACGGGAACTGCTGCTTTGGAATCAATCTTGACATTATTGCCATGACAGTAATCTACATGATAATAAAATAAAATGTACTAAGAATGTGTACTTTCAAATCTAATATTTTTATTTAATGTCTGTTAATAACTATTATTTTTTGTATAGGCTAATGACAAATCACGGACAATTAATTCATGCTATTTTAACACTCAACGTTTAGAATTTCTTTCCGAAAATCTTTTTCAAGAGCTAGTTTTTATCAAACCAATATACAACATAACTTACAATTTATAAATGTCATAACATTGCATTCAATTATTATCTGTTCAAAATAATTTTTAAAAATACTGAGAAAGTAGTATGTTGGTTACTATTCTCCCAAAACATGACAAATAAGCACCTACAGGAGGATAGTAGGGACATGTTTAAAAAACACGATGTCTGGTTATTCAATACAGTGAAACCTGTTTAAGCCGGAATACATTGGGACCGGCATTTTTTTCCGTCTAAGACAGGTTTCCGGGTTATACAGTAGTAGTGTACTGTACGATGGTAATACTATCACGAAACGTTTGGGAGTCTATTTTTAAAGTTGGGGTGAGGGTAGGCCGTGGGGATTCTTAGCTATAAGACTATTATTTCTACTGATCAGCTGTATGGCGCTGTACCAACACCACATAGATAACAGACAATTAATTGTCATCGTGTATTCATGTGTTCTAATACAGTATTTAATTTAATTATTTATTTCCGATTAAGTACTGACTGTTTATTTCCTACAGAGATAACACTTCAACATATAAAGCAAGTGTATATAAATCACAAGAAAACTATTACATTTTAACGTCTAAATAAATGTCATTCAACAGTAATATCGGTTATCTTGATTGTACAATGACAGCCCGTAGCCTGTGCCCTGTGACGTCACAACTCGCAAACCTTGTTTTCTAGGTGGTGTTGGCTATGCAGACTACAGAAAATGTTAAAACCTACATTACATAATAAAAATCTTACCTTTTAATGCAGCATCCTTTTATCCTTCTTCACAAAACATTTTTAATAGAAAACTATAAAACTAAAACACTTATACACTTGTCAACATATGAATTAATGATGCAATTTATTAAAAACTATATTTTCCTCTTACTGTAGTTAGGCTAAATACTGTACATAGTAGGCTTACGTAAAAATAAAAGAAAATCAATTAGGCTTGAAAAAATCTAGCATTGACTTTTGTTTTAAAAGGTTAGTTTTACTTCCTTGTGTTTCAGTTATTGTTTTTAGTTGTAACAAATGGTGACGCATTTTCGGGCTGTTAATACGTACCGCAAAATCTTCTAACTCACAAATTTTCATTAAAGCCTCGCCAAATGTTTTTATTTTGTTTTCTACGACTGGTCCGTCTTCAATTTCTTCTTTTCCTTCTATTTGCGCATGTTTTTTGCCTTTTAGAATGAGGCGGTCTCTCGCCTTTCAATATGTCTGGCCGTGGATGTTTGTAAACCATTCATTGCATTATCTTGAAGGAAACGAGTGCTGACACATAGCCTATCGTAAATTATGGGTGTTTGTATACCATTGCGTTATCTTGAGTATATCAGCAATCCTTAACGTTGTTAAAGAGTTCTGAGAAATAAATTTGATCCATTACAATTAAGCTGACCTATCTGTGAATTTTGTTATGTTAAAAAAATATATTATAAACTGTATTTTATCTAAACGGAAGTCATTGTAGCTTTATATTTTACAGCATGTATATGATCAGATTTTCCGGTTTATGCAGAACTAAGACGTAGTAAATACGTATCACTCATCCTTTTGGTTATTCCGCTTCCGCGTTAGACAGTTTCCGGCTTATGGAGGTTATTAACCAGGTAAATTAAATAGGCGACAGTCGGGACTTTTAAAGTTTTCGGCGATAGACGGGATTCCGCCTAACACAGGGTCCGTCTAAGACAGGTTTCACTGTATATAATTCAATAAACTTTAGGTTTATCATTGATATTTAAATCGGTTCCAAAGTAAATACTAATTGATTATAATTAGTTTGTATTCAATTAATAAAGTAAAAAAAATTATTGAATAACAATCAAATTGATTATAAATTTACTTAAATTTTAAGTTTAACTAGTTGTAAATTAGTTAATCCTCTCCTATGGGCTGCATGACCTTGACGTGGTGGAGAGGCTTAATCCGGGCGTGGGGGACGGGTGGAGCGGAGCTGTACGTATGTGGCTCCCTATAAACGGGAAGTCCAGGCATTTGTGTGAGTGCATGAAGGCGGCTCAAAAAAAAAGGGGCCAGTCCTAGCACCTGAAGGGTTGTTATCTGCCCGGCTCTCGCCCTGCCCTTCCCTTGCGGGCGGCAACCAAGAAGCACCCCTCATCCAGGTTGGTGGTCTGGATGGGCAATTACACCCCGATCTGAAGGTGTTATGCGATCCGTGCCGATGTAGATTCGTGGCCCTCAGGGTAAGGAGGGTCTTTAACGGAGCCTCAGGGGCACCTGGCGCCACCCCTGAGTACTTAAGTCGCCTTACCGCCGTAAGCGGGGCTCTGCGGCGGCGGACCTTTATTTCCCTAGCTGCTCGTGGGAACACACATGGCAGAGAAAAAAATAAATTTAACTGGTCAGGGCTTAGAACCTACCGACAAATCTGTTCCTATGGAGGTGGCTTCGGCCCCCGTAGAGACAGATGGAAATCCAGCTGCGAAGGTAACAGGAAGAATGAGTGGTGCACAAAGGAGGAAAGCACTCTGGCTTTCCTACCATGAGGAACCAAAGAAGGCGGAGGCGGAGGGCAGAGAACCACCGCCACCCCCTTTGAGGAAACACCGATCCGGGCAGCGGAAGGGTTTGACGGAGGCTGGGGCTAGAACCCGCCCTGTCGTCCCGGAAGCCAGTGGATCAGGTAGGACTTTAGTACGACAAAAGAGAGAAAGGAAAAGGAAGGAAAGGAGTACTTCTAATCCTACTCCAGAGTCGGAGGTCAAGAGGTCTAGGCCTGCTTGGTCGGGAGGGCCGTCTTTCTCGGCGATCTCCGCCAACCTTCCGAGGGTTCTTGTGACCTTTGGGGATAGTGTAGGCGTAAGGATGGAGATGGCGGCGTTCGACCACCTTAAGGGCACCGTCATGGACCGGATTCTGGACACTCCTAGTGGAGGTTTTGTTCCGCGGTTCAAAGACACTCACCTAAGGGATGGAGTCGCAGCATTTATTTGTGCTGAGGAGGAATCGGCAAAATGGCTGAGAGAAGTGGTATCGTCAGTTAAGCTCGAGGACGGGACTCAGGGAAGGATAGTACTGCCTAATGAACTGATCAAAAGGGTGAAAGTGACGGTGCTAGTACCACCACCAAAAAGGGAGGCCACTCAGCTGGTCAAGTTCATCGGGATGCAAAACCCAGAAATTGACACTTCGAAGTGGAAGATCCTACAGTGCATTGAGCGGGGACCTGCAAGCCTCCTCTGCCTAGGATTGGATGAGGCATCGGCCAGATTATTAAAGGCAAGAGATGGGAAAGCCTTCCTGGAGACTGCAGAGGTCACTTTTAAGTGGAACTCTAAGGACCTGGAAGAGAAGGGCGAGAGAGAGAATCAGGAGAAGGCATAGGGGTCAGTTGGAGATGGCTGACCCTCGAGCAATGATCCTGCAAATCAACTTGCATCACAGTAAAAGCGCCTCGGTGGTCCTAACCAGGTGCTTAAATGTGAGGCACACATTACCAGCGCTTGTGCTGGTGCAAGAACCGTGGCTGGTCAGGAACCGTATAAGGGGTCTGACTGCAGCTGGGCGCACCTACGCAAGTGGGGAACATGAGGGGCACAGAGCATGTGTGATAGTCAGAGGACTAGAAGCCACGCTGATTCAAGAATTCTCAACTAAAGACCTTGCGGTGGTTAGAATTCGAGGCAAGGGCGAGGTAAGTGGGAGCAGGGAGTTCATTGTGGCCTCCACTTACTGCGCCCACAATAGAGAATCGCCCCCTGCAGAATTACGTAAGTTAGTTCGGTACTGCAGGGAGAGGAATATAGGAATTTTAGTGGGCTGTGATGCCAATGCTCATAATGAGGTGTGGGGCAGCACAGACACAAATGAGCGAGGCAAGGAGCTCCTAGCCTTCTTGATTGAAGAAAACCTTGTGGTTTTAAACACAGGTGCCGAGCCAACATTTGTCACTTCAAACAGAAGGGAGGTTCTAGATATCACCTTCTGTAATAGACAAATGGTAAGGTGGGTGCATGACTGGCAGGTTTCGGATGAGCCCTCCATGTCTGATCACCGAATCATCACTGCTACAATGAGGGGAGTGGTTCCCCATGTGGTGTGGTTTAGGAACCCGAGAAGGACAAACTGGGAAGGTTTTAAGTCCTCGGTGAGGAGGCGGATGTCTGACTTCCGTGGTAAATATGGTACATCAAACGAACTGGAAAATACTGAGGCCTACATCAGGACTGCAATTTCCACGTCGTTTGAGGAAAATTGCCCTCTCTCGCGGATAAACACTGGGCGTGGTAAGCTTAAGTGGAACAGCGAGTTAGAGGCAAGACGGAAAGAGACTAGAAGGCTCTTTAATAGGGCAAAGAAGAAGAAAACGGCGGAGACCTGGCAGGCATATAAAGACAGCCAGGGTCTCTATAAAAATCTTATTAAAGAGGTTAAACGTGCTTCTTGGGAAAAGTGGTGTTCAGAGACAAGCACACTGAGTGACACTGCTAGACTGTTTAAGGTGTTAGCAGGTGGACCGAGGGGAGAGCTTAAGTTTGTCAAGAAGACTGATGGTAGCTTTACTGACACCCCGGAGGAAACACTGCGTCTGCTTATGAGGAACAGTTTTCCCGATATTAAACCGGTGGGGGACGGTGCTCAAAACCTCCGACATACTGGGCTAAGGGCAGACTGGAATATTGCTGGGCAGGTGATCTCAGCGCAAAAGGTGAGAGAGGCAATTCTGTCTTTTGAGCCTTTTAAAGCGCCTGGATTAGATAACATTACTCCAGCACTACTACAAAATTGCTTGGAGGAAATAATAGGGCCACTGACAGGATTACTCAGAGGCTGTGTTGCCTTGGGTTACACGCCTGGGCAGTGGCTCAAAACGAAGGTTATCTTTATCCCCAAACCAGGGAGGAAAGGTTACACAGAGGTAAAGGACTTCAGACCTATCAGCCTCACATCTTTCTTGTTAAAGACATTGGAAAGGCTGGTGGACTACTATTTGAAGGAGGGACCTTTGAAGCAGTATCCGCTTCATCAGGACCAACACGCCTACCGAACCGGTAGGTCAGTGGAGACTGCGCTGTTGTCGGTCGTAGACTTTATTAAGGGTCAGATCAACAATAAGGGGATATGTATTGGGGCTTTTCTTGATGTGGAGGGGGCTTTTAATAGTACCTCTAGACTGGCCATCAAGAGAGCAGCTATGGATCATGGGATTTCTGATGGAATTATAAATTGGATTATGAGTTCCTTGGAAAACCGGATAAGCACTGCATCCTGGATGGGGTGCACGATAAATGGGATGGTCTTGGAGGGCTGCCCGCAGGGTGGAGTGTTAACCCCTTTGCTGTGGAGCCTTGTCGTGGACGGCCTACTAAGGACACTCAGTGGAATGGGTGTCAAGATGGTAGGATATGCGGGTGACATAGCTATCCTTGTTAGGGGACCATTTGAAGAGGTCTTCAAAGACCTGCTTCAAGAGGCACTCAAGGTAACAGAAGTATGGTGCAGGGAGAATGCACTATGCATTCAAGGAGAGAAATCTGTGGCACTCATCTTCACTAGGCGATATAAAACTAAATCGCTGGAGATGATGGAAGTTGGTAATACTAAAATAAGCTACGTTGAGAGTGCTAAATATCTGGGAGTTATTCTGGATAGGAAGCTACTCTGGCGTGAGCATTTGGAGGATAAGTGCAAAAAAGCCATAGCTACGTTCTGGCAATGCAGAGGAGCAATAGGCACGAGATGGGGTTTGGGTCCACGTCAAATGAACTGGATTTATTCCGCCATTGTGGTGCCGAGGTTGGTCTTTGCCTCTATCGTCTGGTGGGACAGGGCACAGAAAGAAACAAGTAAAAGAATGCTGGACCGCACGCAGGGGCTCTTCCTTAGAGGCATAACTGCTATAAGGAGAAGCACACCATGTGCGGCCAGGAGGGTTATGTTGGGTTTTCCATCCTTGAGTCTTCAAATTAGGATGGAGGCAATGCAAACTGCATACCGGCTAAGCTGTACTGGGCAGTGGAAGACAAGTAGCAAACTTCATAAACAGCTATTTGGGGATTCACTGAAGGAGCTCTGGATAGAACCTCAGGATAAGATACTGCCTCTTAAAAGGGAAAAAGGAAACTACAAAATCCTTATTCCTGCAAGAGAGGCATGGGCGGAGTATAGACCCAGACATGGTGAAATCTGGTTCACCGATGGGTCCAAGATGAAGGAAGGAGTGGGAGCAGGATTTAGTGGACCGAGACACCAAGACAGATTTTGTCATCGCCTGGAGGACTACAACTCTGTCTTCCAGGGGGAGGTGCTCGCGATCAAACTATGTGCTGAGGAAATAATAGGGTCTGGCAGGAGGGGCAAGACCATCTGGATTTGCTCGGACAGTCAGGCAGCTCTGAAGGCTTTAGGTAAGGCTAGTACCAGCTCTAGGTTGGTGGCTGAGACTATGGCTTCTTTAGCAGAGCTGAGTAAGCATAATTCACTCAACCTAACCTGGATTCCAGGACATTCTGGCTGGATAGGGAATGAGAGAGCTGACGCCTTAGCAAAACAAGGGTGTATAACCCAAGGACCGTTGCTGAGGGCAGTGGGCATGCCGCCTCGGGAGGGGCGTAAGAGGATCATGGCACATATAGACAGGTTGTGCAGGGAAGAATGGAATGTAACCTTGGGGTGTAACAAATCCAAGGTACTGTGGGGTTACTCAGGAGATGTGTGGGGCAAAGAACTACTCTCCTTAAGTAGACATCAACTCAGAGCTACTGTAGAGCTGGTTACAGGCCATGGGAATCTGAGGGGGTTCCAATACAAAATTGGAAAATCTAGGTCCCCTGTATGCAAGAGATGCTGCGAGGACCAAGAGGAAAGCCCAATCCACGTACTCTGTGAGTGTCCTGCTTTGGGAGCTGCAAGGAGAAAGTGGTTTGGCTGGCAGGTATGTACACCAGAGGATATCAGAAGATCTAGCATCAGGTGGGTACTTGATTTCTGCAAAGAGGTAGGTATCCACTAAGCTAGTCCTGTGGTAGGGATGGGAAGAGAGTACAAAGGCTACAGCTAAGTGCTCTACACTGATAAGGTCCCTCAGTGTTTTAGTAATAATAATAATAATAATAAATTAGTTAATTATAAATGTTAGGGATTTCCAATTTTATAGGCTAATGACAAATCACAGACAATTAATTCATGCTATTTTAACACTCAACGTTTTGAATTTCTTTCCAAAAAAATCTTTTTCAAGAGTTCGTTTTTATTAAACCAATATATGCAATATATAACATAGCTTACAATTTATAAATGTCATAACATTACATTAAACATAATAAAAATCAACAATACAAAACTCTTAATAAATATTCTCATTTACAAGTCAAATTCTTATAACAATAAAACAGACAAAAATTTGTAAGTTATGTTTACAATTATTAATTAAGAATTAATTGTCTTTGTATTTTCAAATCATTGATATGAGACTTTCAATATTTATCTGTTCAAAATAATTTTTAAAAATACTGAGAAAGTAGTATGCCAGTTACTATTCTCCCAAAACGAGAAATAAGCACCCAAAGGAGGATAGTAGGGACAACAGGACACATGTCTGGTTATCTAATATATAATCCAATGAACTTTAGGATTATCATTGTTATTTAAATCGGTTCTAAAGTCAATATTAATCGACTAAAATTAGTTTGTATTAAATTGATAAATTAAATAAAATTATTGAACAACAAACAAGTTTATTATAAAAGTTAGGGTTTTCGATTTTCAGAGGCAAAAAATCTATGAGTTTATTACAGTACAATGCAGGCATTATATATGAATACCAGAACAAACACAATCGTCAGTAGTAACAAATGTTTTAAGTTAGGAAAATACACCCACATATTCAATTAACAAAAAATACTCAATTCAATATATGATGCTTGATTTAAATTGTTTTGTCTAATATGTGTTTCATAAATTTATTAAATATGTTAAGCAAACGATTAATCAATTTATTATCAATGTTTATGTTTTGCCTATTGCCAAGGTATAAAACCCATGAGTAATAATAAGTATATTTATGAGATAAAATGGAAAGAAAAAATACCTTGGGGATTTTGGTGGTGATAAACTTCTCATTCTTGTTATTTTTTCCTGTTTGAAATGAGTAATGGGTTCCTCAAACACTTCTCCAGCACTGTCCATTAATGGTACGCTATCTGGTATAGGATATAGAGGTGATGTTTTTAAACCTTTAAGATAAAGTGTTGAAACAATTTTAATATTTCAATAACATCACAAATCTACGAATAAAACAATTTTAACTTTATTTCCGTATTAAAATTATATATAATATATGATTATATATTATGATAAACATGTTTAAAATCTAATCTCCATTAAAATGTTGGTAATTATATATTATGAATATATAGGTTTTATCGTACAGCTAAGACTAACTTTAAAAACGAAAACTTCACTGGGTTCAAATGATTTATAACTGAGTGGTATAAAAAATTGTTGATATTTAAAAAAAAAAGTCTAAATAGTAGGAAATGAAATTAATTTTTACCTAGGTACAATCGTTTTACCTTGGGAATCTGGTGATGAATTCAATTCTTTTCTTAATCTTTTCATTTCTTCCATTTTTTCCTGTTCAAAATCAGTAACAGGTTCCATAAACACTTCTCCAGTATTGTTCATTAATGGGGAGCTATTTGGCTTAGGATTCGGTGTCGACATTTTTTAAACCTTAAACAAAAAGTGTTAAAATAATTCTTTCAAAATAATAATATTTCAATAAGAATCAGAAAATCAGTTATAAAACAATTTTAATTTTGCTCAATAAAATTTTGGTAATTAATACATTGTGAATATAAAGATGTCATCTCACTAAAAATAAACTTCATTGGGTTCAAATCATTGTAATAGAAATACAAATTTAAAGGTGCCTTATTATTTCTGAAATGTTAAATTTCATATTTTCTTTCTTGATCAAATCAGAAAACTTCTGGATTTTAATGAGCTGCACAAAATAATAATAGCTATTATTTATTTAATTTATTCTTTATTAGCGATGTCATGGCCATTTACAATATTTTCATTATTCATTATATGTAAATGGCCAAAACATCAACAATAAAACAATAAATTAAATAAATAATAGCTTATGCAGTTTATTAGTCTGAACTTATATTAAATACACAAGACATCAGATTCTTTCCATTATAATCATCACATCTCTGTTGATATCAACTGTATAAGTATAAAGAAATTGAACATAAATCTCTGTGATTCCATAAAATACAAAATTAAAAACCATGAGAGTGGAAGAATATACTGTGAGTAGTAGTACTTGACAAAAGTCACATCTACTGCAATTTTTTTCACATATTGAAAACAAAAACTTTTGATTTCGTTTCTAAAGTATTAAATAATTCTACTTCAAATCAGAAAAAGATTAACGTAAATCTTTTCAAATGCAGAGGCAAAAAAAAATTATCAATTACATTTCAAGGTAAACAATGTTTTAAAAGAGATAACTAATGTTCTAACATAAGTTATATAATAGTTCCCTTTAACTTGTAATGTCAAGTGGAGGTGCCCCTAACATAGTGTAAAAGAACTATAAATAATAAAGAGATATCCGTAATATTTATAATACTGACTTAACTGATTGTTTTGCAATAATTTTATCACTGTCATTGATTTTATGTTACAGAAGCACAGGAACTGTGTTGACTGAGTTTTAATCCATGTAAAAACTTACATGTTTTTAATCAGTTTAAACCTTTTGATTGAGCATTTACAGTTTTTCTCACTTTTATTTCTATTTAAACCACTTTTAGATAACTTTTTGTTTTATAACAGATTTTTATTAAAATGGACAACTCTCAACCCTATTTAGTTTGGTATAAAGAAGTTGCAAGCAATATATACATATACAAACAACAATAGTTGAGCTTAAAGCATTATATATGCCCCTGCTCTTTTACTAACAATTTTGTACTTCACTTGATTTGGAAACTTTTTCTTGGCATTTTTGAATACCTTGTTATCACTTAAATGGCTTTAGTTATAAATTTTGACCATTTGTAATTACTTTTCTTCACATTATAATATATATATATTTCATTTAGGATGATATTAGTATTTATTGCTCTATTTTGTGAGATGTATAATCCATCGTCAACATATCCTATCCAATGTCCGTTGGGGTCGTATGTTTTTATGATTTGTGTGATTAATTCGTCAAGGTTTTGGAGGTAAATTTCTGATATTATACTTGAGAGGGGTGATCCCATTGCTAAGCCATCTATTTGTTTATATCTTATTATTAAATGTGAAATAGTTTTGGTTTAGTATAGTTTTTAGGCATTTTGTAATTTGGTTTGTGTATTTGGGGTTGGTTTTAAGATCAGTTAATTAGTTTTTTATTATTTGAATGTTTACGTTTAATGGTATATTAGAGTACATGTTTGTGATATCAAATGATATAAATTTAGTGTTTTTGGTTAAGTTTATTGTTTTTAGTATTTCGGTTAATTTGAGTTTTTATGGTGTATTTATTTTCCAATTTGAGTTCGTGTTTTAGGTTATTGGCGATTATTTGTGACATTTTAAAGGCAGGTGCATTTTTTAAATTTATTAGGAGTCTTATGGGATTGTTGATTTTATGTATTTTAATGAGGGTGTTCATTTTGGAGGGATTTAGATTGTCTATTGTGTATTGGTAAGGGTTTTTTTGGCTGAAGAAATTGCCATTGTTTTTTGCTAATTGTATGATTTCGTTTTGGTATTCTTTAGTGGGGTCTTTGTTTAAATCTATGCAATTATTGAATTTTATGAATTATTCTGTTTTTTTTTGTTATATTCTGTTTTTGATATGATTACTGTAGCGTTGCTTTTGTCCGCTTTTGTTGCAATTATTTAATTTTTAAATAGTTTTTGTTTCAATTTGTTTATTTGTATTTTATTTTTGATGTGATTTTGTTGATTTCGGGTGATGCTGTGTTTCTAATGTTATCTTGATTCTCATAATTTATAAAGTTTATTACCAGTTCAGCTTTGTAATTTTGGTTTCATGTCGGTTTTTGTGCTATTTTTGAGTATCTTTACTTCTCCTTTGGTGAAACTCGTTTTTGTAAGGTTTATAAAACTGGGGTGGAATTGATGGACTGTTGTGATATTGTATATGTTATTTTGTTTTTCTATTAGTTGCGTATTACATATATTTTGTGCCTCATCCACAAAGGTAAAAATAAGTTGCATTTAGTGGTAGAACAATTGTTTACAATTAACAACAATAAATTTATAAAGTCAATGCAACAAAAAAATTATGGACAACGTTATAATCACAATATATATATGCTTAAATATAATCGTTTATGGATGGAAGAATATCAAGAATAGTTAATATTCGAAGCACATCTGTTTATTTTGCAGCGCATGAAATCGCAGTTCCGACGTATCGCTAGAATCTCATCCAGCATCAACAAGGTGAACCCAACAACAGTTGAAGAGCAAATCAACTATTGTTAGGCATCCCTCGTCAATTCCAGATGAGATTCTAATGCGATTTTATGCATGGCAAAATGAATAGATGTACATAGTACATATATAAAATCTACATAGTAACTATGTAGTGGGCTAGATATTCAATATCAAGTTCCAGCTACACGAAGGATGCAAGATGATTTTTCTTCACAGCTCTGGTCAAAGATCGAAACTCGGCCAGCCAAATGTTTGAGTGAATGTAGGTGGTCTGTAAAAATATGCATTTCAAATATTTTTAGAAAAATTATTTAATTTCATAGGAAAAAGATTTGCTGTCAGTCTTCGCGAAGTGGCAGCTCTGGTACTCTTTCAGTCCATTGTTTTGCTTGTGAGTGGGTTTCACCATGGCTTCTAAAAGAAAACTATTTGTCTTAGCGGATTAACTAAAAATTACATATCAATCAGATGAATGAGCTAGATTTAAGATGAAGGTGAGATGTACGGTGTTGAACAATCAAAATTTTCAGACATTAAAAGAAGAAAACATACACTTTTAAACATGTGCAAGTGCTTGAAAATGAATCTTCTTCAAGAAAATCAAAGAAAGCAGCAACAAACAAAGAATCAGAAGATGTTTTCAATTGGGGTTTTCAACAACATTCTATGGGAAACCTAATTTCAGGTCCGATTCTCTGTGAAAAAGCTTAGAAAAAAATATATAAAACTTTTAAAAAATATAGCTTTTCCTTCCATTTGCAACATCCGAATTTTTGTTTATCCGAATTGCGTCTGATTCCAATAGATTCGGATAGTTGGAAATCTATTGTAATAATAAAATATAGCTACAAAGCATTCATTTAGAACAGTCTAGCACAAAAAGAAACATTTAGGTGTCCTACAAAAACTAACAGATATTGAAAAAGTGGCCTTTTTGGTGGATTTTATCCAAAAAAATTACACAAGGCGATTCAGAAAGTCATCAGGAATACAAAAAAAATTGGGAAAACTTCCCCTTAAAATTAAATATAACATTTTCTGTCCTCAGTACACATAAAACATTATCAACATTTTGGCTTTATTTTTTTGACATAGTAACTCTTGCCTTGAAATGTAATTAAACTTGCTAATGCCTCCTACAAAATTAAAAATTTTGGAAACATCAACTTAATCAAGCACTATTAGCCCACACCTCGCATACAAACTTTACAGAATTATAACAAAATTACTCAAAAGAATGAAACAAATACTTACAGACACTATTCTATGCACAAAACAAAATATTGCATTGATCACTACCACACCTTTTATTTCTAACTTAGGCTTTAAAATGGTAGAGAAACACTTCCACACAAAGAAGCGTGAAATTGAAGTAATAAAGTTTTGGACATTTTACAAGTCATTACATGAAAAAATAAAGCCAAAACCTTGAATAGGTATTGTTTTAGGTATCCCGTGGAAAAAAGGAATTGAATAATTTCCAAAATTTCTGGGGTGTAAACAGAAGTTTTAGTAATTATTTTTGTATTCCTACTGACTTTCTGCATCACCTGGTATAATTTTATTTTGGTAAAATCGATTACGAAGGTATGGGAAATAAATACTGGCTACCCTACTTTAGCAAGCTTTTTTTGTCTTTATAACTACATGTATTATAATCAGATATTTTGTAGCTGTAATGTAGTATGATTGCTTTATATGAAATTAACCCATTCACTTACAATTTTTTTTACAACGACTTAGCCATAAAAAACTATTTTTTTTGACAATTTTGAAATGGTTTTGTTGATTACTTCTTTTCAGTTCATTTTTATGTTTCTTATGGAACCTATTGTTATTGTTTTATTCAGAATTACATTTACTTTCAAAATAAATACTAATATTGATAATAACTTTTCTTTTATAATTTAATAATATGTAAAAAAAACTAAAATGTTTCAATGAAAAATATCAAATTTTATTTTTTTGATTTCATTTATCCTAAAATAAAAGCATAAATTACCTTTAAAAACACTCCAAACTATTCTTAATTGTGCAAAGAATATGTTTCAATTTCACAAGAATCAAGAAAAGTTAACTTTTATGTGGTATACTTTGAAACATTCTGGTAGTTGAAGTGCGACGAGGCAAGGTTCACACTCCCACCGACTGGTTCTTTGGCCTTTTAGTGGGCTTAGGTGGTTTGGAACACGGAATTTTTTCTTTAGGCCTACCCCTTGGTTTACCCCTATCTCTAGTACTAACTCTTATAGGCTTAGGACAAGGATCAAGAAAACTAGGGTCATCAGCCTCCTCAATAGCAGTAGGAGACAGAGGGGCAATTATTCCATCACTGTAGATTTGATCGAGTAGCTCAATTGGATTGGATATCTGTGAGCTTTCATCATCTGAATTAGATAGTAATACAGGCCTATCATGGACATTTGCATCAGAAATTACTTTATTTACATCTAGTAGAGTCCTAGGCCTAACATAACTACAAGAGGGCTGCTCAAGTTGCAACTTATCACTTGTTGCAGAACAAAGCAGATTACATTTTTTATGATGTGGTGAACCTGTTATATTACAGTCTATTATGATTTTATTTCATTCATCACTTACATCATCTATTTGAGATTAAATGTTCAAATGTCTTATTTCATTATCACTCTCAAATGTTTCATCAAACAAATCACTCTCACTGTCACATTCTCTAATAATTCTTTCAATTTCATAATCCTTCAACTCCTTCCCACATTTATCAACAAATAAAATATTAGCCCAAAGAAGATGTCCAAAGCCTGTAGAACAAGAAGCATATGCGATCTATTGGATTTATTGAGAACTAACTCGACACAAACAAGTTATAATGGAGGACGGCGATTCATCGTCACTTCACTCAGTGGCAAACTGGGCCGCGACGGCGGATCGCTGTCATTGTAGGCGATTGGGTTAAGACATCTGGAGTTTATTAAAGTTCTGTGTGTTATACAATTATTATTTTTTTGTAGTGTTGCTAACAGATCTAATTAGTTAATGTTCTGTAAGAATTTCTGGTATTTATTTAACGTGCCCACATGTACGATTTTAGCACAAAAAAATTATACCGGTCGGCACAGAAAGTCATCAGGGATACGTAAAAAAATTACGAAAACTCTAGCTCAGAGAAATAAATACCATTTTATCAAATTAAAGTTGGGTAAAAAATTCAGTGTGGAGTAGTTAGAAGTACTAAGTTCGCATATCAAAAGCGTACTTACTACGTATACGTATATTTAAATATAGCTATAAAGTCTCCAGTCAGGATAGATTTGGTTGTAATTTTATACATAACATTACCTTATTAGAGGTCTACTTCTGCGGAGTAATACTTTTTGCCAGGTGACGTCACGTGATCTCTATTCTAGTTTTACATGTGTACATTTGGCTAAACGTATAAAATTATAACCAAATCTATCTTGACTGGATACTTCATAGATATATACAATTAACTTTCTGTGGCAATAACATACAATAATTACCAATATAGCTTCAGAACATGTTTTGATTCATTTTATAAGCATTGCAATGACGGAGTGCAATGTGAATTTTTACCAGCACTATAAGCACCACACATTGAGGAATTACAATTTTCTAAAATTATTAATTTTTGGGGCGGGAGCGAGAGTTGTAATAACTATTTTCGTATTCCTGATGACTTTCTGCGTCAGCTGGTACATAAATACCGAATTTCTAAACATGTGTTTTTTGTCATATTTATATTTGGCATTTGAAAATACTCAAACATTAACAAACTTAAAATTTTTAACCAATTCGATATATTCAATTACAGGTCTAAAACAGTATGAAAACTTTATTTCCAGCAGGTAAAAAACTGTCTACACATGCTTGAACTAGTCAAGATCAATTAAAGTGTATTTTTCTGAGTTATATCACATATCAATATACTAAAATAATTATAAAATACAGTCTGTGTTATTTTAATGTTATCTAACTTGTAATATAATAGAAAACCATAGTTTATATTGTAAATAATAGTTTTTTAGCCATAACCTAGTCAGTGGACCTTTAAATCATAATAAAAACAATATTCTAACAAAATTTGCAAACGTAGTATTAACTTACTGAGATCCAAGAAGACTTTTTGAAGGAAATGAAAAATGTCAACATCTTTTATAGAATAATATAAAAAAATGTTTAAATTTGTTTTCCTCCTAATTCTCACTAAAACATCCCAGCCAATCACATCATTGACGATCAGGTTAACGTATTTGTCGTTTACGCATTTTTACATGAGTTTGAAAATACACCGTTATTAAATTAGAATTCAAAAAAGTCAATGCCATGTTTATCACACACAGATGATACATTTGAATAAAACGGTCCACCAGCTTGCTTGCGTTTTATATAACTTGTCTAATTTTTAATTTTGTTATTACAGTACAACGCTTCTGTAGAATCTACCAGAGTAATTCCAGTCATTGCTAGAATTAGATGAATTTATAGTAATTATAAACGATGAGAAATTTTAACAATATCTAATGTTAACTAACGACAGAGAATCTCATTTTATTAAATAACAATAAATTCCAGGATTTTGTACTGCGTTACAATAAACGAATCTTTTTCGTTTAAATATTATATATGCCAATAACAACTGCTATATTATACTGTTACAAAAAAAATGTGTAAGGTTTTTACCAAACTTATATTATTTTATAGTCATATGAGTATCCACTTAATGAAAATTTGTATATTTGTTATTGGTAACTTTTAACACAAGGTAAACTTTTGTTGATTTAAGGAGATATTTTTATAACTACAGTAAACCAATTTAGTTCAAGATATTATTATTAAATCAATCAATTTTAATAAACCAACGTTTATTTCATGATAAGTTTGGAAAATGCAACTGAAGTAATTACGGAACATTAATATAAATCATATATATATATATATATATATACACATATATATTAATATATCTTGATATTTTATGTTATCCATTGTTTTTCCGTTGCACTGACTTTATGAAGTTAATATATTACTATTGTAAGTAATTTTATATTGCACTTAATGGTGGATAAAATTACTTACAATAGTAATATATTAACTTTATATATATATATATATATATACACAAACTACACACACAAAACACACACACACACACACACACACACTCATATATATATAATTTGTCCATATAAAGTTGTTTGATAGTTTCCGTAGGAAGCAACAGACGAAGTAACCACTTCCTTTTTAAAGGTAGTTAGTTATATTTAGGACTGAAAAATCCAACTGTGAAGGTAATATAACATTGATTTGCTTAATTTTTTGACATTTT
Source organism: Prosapia bicincta (assembly GCA_036971475.1). Classification (NCBI taxonomy): domain Eukaryota; kingdom Metazoa; phylum Arthropoda; class Insecta; order Hemiptera; family Cercopidae; genus Prosapia; species Prosapia bicincta. The sequence goes on along the minus strand of JBAIZL010000385.1, from coordinate 607,802 downwards.
GAAATATGTAGAATGTAAATAATAAATACAAATTGTTATTTATAGATAAGTACGTTGTTTGAACAACGTAAATAATAATATGTGAAGCATCGTCTTTACACACCACATGGGCAGATTTTTGTGGTTATGATAAATTTTAGTTAGACTAAGTAATCGTTTTTAATTCAACTAATAATAATTTTATAACAAATTTATCTTTCGAATTTAAAATTTTAAATTAATGCCTTATTCGCAACTTGGTAACAATTTTAATCACGAGTTTGTTTTTGACATTTGTTTGTTTCCTGTAATCTTGTTCTATTTAGCCACTTTATACTGATTGAAATCTTATGGTAAAAATATAAACGTCATTGGTGTTTACAATTTTTGTTTCGTCTTAAATTACTCGTTTTAATCTGTAGAATATCGATTTTTCTTTTCGCAAAATACGGAAAGTTACTTTTTTCACATTTCAATTGTTAGGTTGTAATGGTATGTATAGCGTAAACGAGTCTTATTGATATTGTTAAAATTTTTTTCTTAATTACTCCGTTCAACGTGTAGAACACTAATATAAACTTTTTTCCGTGGAAAATACAAAAAGTTAATTTTTCTGCACATTTTTAATGTTAGTCTGTAATAGCATGTATAGTGTGAACCGGCCGCGCAGTAGCTACAGCGCAGTGCACTACGTCAAAGTCAGTTTATTTTAATACTAAACTTGGTTAAAATCTAAAAATTTAACTTTTGGTTATAATTTTATACAGCATGACTATATACCTACATTAAAATACACCTACGAAGTATCCAGTCAGAATAGAATTTGTTATAATCAGGGTGTCTAGCGACAAGGAAAACCGGGAAAACCTGGAAAAGTCAGGGAATTTTAAGATTCTGGAAAATTCAGGGAAAATTTTAAAAAATCGGGAAAATATTTATTTTGATTAGAAACAAAACTAGTGGCTATTGCTCTCGAATATTTGGTATTGTAAGATAGTGGGCTGGTTTAGGGGCAGGGCAGTCAGGAGATAACACTTCTTTATTTAGATGCCCATTATTTATTTGATAAGCCCGTTGCTATGACTTCAGGACTTATGTCAATAAATAATAAATGTGTCGAGTTGGTACAGCTGGGAAGTTTTAGCCTGGACCGTGGCCTTGGGGTGCGCAGTGGTTCTGTTATCATATGGACGGGAGGGGATAACAGATAACTCAGTCTGTTTCTGACCACACAGAACGCTGTGTAAACATTTGTAGCCAGCTATTTGTCTAGACTCGTGATAGTATGTGTTTTATTTGACGGTGATTATTTTTACGCTGTTTATTTCGACATGGAAGGTTCCAGTTTTCATTGCCGTAGCGGGCAATCGCGTCATGCAGATGTCGTCATTACCTCCCCTCCTTCCTTAGGATAAATATAAACTAAAAGATGAAGTGACCGAAGCAGAGATTATATGGTGCGTGAATTTAGTAATGCAACACTTCTTTACGCAATGCAGAAAATAGTGTGTGCCTCTTTCCAAAGATGTTCCCTGATATCACCGGTACACAGAACATGAGATTGCGGAAAGATCAAATTTTTTATAGAGTTGTATTCGGTTAAATTATTTTAGAGTCCTGTTACTGACATCATTAAATTCAAATTCTAACTATGTAATTGGCTTTGATGAAAGTTTAAACAAAATATCATAAAGAGCCCAAATGGATTTGAGTGTTAGGTATTGGGATGCAGAGACGGATGAAGTGAAAGCTTGATATTTTGGTTCTGTGTTCCTTACAGACACAAAAGCAAAAGAGTTACTCAATTCGTTCTTAAAAGGTGTTCAAAGTCTGGATTTATCCAAGATCCTTCAGATATCAATGGATGGGTCCAATGTAAACTGGGCTTTCTATAGACATCTAAAAGAGGAAAAGTCAGGGAAAACTCAGGGAATTTCTTCAAGCTATTTTACTAGACACCCTGTATAATGTTATTCATCTTTACTATCCACCTATATTGAAATATACCTACGAAGTATTTAGTCAGGCTAGATTTGGTTATAATTTTATACAACGTTACTATCTACCTATATTAAAATTACAACCATATCTATCTTAGGTTATTTTTTATTAGGGCGTGCTTTTGAACAATAATCCAAAATATCGTATAGGGCCGCCCTAATAAAAAATAACCCTATCTTAATACTTTAATATCTAACTTATACTGTTGTATAAAATTACAAATCTAGACGTATTGCAGTGCGCTGTATTATCCCGGTTCACGCTATAGGCGTGAATGCCATTACAACTTAACATTTAAAATGTAGAAAAAAGTAACTTTCTGCAGAAAAAAAGTTGATATTTGTGTTCTACACATTAAAACGAGTAATATAACAAAACAAGTTTTTAGCACCAATGTCATTACGTCTATATTTTTACCAATTTTATGAATAAACATGCTTAATAATATTGTTTTTGGAATGTGAAATTTAATAAATATTGGCTAGCAGCACATAATTGATTTTGTAAAAAACATCTGATGTAGAAAGTCCTCATGAAGATAAAATATAATACCAATCTGGTGCTGATGTCAAAAAAATGAAATTCTCGAAATTTGTAGTCCATCAGGTTAGGTTAGGTTAGTTTAATTTATGTTGTAAGAAATAACTTCAGATTTCGTGTTCAGCGTGGTCAAATTGACAAGAAATAATAAAACTTTAACGATCAGAACGGTAGTAGCTGATCTTAATAATTACCACAAAAAAAGTCTTTTAATTCAAGGTAAATTGTTAACATGAGAAGTTGCCTCATATTTTATTGAAGGGTTTTGTGTTGTTGCACTTAATGATCAGGCAGTGTTTTATTTAAGGCTTGAATAGTTTGGTAAAAATGCACATTGCTCACCCCAAATGCAGTGCCTATAAAATGATTAAAAAAGATGCTCAGAAGCTATATTGATACTTATTATTTTTGTTATTGCCATGGAAGGTTAATTTTATATACAGTACACCTATGAAGTATCCAGGCAGGATAATTTGGTTATAATTTTATGTATTGTAATATTTTGGAATAGCAAGTAAGAAAGGCACTATGTATAATATAATATAAATATGTAAGTAAATTCAAACCATTAAATAACCAATTATGAAAAAAATAGAAAAATGTAAACATAACCTAAATTGGCAAAATCGTAATATTTAATCACAAGTTTAGAACAATAACCACTGTAAAACAAACAATATAATAGAAACAATTTAATGTGTAACAGTTTAAAAAGAACACTAAAACAATGTAAATAAAAGTAAAAGCCTTTAAGTGTTAAGAAAAGTGAAACCATTTTAAGATTGCACACAAGTTGACCAAAACGGGTTGACGTATTAAGTAAGATGCGCGCGCATTGTGTCAACAAAATTTGAAGAATTCAAACTTAGTGCGGGAGTGTTAGTCTCGAATTCAATTAACACTACAAAATACTTTCAAGAAAATTAATTAAAACTATTTATTTAAAAAAGATCTTATTAATTATTTTGATAAAGGCTGAAAAGTGGAATCTGCAATCTAAAACACTTAAGTATCTAGGGTAGATCCATTACTACATTTTGAAATTTTGCAATCAGACATTTATAAAAGAAAAGAAACCAGAGAATTTATTATAAAATTAAACTATAAAAGAAAACATTTAGAGAGAATATTAAGGAACAATTTTACTTAGAAATAAATTAATTTGTAACATAGTTTATAACATTTATAGATTAGATTTTTTTTGTTCTTGTACTTTAGAGTGCCAAATAAGACTTCAGTATTTAAAATTAAAAACTCACCAGATAACCCGGGATTAAGGGAGCTTGTGCTAAACCAAAATTAAAATCAATTTAGGCTAAATTAAATAAAAATTGTTGCTGCCCAAAAGAGAAATACAATTTAGAATAATAAGACTTGTAATAAAAGAGGAAACTTATAGTAAATTTGTAAAACTTTAAAAAGAAAAAAAATTGTAATTTATTAATAGAACTTACAATTGTTAAGAAAGTGTTTTAAATGATAAATTAAACTTGTTATAAAAAAAAGAAAGCTCTAGAAAATTTATTCATCTTAAAATAAATTAGAAAAGTTACTAACCTACCTCGATTGAAATTATTATTAAAGAAAACATTTTAAAGAATTCATTCATAATGTCATAATAAAAAGAATTTATTACAATATTTAACCAAACAAATGTACACATGTAAGGCTAGAATAGGGATCACGCTATATTACCTGGCAAAAAGTATTAATTCCACGGAAGTAGACGTCTAATTATGTAATGTAGAAAATTACAACTAAATCTATCTTGGACTAGTAGACACTAAAGATATATTTTGATATAGGTATATAGTAATGTATAAAATTACACTAAATCTATCCTAACTGAAGACTTTATAGATATATTTAATTATAGGTCTATGTAGTACGTCACACCATTGATATGCGGACATAGTACTTCTCACTACTCCACACTGAATTTTTTATCCAACTTTAATTTAATTAAAAATAACCTTTTGTGTAAAAAAAATTGTTATGCATATTGCTTTAGGACATGTTTTTCTACAATTTTATACTTTTTGCTCAGGTGATGGGCAATGGGCATTATTACCAATAGTTTGTCCAATTATTAGTAAACTTTATGGTTTTGCAACATATTTTACTAAGGTAAAAATATAGTCTTAATAACGTTGATTAAAAAAAAGAATTCTTCAATTCTTTTTTTAATGTGTAGAATATGAATATCAACTTTTTTCAGTGGAAAATATGGAAATTTACTTTTTTTTACATTTTAAATGTTAGTTTGTAATGGCTTGTAGGCATATAGCGTTACCCGTGTGCGCAGTACCTACAGCGCACTGCACTACGTCTAGATTTGCTAGCAATTTTATAAAACTTTACTATGTACCTATATTAAAATATACCTATCAAGTATCCAGTCAGAATAGATTTGGTTATAATTTTGGTAAATATTTACTTATTGCCGATGCAAAAAATTACAACCAAATCTATCCTGACTGGATACTTCAAAGGTATATTTTAATATAGGTACAGTATATAGTAATATTGTATAAAATTATAACCAAATCTATCCTGACTGGATTCTTCATAGGTATATTTTAATCTAGGTATATAGTAATGTTGTATAAATTTATAATCAAAAGTTAAATATTTACATTTTAAGTTTAGTATTAAAACAAATTGGCTTGGATGTAGTTCAGTGCGCTGTAGCTACTGCATGGCTGGTTCATGCTGTACATGCCATTACAGACTAGCATTTAAAAGGGGTTCATGCATGCCATTACAGACTAACATTTAAAATGTGCAAAAGAATTTAGCAAACTATTCTTTTTTGATTTTAAGGTTCTTTTTCAAATACGTTTTTTTTGGCAAGATATCTTCTGAATTCAAGGAGATACATGGTAGAGCGAGACACGTTTCTATATAGAATCCAGCTATTTACAATCGCTACGGTATGTCAAACATTTGTGTAAATAAACACCAGTACTCTTTTTACTAAGTATAGATTTGCTATACTTCCCGACTAACCAATCATGATGGCCAACTTATAACACCCATGTATTTGTTGTAGGAGTTTATGACATTTGGTTCTGTAACATACACCTTCTGCCTTGACACCTCAGTGCTCCCCTGTGATAAATGACACAGGAGATAAACAGTGTCAAAATTTGTCCCAACTGTGACACATTTGGCATTCCACTTCACAAACAGAACTTCACCTTCAGAATCAAAAGTGCCTGCAGCTCTTTGGACAAATCCTTCGAAACCCTCAAAGAACACTTCTATAGACTGTTCTGCCGCATAAAACTAATAGCTCTAAAAGCAACATCTCGCAAATAAGCAAGCAGATCTCTGCTAGTAAAGAGATTGTCGAAAAATACCCGGTGGCTTGTTAGCTTAAACTGAATTTAACATATTTAGAACAACACGAGATCCTAAAACAACCAAATCTTCTTTCATTTTAAGCTACTTCCTTACTTTTTTCAGTTTAGGAATTCGTTTAAACAGACAATAACGTTATGAAATGATGACCAAACAAGTCCCCAAAAAGGGAAGTTGTCACCCAAAACTTTCGATTCGACTTCCAAATCATGGGCAAGCTAGCTTTAAAAAAATTCTCAATGACCTTGGATTTTCTGAGCGATAAATTATGAGAGGTTGCAACTTACAGTCACCAGTTGTATTTGCACCAACCATCACTGTCAATAGGTCTTTGGCGAACTTAAAACCTGGAAATTTTTCTCTTTATGGGATATAAACATTATTTTAGGGATTTTTTTCCAGAACAGGCCAGTTTCTGCGTAACTAGTACAGCATGATTTAAAACCGTATAACTTGGAAATAGCGTAAGATGGGGTAGCGTAGGTAGAGGTATTACTGTACGTCTTATCGTACTAGATATGTTTGAAAAGTCTATTAAATTAGAAATAATCACTATGGAAAAGAAAACATTTTTAACAAGAATTAAATTAGTATCAAATGAAAAGGAGCCAGTTTCCTTTAAGACTTGCATTTTCAATAACTATAAATAAGGCTCAGAGTCAATTATTCTTAAGAGTAGGGCTTCAATCGACCAAACTGTTTTTACACATGGTCAACTTTATTTTGCGCTAAGTCGAGTAAAATCTCAAGATGGATTTAAGATACATACTGAAAATATGATTAGTAAAAAAAATCAAATTGAAAACGCATTCACAAAAAATATAGTATATAAAAAAATTTCATTAGGAAAAACAAAATTGAATTAAATTTTAATTGTATTATATTAAATACTTGCATTATATTAATTTAATTTGTATTGAAACAAAATTACAATACAAAAGTTTAATATTTGTTTCAATATGAATAGGGGCATTTGCCCCTACAATCCCTAGTTACAATATATAAACACAAAAAATATATACAACTCAATTATAAAAACTAATTTTTTAAAATTAAAGTTTTGTTTGTGATAGCATCAATAAGAAGATGGCATAATGTCATTGAAACGCGTTTGAGATTAAAGTTTTTATAATTGTGAGTTGTATATCTTTCTTGTGTTTATAAACTTAACTCACAAGCCAGCTCGAATATATATGGTTTATTACAATAGATGAAGAAAGTATAAAGTTATTATAAATTTGGTATAAAAAAGTATTAACTCAAGTATTGATAACTCCCAAAATTTGGAAGTGCATTTAACAAAGCTTAGCAAAAGAAATGTTTCTAAATAACTATATGAAGCAACTGTGGCGTAATGTTTATTTTTAAATAAATAAAACCTCTAAACCACAAATAACATTTTATTTAAACCTTATGTACATTTCGATTGCCCAGCAATCATCTTCAGAGGTATTTAAAAAATACAAAATACAAATACAAATACTGTTGTATTTTTTAAATACCTCTGAAGATGATTGCTGGGCAATCGAAATGTACATAAGGTTTAAATAAAATGTTATTTGTGGTTTAGAGGTTTTATTTATTTAAAAATAATGTTTCTAAAGTTAGGAATATTTATTGATTATTTAAGTCATATGGAACCTTTCTTTATAGAAAACAAATGCAATGGACATTCTGTTTACAAATGCTACAGCTTCTGTACAGCCACTATTCAAACTAGATTATATGTTATTATTAATAAAAAAACCTCTTGAACCACGAAACCTTTATTTATGTCCATATTTGATGTACTTTTCGATTGCAAGCAGTCATTTTCAGAGGAAATTACTATTTTTTAGATAATTAGTTGAATGACAAATTTAGGTTTTTTTCTAAGGCCCGTATTACACTGTAAAATGTTTTATCAAAGATCTTTTATAAAAGTTCTTTGACAAACATCTTTGATAGTGTAATAGGTCATCTTTTATAAAATATTTCTTTTATAAAATTTCTTTTATCAAATTTAACAGGTTGGCATTATCTTTTATAAAAGTTGAGGTACTGAAGTTGAGGTTATGTTTTTAGAAATGGCTACAAATACGAAGTATACTTGGTCTGTGGAAACAACAAAACTGTTAATTTCTGAATATGAATGCTATGAAAATCTGTACAACCCTAGACACCCAGATTATAAAAATAGAAACAAAAGGCAAGAACTTTATAAAAACATTGCAGATTCGATAAATTTGGTGAAACCTGGTTGTACACTTCAAGACATCAAAAAGTAACTTTGTAACTCTCTCCAGTCGCTAAAAATCTCAGAGTGAGCATGAGGCGATCTTCAACACTTATAGAAGTTCTTAAATGAGTGTCTTGTTTTTTTATAAAGGGGGTTACTTTTGATGCAACATACGCAAAAGTATTATTGTCCATTCTCAAATAATTTATGCAGCTTCTCTGGTCTTCACTCAGCAGTTCCTTTATTAGGTTTTGATGAATTCCTTTATCATTACGTCTTGCGGCCCATGGTCTAACCCAAACACGGCGATGACGACGTCTTTTTTTCAATAAAAGTGATAATAACATGACAGAACTAAGAATAGTTGCACAAGAATAGAATTCTTCATCATCCATTGTAATTTGGTCTTTCAACTATAAAATGCGACAATTCAAATGTTTAACAATGAAAAGTAGGTACCTTCTTTGACATAGATCTTTTCACAGTGTAGTACCAGTCCAAAATGTTTTATAAAAGAATTACTCTTCAAATCTTTTATAAAAGATTGACAACGTCTTTTATAAAAGATCTTTGATAAAACATTTTACAGTGTAATACGGGCCTAAATGAATAGGGGCCGCTATAGGGCAAGAGTCCAAAATAAATATAGCACCTGATTTTGGACATTGTCTTTGTGATTGTGGTTAAATTAAAAAAAAAAAAAAAAAAACAGTATATAATGTTCTTGATTAGCATATTATTTTGAGTAATATTTGAGAAAATGAAAAAAAAAATGAAGTGGTGCCTCATTGAAGTATTACCAGGTTGTTTTAAAATGTATAAAATGTAAATAAAATAGAGAAAAACTATAGAACGTTAATTAAAAGAAATTAACTGTTTAAAAACTTGTGTAAGTTTTATTTATAGTGATTGAAAGTATTTGCAAACCTTCATATCAAAATATCACTCAACACCAATAATTCTGATGTTTTTGTTTGTTTTTATAAAACTAAGCTCAGTTTCTCATGGTATATATCTTTCTTTGTTGATTCATTTATTGTAATATGTTTATACATTTTTTTAACCTTTGCACCACACGTTTTTTCAGGTAGTGTGGGTAGGTGCTTAATTACAATAGGTTGTAAAAGTGTTTGACAAACAGAAGGTGTTGATTTTTCTCTTGATGCCAATAGAGGGTTTATTTAAATGGGGATTATATATTTTAAACTAGAAATAAGAGTTTATCATTTTACATTTGTAAGACATGAATGAAAACTCTCAGTGCTGTTACCACCTAAAGGTTTCATGATCTGAAGATAATATTCTACTAGTCAGATGCCATGATCCAACCCATTTGTAGTTAAATTATACTGTAGACCTATAAGAGAAAGAATTTTTTTTTGGTGCCATTTGTTTTTGTTTTAAAATGTGTTTATCATTTTAACAAAATACCACTTAATACCAATAATTCTGATGATTATAAGAGGAAGAATTTTTTGGTGCCTTTTGTTTTTGTTTTAAAATGTGTCTATCATTTTCAAAATTTGTGGATTTGTGAAATATATGAGTAAAATTATATAACACAAAACATTAATGAAGAAATACGTCATAAACAACCAGTAAAATATTTTAAACAAAGTTATAGATTAAGACATCACTAGACTGAAACTAACACCAAGAGAATATAATGTCTTATGTCCATTAGTTAACAGTAGGTCTTGTTATGACCCTATTATGATCTATGAGCAGTAAATTTAATATTTAACACTAAGGATGCGTATGATAGGGATTAGTAATTTGTATTTTATAACTTATAAAAAAAATTGTTTTATAATAGAAAACCTGTTGATATTTTGTATTGTTCATTTCAGAAAATTGCAAATTAACCAACAAAATGCAGCTTTTGTTGAAAGGTCAGAAACACCATCTGATTGATTGTGAAGGCAATGAATCAGTCCTTAAAATCAAGGTATGAAATTTTAAAAATTGTTTTCATTTTTATTCTTGAATTATATTAATTTGCTTGGTTAGAAATTTAAAATTATAACTTTAAAATATTGAATATATTTTTAAATTTAAGCAAATGAAACCTTTATACCACAAATAACTTTTTCCTTTATTTAAAACCTTATGTACATTTCAATTGCATAGCAATCATCCTCAGAGGTAATTAACAATAAAAATAGATATTTAATTAATTAGAGCTTAACTAGTGAGATCTATTCACAAAGGTAAAAGTCAAAATAGTGAACTCAAAATCTCACAAAAAATTAGTTTTTAATAAACAAACACACAACAGACTAGTTTCAGCATCGATGTTGCCTTTCTAAGTGCTTGGCTACTACTAACATATCATCAAATTATCGTACAAGTTTAATAAAACAAACAAGATAAAACATGAAAAATCAAGCAATAAAATTAATCAACTATAGAGCATAATTATGTTTAAGTTTTATTTTAAAAAAATAAATAAAAATGATATTAATATTTGTTAATTCTATCTTCATGGTAGCTACTAGTTATCACTAAACACTTTTAAATGTTTATAAACTTGCCTATAGTAGCACTTACTTATGTTTGTTGATAACAGCCGTTTCGGGAGATGTGTCCCATTGTCAATTCAGACCGTAACTGATCTCAAGGTTTACGTAGGTTAGGGTCGGGGTGGGATAAACATATACCATAAAACATATAGCACAAACTAACGTATACAACCCAACCATGATTGACAAATTATACAACCGCCTAAAAAATTAACCTAATAACCCAAATACAAACACACAATAGGACAATCCCATAAAATACTTATCAATACCATACAGATCATCCAAAACCCACAATCTAACCAACACACTACGAAAATACAACTACAAAATAGCTTACTCCACACACAACACTCTCAATAAACAATTTAAACCCAACAACAAAATCGACGACATTTACAATGCCACTGGAGTTTACAAACTAGCTTGCAGTTCGTGCCCCAGTTTTTACATAGGCCAGACAGGGAGGTCCTTCTACACACGTTACCAAGAACATATAAAAGCACTAAAAAACAATAACTACCAATCAAACTTCGCCGATCATCTCAACTCCACAAAACATGACTACATAGACATAACATCTAACCTACAAATTCTTCATAAACAACACAGAAATAACCAATGCTACACAACCGAACAATACGAAATATATAGGCACTTCAAACTACACCATACACACATACTCAACTCAACTTTGACATCTTAACTCCTAATACTCACAAAATACACCCACTCCACCATAATATCCCCTCACCCTAACACCCTAACCTACGTAAACCTTGAGATCAGATACGGCAAGTTTATAAACATTTAAATAAATGATATATTATATAAAAATACATATTATAAACAATTCACTAATTTGTATAACACGATTTTATTTGAGATTGAGCATTTGCTAGGGGATTCTCTTTAATAACTTCTTGTTAATGCACATTCTTATTTAGCAAATATCTTTAATAATTCCACAATATTGTTGAATGATCGTAAAATACTTCTTGCAATTCTTTGACCAAATTTTATAACAATATTAGGGAATAAGCTTAGACTCTTGAAAAAATATTGTCTTTATAAAACCTAGAGTTAACATTTAGCTGTTCACAACTAGTTTCAGGTTATACAATTACCTTTGAAAAAGAGGGCTTTTTTTATAATTTTTGCTTGCAATAAATTCTAATATTCTAAAAGCTACACACAAATAATTATGTAGCCTAGTAAATACAAGTCTCACATAAAGGAGAAATTATACATGACTGAAAATAATAAGTTAAGTTCAAAACACATACATGTTACTTACCTTTAGTAGGAGCTGAGATCACCCTACTGATTTTACTAACAACATTTTTCATTTACGTATTTCTTACGTGTTTCTTTTCCTAACAAAGTCATAGTTTATTTAAGGTAGCATTCTTAGTAGCCGCTAAACTTATGTTACTGTAATTTACCATTGGGTTACTCAAATGAAATTGTTTAGAACTAAAAAATCTTATTTAAATGAGTCGAGAATGATTACTTAATAGGGTTGACTCTTCTACACTAATTTATTGTCCTCTTCAATTTACTATTAAACAAATGGACTGAAAACGGAATACAGTAAACTCCCGATTATCCGTGGGCGGATTAACCGGTTTGCGGATTATCCGGGGTCTGCCACTGTTTTACAAATATCCAATTTTTATTTCAATTAGAATCATTTTTTTTTAACCACTCAACGCGGCACAATATCCGGTAAAAACAATGATCATAAAAATAAACTAAGCTTTCTCAAATAACGCAAGGCTAAACAATAACTGTCCTGTTAGAGTGAATGAACCAACTCGAGGTGGGAACAGACTACTGTATATAAGAGACAATGACAAAATGCTTGGATGCCCGAAAACCTTATGTGTATCATAAGATGGTAAACAAATGTTAGCTAATCTCTGCTATAAATAGTTTAGGACGTGTCATATGCATTATCCATATCTGTAATATACATTATCGATCTTTATGGCTTTGTGACACACGTGACAAGTAGAAACAAACATTCCAAGTTGAACGTTGAGTGGTTATTTTAGTAGTAGGTAGTTTGAATTTTTATGCGTTATTTTTATTTCTCTGTCTTTTTTTATTGAATTTTATTTTTTGTCATGCAGTATTTTATCATTTGTATTAATTGATATTTTATGTAAATTTCCTTTTCTTTTTTTGTAAACTGATAAATAAAACAACATTTTAATGTCTAATACACTGTTTTAATGTCCCAAATAAACCTGTATATGGTAGAAATAAAATTTTTGAGATAAAAACAACGGACACAATAATTAGAGCAAGACGACTCTTTACTGTGCGACAAAATGGTTCTCAAGAAACTTGAATCGCACATTAAAGCTAAATCAATGCGCACAAAAAACAGACGAAAGTGACAGATTTTTTTTCTTAAAAAGTGAAAGTATTATGTGTAAAGGAAATTACATATGTACATACATACTTACTTTTGACATATACTTATGTTCGTATTGTAAATAGTTAGACATATAAATGTACATGTTATAATCCGTCAAATACATCGACATTTTAAATTATTTTCTGTATTTATTTTGTCCTCTGAAGATTATTTGTGAGTTGCATTAACCTGGGTCATTATTTGTGTGCCTTATGGTATAATAATCTATTATCGATCGTTTTGCGTACTCTTTGTTCATAGCGGGTTATCCGGTGTTGCCGGGCCACCCTATCCACGGATAGTCGGGAGTTTACTGCATTGGCAATATCATTGTCAATAATAATGTGTATGTTACTGTAATTTACACATCAATTATATACATCAGGAAATGAATTTTTTTTTATTACCTTTTGGATACAAATAAATACACATGCACAATCATGTTCATTGTCACTGTTTTTGCCCCTGTTCATGTATGTGTTTAATTAACTAGTCATCTTAACCTAAAGTAGGCGACTGTTGTCGATCTGATAAAAAGAACTAGACACATATGTGATGATATAGAACAAATATTTTAGTTTAGGCGATAAAAGTAATTTATTTGGATGCGACTGGCTACGATATCTTCGTCATATCAGATAATCGTCTATGTCTACATCCCATTATTGTAATAACTCATACATCTAGATAATCTTGCTCTTTTGTTGTTTGTTATTATAGAAGTATGTTCAAATAAATTTGAAACCCTTTGTTACTTATTTACAAAACAAAATGCATATTGGCCAAAATAAACAACATCTTGAATATAATGACTTCTTTCATCCTAATAGCACAAGTAGCGACCAATCAATCATTTGATTATGAAGTAGGAATGGAAAGTACGAAAACCTAATTTGTGTATTACAATATGTACTGCCAATACATTTACAAAATCAAGTGGGATATTTTCAGAAATATGTGTATTTTATAATTAAATAGTACCTTGAGGAATGTTTGTGGTTGCGTATTAAGTACTGCACGAAAATGACGAGATTAGTTTGATTGAATGTACTGTGTATTGCTGTGTTTTTGATTTGTTGATTACCCAAAATTGGCCCTCCCCCCATAATTTGGATGAGTGATCTATTTATCTAAAGATACAACCATGGCAAATTTGTTTATACAATTAAAGCATTACACTGATTCTTGAAGTATTAATTGTATGCAATTTTAGCTTTAGCTTTATGTAATCGTATTATTCATGTTTTAAGGAAAAAGCAGCAACATTGGAACAGCTGCCCATAGAATTAATTTGTCTTTATAACAATGGAGCTCCACTTCGTGATGAAGTTTGTGTGTCACAGCTGGAAGACTTCAGTGTTGACATAACTATCCCACTGCTTGGAGGTAATTTGAAATTCTAGTTATTGAGATCCAAACACATATATTCTCTCTCTTGACTTGCATAGCGTGTATGAGTTTGTTTGAATGCAGCGCCTAAATATTTTACTAAATAAAGCTTTTAAAAGAATTAAATTCTATATTTTATTAGAATAATTGTGCAGTTCACTTTATATAACATTACATTAACAGTTGTTAGTTTCGTTATTTTACTATAGAAATTTTAATATGTAACAGATTCATAAATTTGATAAATTACTTTATTTTAATAGAACCGTTGTCTTGTTAAAGCATTTTGTTGCATTAAATACCTCTCTTTACAAGCATTACTATCAGTTTCAATCACCACCAATAATATGATTGAAATTGTAAGAATCTTGTTGCAAAATGGATCACAGTGAATAAAATGTTTTAGCACTTTAGCTGCCATGTTGTGCAACAGGTCTGATTGCCCAGTTGGCTTAACCAAATACTGTTGTACTACTAGTACCGTTTTATCTTTATTAGTACTACTCAATCAGTGTTGCTACTTTAGGAAAATGAATGCACATTATTAAACAAGTTTCATACTTCTTACAGATATAATTACGATGGTTTTTGTTTAATAGATAAATGCCGACGGCATTATTAACACAAGTGTTATTCTAGGAGCTTTTTGTCCGGAGATACGGCCATACACAAGTGTTATTCTAGGAGCTTTTTGTCCGGAGATACGGCCATACACAAGTGTTATTCTAGGAGCTTTTTGTCCGGAGATACGGCCATACATAAGTGTTATTCTAGGAGCTTTTTGTCCGGAGATACGGCCATACATAAGTGTTATTCTAGGAGCTTTTTGTCCGGAGATACGGCCATACACAAGTGTTATTCTAGGAGCTTTTTGTCCGGAGATACGGCCATACATAAGTGTTATTCTAGGAGCTTTTTGTCCGGAGATACGGCCATACACAAGTGTTATTCTAGGAGCTTTTTGTCGGGAGATACGGCCATACACAAGTGTTATTCTAGGAGCTTTTTGTCCGGAGATACGGCCATACACAAGTGTTATTCTAGGAGCTTTTTGTCCGGAGATACGGCCATACACAAGTGTTATTCTAGGAGCTTTTTGTCCAGAGATACGGCCATACACACTTATTTTTTAACAATTTTAATGAAGTAGAGTTGATTATTCTAACAAAAAAAATTGGTGCATTTTTGCTGACAACTTACCTGTAGTGCAGATTAAATGCTTTAGGAGTATTGTTTATACTAGCTTTATAGAATGGTAAATATTGTTATATGTGCTGTTTTTGGTTGATAAACTACCCACTTTGTTCCTTGAAATATTAAAAATTTAATTCTAAAAAAATTTTCAGGTAAAGTGCACGGTTCCCTTGCTCGTGCAGGAAAAGTTAAAGGACAAACGCCAAAGGTAAACCTAGAACAAAGCTATGTAATTTGATCTAGAAAATATACGTTGTTGATAATTAAAATATATATTGAGTTAAAATTAAAATAAGTTAAATTTTAAAACAGTTCAATTAAATAGCCAATAGTCTTAACACTGAATCTTAGCTGCTTCTAATGTCCTAATAGCTGGCGATGGGTTCAAGATTGGTTCAGGCTCTATCATTGTTGTCATATAAATTCTTACTATCTTGAAAAATTTAGAATAATAATAATTCAGATTGTAATAATTTAGAATCTTGTTATGCGGCACCTAGCTCAGGTAGGTTGAACTGATTGGTAGGTATGGAACAGTTAGCAATAAGTAAATTGTGTTAGTGTCGGATGTTTTATATTCTGCATTTTTTTCAAATTTGGTTGAGGATAATTGGGTGCCTGTTAATATGGGCATCTAATAACACCTCACTAGATTTGCTTTCTCTAGATGGTGTTTTTTTAAAATATTTATTATACATTTACAACAGATTGTTCCAAAATTATGATTATAATTTTCAGGTTGAAAAACAAGAAAAGAAAAAAAAGAAGACCGGCCGGGCTAAAAGACGCATTCAGTACAACAGGCGATTCGTCAATGTTGTACAAACCTTTGGCCGCAGAAGGGGACCAAATGCCAATTCATAGATATGAATTTTTACTCAGCGATTTGATAAGAAAGGTTGATATCTTTTTTGTTTTATATATGTTAAATGTTTCTTAACAAATATATCTGAGTAATAAAACATATTTTTTGCAAATATACTTTAAAATTAAAAAAAAATTATTTCCTGTACTGTGAATCATGTGAATGTTTTTTAAAATCCTTTCCTCGAACTTTCACAGTTTACTATACTGTGAGGTTTAAAGCACCAAAATTAAGTTTATTTTCTATTTTCAATATTTATTTTGTTAAATTTTTGTTGTAGCACATCACTGTGATGGTCTTGATGTAAAAGATAATCAATTGGTTGAATTTTGTTATTGCTACCTAATTAGTACTACCATTTGGGAAGAAGAAATTCATTGAAAAAAACCAATCTCTGAAATCAAAATTTTCAGAAAAATGAAGGTTTAGCAATTCTAATTAGAGCAGTCAATTCTTAAGTATAAACGTCGAATGAATTTTATTGAAAGGAGCTTTTGATGCTGTAAATGTGTTGCAATATATATAAAAAAATCATAGTCATAAAGTTTCTAAAATTAGTATAACTAAATTGTGTCATTTGTTTTAGCTTTGGATTGGAGTCATTAGAATTTGTGGATGTACATGTTATGTTACAAATTTAAGTAACTACCTACATGTATATAAGATATTTTTAAGAGAAATACAAAATAGATCTGTCATGGTTGTGTACTCAACAGTTAAATTTAATATAAGTTTAAATTTAAAAAACTTAAACTTGTTGATACACCAGGAGGTCATGTCAACACATAGAAATCTAATTTAATACAAGGGCTAGACTGTCTGTTCAATTATTTGGATAGAACGAATGATTGTGGTAAGTCACGACCGGTTCTGATCGGCACCAATGTCTATAATGCAATACGGTAGAACCTCTCTAATTCGTCAATCTTTAATTCGTCACAGTAATAGCAAACATCGTCTGGACTGTCGTACAGTCTAGGCGCCTACAGAAAAGAATTCTTTAGTACAAAAGGAAATGACAGACTTTTTTAAAAACTAAAATGTAAATACATTTTCTTGTTTAAATATTTACTACTATTAAATTTTTACTTTTTAAATATTTTTCCTTGTTAGTTTTATTGTTCTTACAAGGTAATGTAATATGTTTTTTTGTATGTCTTATGAAAATAGTGTAACATGCTGTATTTGTAACTACGAACTATACTGCTGGCTACTAGTGAATTATAGTGTTGAGTTTTTCGGCCGGCATAAATATTATAAGTACAACATTAATTACGTTACATACCTATTTATGTGCTATGCTTATCCATAATTGCATATATATTTCATGACTTCTGTAATTTGTATTTTTCTCAAATTCGTCAACTCGGTCTCGAATCTGATAAATTACAGAGTTTCTATTGTAATTAAAACTTAAAAATGTTCACTTTGATAATTAGTGTCCTACTCTGGATATATGTTATATCAAAAATTTTAAAACAATCTGTCGTATTCTTTCTCATATATTGGATAATTCATGATTCAGTAAGTATTCTGTTTATCTTTTCCTATAATTTCATTCTTGAAAAAACAATTATTCTGAAAATTGAAGTTTGATATCTATAAAACACAAGAGAAAAATCTAGTAGATATATTTATTGTTTAAAAATATCTATAATATTGTCAATATATGTTATAGTATGTATTTATATTGAAAAAAATACAATGAAAGATAGATTCATTCGGATGTTAGGCCTTAAACAGGGAATTAGTAGTAAGCCCGACGTGCCCGGCAGCGTTTTGTATATTTATGTCGCACCATAACGGTCAGTGGTGTCCGACGACATTATGAAATAAACTTCTTTAAAAGAATAAATACACTAGAAGACAAAATATTATTATTTAAACAAAAAGAATGAGAAAACAAATTATATTTGAAGGTTATTGGAAAACTAGTTTCAATCAATGTGTTGAAGGAGAAAAATAGGGATTTTCATTGTCCATAAAAATTGATGTAAAGTAAGAAGGGTATGATTGATTATTTATAAATCAATGAATAATGATGGGAAAATCTGGACTTATGTGGATAATGTCACGAAGTAAATATTTAATTAATTCTGATGTTCTTTCTTACATTGCAACAGTAAATGTTTTGTTCAATAAATTTATTTTGAGATTAATGGTAAAGTACAAACATTTAAATAGACCTAGTATTTTAGCTTGATCCACTCCTTATATTTCCACTCAACTGTAGGCTTTATTACATCTACATCTATCTTTAAAACACGCATAACAGTATGTAGTGTTGTCATATAGGCATACCACAACTTTCCCTATGAAGCAAATATACATTTCCTTTCCCCCTTCTCTTTATACTTGTGCTACCTGTTTCCTTTCCAACGTGTGTTCTGGATGTTTCTTGAAACATTCAATCTATGGTCTAGAATACATTATGATAAATACAGAAGCAGCAAGTGTGATAGACATTTGTGCAGGTTTTCTTACAGAAATGTTTCTCTATGCAGGTTAGTTTGTGTGTTGAAAAATATTAAATTGACACAACAGGCTGGTGAGAGAACTTCAGCTAGATACAGGCATTTTTCGTAGTTTCACATGTATTTCGAAGGATAATTTTTACAAGTATGTACTATAGAGCCAGTCATATCAAAGAAAATAACTTGTATCGAGAAGCAATTGAAGCCGTTGATAACATTTAGGGTTTTCGGTACTGATGATTCACTTGTGTTTGGCATATTTATTTAAATATCAAATCTTTATGAAATAGTAATAATGGGAGTTATAGATACTCTAAAAATAATATTGAACAAAACTATTTTTATACCATGGCAGATTTTATAAACAAGGTGGGCTAGGTATGTGATCACCTTTGTCAAGTATATTTTCAGAAATAGGGTATGTTTAGAAAATTAGACACCATAAAGAATAGGATTATAGGTGTTGGAAGCGTGTTTTGTGGGTAATGTGTAGCCTAAGGGTGGGTCCAGCTAGCTCCAGTCAAAACTATGATTAATGTTCCCTACTGTCAGTTTGGTTATTTCACGGCTACTAGAAATACTTTTCTTGTTTATTGCTATCTTTTTTGTGAAATAAATCTGTGGAGCATAGTGGGCTCTCCACTATACTCGGGTATCGTGTCAAGATACTCCTTTTTTAATATTGGCGTTGCCATTATTTAATATTATTTTTCAAAATAATAAAAATTAAAAATCAATTATATAAAATGAAAAGTATTTACTCTACTTTTCTTAATTCTATTTCTTACGATCTACTTACAAGTGGATCCAAAATACTTTGCTCATTTGAACAACTTTTCACTTTCCACGATATTCACTCGTGCTCTTAATAGATATGCGCTCTACTAAAGTTTTCCTCAATTAACGGTTAAAACCGACGGACGTTATATTCACTAACTTCCTTGATGAGTCCTACCGACTGCCAGTTACGTGTTATATTAAGCACGAAAGGTTTTTAAAAAATGTTTATTTTTTACAAACCTTAAAAATTCAAGAAACAATAATTTTGACTGTTACATTAAATTTTGCTTAACATAAAAACATTAACAATTGAAGTACACTCAATTGGAGTGAGAAACGTCTGTACGATACAGTGGCCGCTTGAACACTGTCGGGGATCCGTTCTCACCATCTATATAATACCAAAGCTGCGTAAGCAGGAATTTTCCTAGCACACATTTAATTATGAAATGTTCACATAAATCGTTCATATAACTTATATATATATATATATATATATATTTAGGTTAGTTTTGGTTGGTAAAGATTATTTAGATTTTTTGGAGTAGGAGACTGACAGACTTACCTTGGTAAGAGTCCACACTGTAGTCTTGAAATAGAAACACATAAAAGCACTTAAAGTAGTTTAAGTATATATATATATATATATATATATATATATATATATATATATATATATATATATGTTAGTTTTGGTTGGTAAGGATTATATATGCAACACACACACAATTAAATAACACTTTGATAAACATGAATATTTTATTTTTGTTCATACATTGAAGCTTTTCGATGATTGGCAGTATCAGCATTATCAATACCTTGAAGTTCTATGACTACATCTGGACATATAATTATACTATGCTTAAAATATTAGTTATTCTCGTCTTATCTGCTTCATCAAACATTCATAAATTCTTAATATGCCATTGAATACGCTAAAAATGGTATTGTTTTGATTTTACTTGTACTTGCTCCTCAATAAGTGTATTTTTAATATTATTTTTATATATTTCTAAATTCTGAATGATATTCATTCTTAAACCTTTTTGAGCATTTTTGATTAACTTCATATTATGTATCTCGGGTAAATCATGTTTATTATTTATACATTGTATCGCTAAATTCGATTTATATATATTAGGTTTTTTATACGCCTTTAAAAGTATTTTATACTTTTCTTTAATTTTTTTTTAGTTTGTCCTATATATCATTTTTGACACATTGTACATTTTATACTATAAATACCACTTACATCCAACTTATTAAATTTAATATTTGTATTTATTATATTATTCATTTTATTGTTTATATAATAAACTAGTTTAATATTATAGTCTTTAAATAATTTTATAATCGGTTTAATTTCGTATCCGGTGTATATGAATTTGGACCAAATCGTTTCTTTATTATTAGTTGTATAGTTATTTTTGTTAACATTATTTTCTAATTTTTTAATTATACTATTAATTTTTAATTTATTAATTGTTTCTTTTTTATATCGATATTTTGTTGCTGTTTGGTGTATAACATTTAATTCTTCTAACTTGTTTATATGATTAATGGAATTTTATTCATTATATATAATAAGCTGTATAAACCTGCCATTTTTTTGATTATGGGGATGGTTTGAGCAGTTGGGTATTATTTTATGTGTTTCAATAGGTTTTCTGTGAATTGCGAAATCAAATTTGTTATTTTCCTTAGAAATAGTTATATCTGAAAAATTTATTGGAATACGTTTTTATTTTTCATGTGTAAACTTTATTTTATTGTGTATATTATTTATCTCGTTAATTAATAGGTTTAGATTTACAGCATTATTTGTGGAAATATATAATCCTTTATCTACATATCTGTACCACAGTCCATTGTCATATTTTTTAATAGTTCTAAATATTTCTTCATCAATAGATTGTAAAAATAATTCTGACATGATACATGATAGAGGTGAACCCATTACTAAACCATCTTCTTGTCTATATATTTTGTTGTTGCAATAAAAGTAGTTTTGATTTAATATTAATTAATTATTTCAAAAATTTCTTTTTCATCCAATGTGTACAGTATTAAATTATCTTTTATTATTCTGTATGTTTCCTTTAAAGGTATTTGTATACATACCCTAAATATCGAATGATATTAATTTAATGTTATTGTCTATTTTTATATTTTTAATTTTATCTACTAGTTTATAAGTGTTTGTAGGGTGATTGTTTTTTAATTTCATTTTATCTTTTAATTTTAAAGCTATAATTTTCGATATTTTATAAGAGGGTGCACTTTTAAAATTAATAAAAGGTCTAGTCTAATTGGCTTATTTTCTTTATGTAGTTTTATAATTCCGTTTAGTAGGGGTATTTTGGGGTTATTAATTTATAATATCATTGTTTATTTTCAGATTAAATAATGCCTGAGTTTTTTATAATATTTTAAAATTCATTTTGATATTTATCAGTGGTATCTTTTTTCAGTTCTATATACTTGTTATCAGCAATCTATTTTTCATTTTTGTTTATGCATTTTTGTTTATTAATCACAACCACAGAATTGCTTTTGTCAGCTTTTATTGTGCATGAATTATTGTTTTCTAATTTTTGTTTTAGGTTATAAAATTGTATATAATGATTTTTATTTTGATAATTTTTTATTTTATATTTCTTATGTGTTTTTATTAATTTATCTATTTTATTAGCTGCCTTAATTATTACTTTTTCTTGTTAATTTTCTTTTAATTTATTTATAGCGAGTTCTGTGTCTATCACAATGTTATCTATGTCTTTATTAATATTTTTCTTAATATTAATTATATTCATGTCTTCTAATATTTTTCCTTCATTTTTAGTAAAATGTACATCAGTTAAATTAATTAAATTTGGGTAAAATTTATATTTTTTTTCTTATGTATTTTTTAAGGAATAATACTTGAACAAAAAACATAAAAATTCTTGTTTATGAAACTGTTATTTAATTGTGTATATATAAAACAAAAAAAGAAATTAATCCAAGGATTACAATATATATCCTTCAACATAAGTGGAAGACTTTCTAACTAAAAGTAATTTTTAGGCACTGAAAAAGTACTCCAAACTATTACCTCATATTATAATTATGATTTGAGACTCCCGACTCTAGAAATAATAGCTTCTACATGTGTTACCACTTCCTGAGAAAAAAGCTGTTCCCCATTAACTATTTGGCTAGTTGAAAATTTCACCTAGGAACTGTAGGTTCCCTAAAAGATTCTGTTCATGAATCCTAAACCTATGTTTTTGCCAAGATAAAATAGCACAACATCAACTGTGTAGCGTTATTATAACGGAATGAAAAATTGTAACTAGTGATTGTGATAACTTACAATGCGGAGGGAGGGCCTGGACCTTAAGAGGTTCCTAAATGACTAGTATGACTCCAATGGCACTTTGCATATTTCAACCAGAAAATATGTGTGTAGGAAAACACCAACTAAGGGAGTAGTATCAAGGTCTACTAGTATCTGGTCCTTCCTCCAACACCACTCGTATATTTATTTACACTCTAATAAAGATGGCTAAAACACTAAAACTCATAAATATAGCCCATGACTATATATCAAGAGACTGAGCAATATGACTAATAACCACAAGCATGATAAGGCTGGAAAAAGTTATGGGAAGTCGGTGCTACTGACGCCATTTAGTGTCGTCAGCATAAAGTCCGATACCTATTAGATTGGGGTGTGATGTAACCATGGTCATTTCAGCGTTTGTATACAGTTGTACCTCCATGGGTAATGGGGTCCAAAATTACCTTGGTAACATGAAACCGCGGATAATAAGGACTAGGTGTGTTATCCACGTTAAAACACAAATTCTGTATATACAGACATTTACAGTATACTGTAGTACATGTATATAAATATGTGAATTGCATAAGTACAGTACATTATATACTGTATATATACTTCTTTAAAATATTACAGTACAGTATGTAAGTATTGTTATATAGAGTAGACCCACTGGGATTAATGTTTGTACTAACCATCACGTAGTGTA
Organism: Prosapia bicincta; assembly: GCA_036971475.1. Taxonomy (NCBI): domain Eukaryota; kingdom Metazoa; phylum Arthropoda; class Insecta; order Hemiptera; family Cercopidae; genus Prosapia; species Prosapia bicincta. Next base: position 584,021 of record JBAIZL010000385.1, on the reverse strand, counting down.
CACTACTCCATCTCCAGCTATTAAATACAAACATTTCTTGTTTTTTTTTTTTCATTTCGCGGAAGAAGCTGCATGGGATCCGTAGTTATTCTGGTAATTTTAATAAGTGGGTGTAATCCATTAATTTTTCTATTAAATTTTGTACCATCTGGAAAACTTCTCTAAAATTTTCCATTGTCCATGTCAGATATGGGTGTTTACGAACGGTTGAACATCAACTATTCTTCGATTCTCAGCGTGACAGCATACCGCGGTAATTACAACTGAAGATACGGAGGCAGAATTGTATATATTATGGCAAGTGCTGTACAAAAGCAGCAACAGGCAAATTGGAATATAATAATGAATGTTGTTTAGGTGGCAACACTGAATTAACTACAAACAGGTGATTACCAGTGAAGGTCATATATATAAGTTAACATTATTAAGTTGCGTGTACTATTGTAATGTTTATGTGATTATTATTATATTAAAAAGATAATGTCTCTTTACTACTTGGTGTATTAATTATTTTAATTGGAACTTGCGTACAGAACATGGTGTCAGGTGAATTTTGACTTGAGTTATACAATTTTAACTGAAGCGCAGTATAACCTCAACATTATTGTTACGCTAATCGTCACTAAGGCTAGTAATTTGATTTTTAATTTCCAATAAGTGGATAATAATGGAATTTAAACTGCCAAAAGAGATGAGTTTTTCCAGTAGTTTACCAAAAAACTGGAGGAGGTGGAAACAGAAATTTAATAATTACATGCTAGCCACTGAGAAAGTTAAAAAAAATTCACAAACTAAAACTGCAATACTCCTTAGTCTTCTTGGAGATGATGGGTTAGAAGTTTATAATACTTTTAAGTTTGATACTGATAAAGATAAGACTGAATATGGCATAGTTAAAAAAAAATTTGATACCCATTGTTCGGTTAAACTGAATGTTGTGTTTGAACGACATGAATTTTTGAAGTGTCGTAGACAACAAGGTCAAACTATTGATAGTTAGGTGACTACATTACGAACCCTGGCCTCAACATGTGAATTTGAAACTCAGGAAGAAGGTCTTATTAGAGACCAAGTAGTTTTAAATATTGAGGACAATGACCTTCAAGAACGAGTTCTAAGAGAAAAAGATATAAATTTAACTCGGGTCATAGAGTTTATTAAAGTTAATGAGAGTAGTAAAGAGCAACTGAAAGACATTAAAGGAGAAATGTTGGTCAATACTGTGAAAAGAAACGTCATGATAAAACAACTATAAAAGTTATAATAAAAAATCATCATCTGACAGTACATATGATCAACCATCTAAAGAATATTCTTGTAAAAAGTGTGGATATCAACACAGATATAGGAAATGTCCAGCGCATGGTAAGCGTTGTAAAAAATGCAATCAATTAAATCATTTTGCAATGGGTTGCAAAAATAAAAAAATACATTATGTCGATGATGATAAGGGTAGTAGCTCTGAGAGTGACGACTCTTTTGTGATTGATTGTGTTCAATCTAGTAAATCACAGCCTAAAGAATGGTGTTCTATGGTTGAAGTTCAAGGAAGTAATATTAAGTTCAAACTGGACACAGGTTCGGATGTTAATCTACTGACAAAGAAGAATTTAATGGATATATGTGTTAATAGGATAAAGAAAACAACAATAAAGCTTATAGCACATGGTGGAAATAAGATTAACACTATAGGTAAAGTAAAGTTGAGTTGTAAGCTACTTAAAAGCAATAAATCTGTTATATTAAAATTTATTGTAGTTGATGGACCATCTGATAGGCTCATTTTAGGTTTACAATCATGTACCGTGCTGGGTCTTATTAAGAAAATAGATTCAATCAGTAAAACTAACTTTATCAGTTCTAATATTGATGTGTTTAGTGGCACTGGAAAGATAAAGAATTATAAGTGTCATATTTCCATTAATCCTGATGCAGTACCCACAGTGAAACCTCCTCGTAGAGTGGCATTAATGATTAAGGATCGACTTAAAACTAAATTAAAGCAACTAGAAGCTGATGGTATTATATCTAAAGTTGAAGACACACCTGTGTGGGTTAGTAATCTAGTGCTAATAGAGAAGAAGGACGGAAGTCTACGCCTTTGTCTTGACCCTAAGGATCTTAATAAAGTTATAATTAGAGAGCCAGTGCTACTTCCTTCAGTTCAGGATGTGAGTGCACAGTTATCAGGAAATTCAGTCTTTTCTGTGTTAGATCTAAAAGATGGGTTTTATAATATTGAATTGGATAAGCCTTCTACAGATCTTTGTGGCTTTGCTACACCATTTGGAGTGTATAAATTTTTAAGGTTACCGTTTGGAGTACCTGTAGCCCCTGAAGAGTTTCAAAAAATTAATATGAGGAATTTTGGTGACATTCCTAACGTAATAATATATTTTGATGATTTATTGATAAAAGCAAAATGTCAGAAGGAACATGATAAAACAATGAAAGCTGTTTTAGATAGAGCACGTCAGTTAAACGTAAAATTTAATCCTTCAAAGACTCAATTTCGTATTTATGAAGTTAAGCTTTTGGGATTTATATTTAATAGTGATGGTATGAAAATAGATCCCTCTAGAGTTGAAGCTTTAAATCAAGTTAAAATACCTACTTGTAACAAAGAGCTGTTGAGACTTCAAGGACTTCTAAATTATCTTAGAGCTTTTATTCCTAATTTTGCTGAGATTACAGCACTTTTCAGAGAACTGATGAAAAAGAATATTGAATGGCTATGGACGAAACATCATACTGATTTATTGAATAAAATAAAGTTGGTTATCACTGAGGCTCCAATTCTTAGCTGTTTTGATCCAACAAAAGAAATTACAATAGAGTGTGATGCATCTAAACATACATTAGGATATTGTATATTACAGGAGAACAAGCCAGTGGCTTATGCATCGAGAGCTTTGAATAATGCAGAAGTAAATTACGCTCAGATAGAGAAAGAACTCCTAAGTCTTGTATATGCAACTCAAAAGTTCCATATTTATATTTATGGACGAACTGTTAGTGTTAGAACAGATCACCGTCTATTAGTATCTCTTAAGAAAAGGATTTCACAAATTGGATCCAATAGACTTCAAAGAATGGCTCTTAAGCTAGTGAAATATGATCTTAATTTGTTTCACATTCCTGGAAAAGAAATGTATATTTCTGATCTATTGTCTCGTGACTGCGAAAATAGTTCACCAGAAGATTCTGTTACAGGCAAATTCTTATCTGATACAATTCATATGATAGCATCTAATGCAGCTATTTTGCAAATAAATGAAGCTAAAAAAGATAAATTTATTAAAGAAACAGAGTGACCCTATATTGCAAACTCTTACTAGTTATTATTTTCAAGGTTGGCCTACAAGTAAAAATTGTCTTCCAGATAATATTAGATGTTATTTTAGACTGAAAGATGATATTCATGTTTCAGAAGGTCTTGTATTTTTAAATCAAAAGTTAATGGTTCCTCTTAGCTTACAAAAGGAAATGTTAAACAAGTTACATACAGGTCATTTAGGATATTTGAAAACAAAAGCTAGGGCTCGTAGAGTATTTTACTGGCCTCAGATGTTGGCACAGATTGAAAATATTATCAATGGGTGCCCTCATTGTCAAACAAATAGACCTGCTAAAACTAAGGAACCATTACTACCACATGAAGTACCAAAATGAGAAGAATGGTATGGATTTAATGGAATTTTCTAATAAGAACTATTTGATTGTTGTGGATTATCTATCGTTTTGGATTGATGTTATACACTTACATGGAAAAACAGCCTTAGATGTAGTTAAAGCTTTAAGGCCTATATTTGCTACTCATGGCATTCCATAGATAATAGTAGCTGACAACATGCCATTCGACTCGGTGGTGTTTAGAGACTTTGCTTCACAGTGGGACATCAAAGTTGTAACTACTAGCCCTCATGCAAAAAGTAATGGAATGAGTGAGAAGGCTGTAGGCACTATTAAAAATATGATGAAGAAAAGTAAATCATCTAATACTGATTTCAACCTAATGTTGTTAGAACATCGTAATACGCCTCTGTCTGGTTTGAGTGCTAGTCCAGCTCAAATTCTTATGAGTCGTAAACTGCGATCCACAATAACTACAACACTCTGCAATCTCCAACCACATTGTGTATATATAAGATATGAGAAGGTTGTATAGTTTTGGTAGCAAAACTAAAGAAAGAAAATGAAAATAGGGTAGTTCAAATCATTAGCGGTTACACTAAAACGTCCGGAAGACCACCCACGCTTTGTTGGAGCAGTATGGGGTCTGCTTTATTAATAAGAAAAAAAAACACTGAATTTAAATTTAACACTAAACGTTAATTAAAGAAATAGTTCAATTTTATGAGTGAAGTTAAGCCTACGCCACTTACCATTCCAAGGTATACAGGGTAGTTGAAGAGGTGATGATGTGGTTTTCCCAGGCCTGGGTTAAGTCCTGAAGTGATGAACCGTAGCTTGCGAAGAATGGCATAAAACTAAAACTCATTTAAAATTAATTGAAAGTTAAAAGCACTTCAAATAGTCACAACAGAAAAGCTTTAATCAACACTTGATAGTTCACACACGAGGTTAAAGAGTTAATTGTCTGCGGTGTAATGAAATACCACGCGGCTAACCTAACAAATTACACTTGTATAAGGAAAGCGGTTTAAAACAGTTTTATCGCGGCTAAAATCGTTAATTCATAGTTAGAACGCATCTAAAACATTAACTGAACATAATCAGTAAGCGGGGTAATAATCAGACGCGGTTTAAACCCGATGTAATCGGCTAAAACACTTGAATAGAAACCAGGAATGCCGCACTAGAAAGCCATGTTGCAAGAAGTGTGTGTAACTTGAGAGAAGACGGAAATGCTAGCAACAGGTAACTAAATCAGATAATTAGTCTAAAACCATAGATGAATAGTCTAGATTCGTCTGGTGACTGGATCGTAAAACCTACTTCTTTGCAGTAAAAGGATCCTAGATTCTGGTCGGCAATGAAAGTCTAGTAGGCGGTGGAACTTGAACTGTGATAAACACCAGCTGATTGCTAGGTTATACGAAATAATGAGAATTGTAAACAAACGTGGTCTGTTGAAAGTGAGGTTAAGGATCCTGTACTTAACATACCGCCCACCAAAACGAATGTTTTTAATCCGCCAGGTGGGTAGGGGGCGAAGAACCACTAAAGCACCGGAAACCGAGGGTGCCGAAGAGAAAAAAGTGGCAGGGAAAACGAAGAAAACCAAAAGAAACAAAAGGGGCAAGAGCGCCGAAGAAAGAACCTGTAGGAAAGCGGTGAAGAACTAATGATGAAGCGGAAAGCCGACGAGCTTGTTGACTGGTCTCTTCAGTTGTCCATGTGCAGTCTTGACAGTAGCTACCCTATCGACGTGGTCTGTTCCTGGATGCAATTTGAGGATCCGACCCATAGGCCAATGAAGAGGGTTCGAATGTTCACCAGTTATGAAGACGATTTGATTCTCCTTGAGTGGCGCCGAGTCCTTATTCCACTTGTGCCGTTGAATTTGTGTGTGTAGGTATTGGGTGGACCAAGTTTTCCAGAAGCGGTTGGACATTTGCTGAAGAGGTGGCGGTTGCTAAAAGGGGTGATTTCGTGGAGGCTGATGAACTCTCCCGCCCACCATGAGCATTCCGGAGGCGTCGACTAGAGGGCGAAGAGACTCGGTGATATGGATAAATCTTCTAACGGGGCCACTGGTGGTGGTACCCTTGGGTAAGTTCTTGTAGCGTTGAGTGTCTTTAATGGTGCGGATGACTTCTTTCCTCTCCATGGATCGACGTGCAGGGGTGTAACGAGCGTCTAATCTTGTAGTGAAGGCGTGAGGTTGACGACATAGATGGTCTGGAAGCGATCCTGAGATAATCCATCCGAAGAAAGTGTTTAGGGCAGCAGGTTGACCTTTGATTATGGTCTGTGGTTCATTAATAAGACTGCGGTTAAATACGTCAGATCCAAGAATTAAGTCAATTTGGGCAGGAGTGTCAAAGTGAGGGTCAGCAAGTTGGAGATGACTGTAACGTGCGTGTATACTGGGTGTTAGTGCGATTGATGGAAGAGGGTCAGTGATGTGAGGTAGTACTGCAGCTTCGACATCGAGTTTGAAATTTGAGGCATATCTAGAAGAGATTTGTAGGGACACATATTCTGATATATGTGTGGTTTGAGAAGCGACCCCGACAAGAGAAACATTTGATTTCCTAGTAGGTAAGCTCAACATTGCGGTTGCGGGTTTTGTTATGACAGACACTTGACTGCCTGGGTCAATGATTGCCCGAAGGATATGCGGATTTCCAAAATGATCATTTACAATGACTTGAGCGGTGCCTAATAAGGCAGAAGCGACGTTAGTTTTATCGGCGCTGGCGAGAGGTTTTCCATTGGTAATTGAATGGTTGCAGTCATTGGCTGAGTTTGGGTGTCGATGCGTGCACGGTCGCTGGGGCGAAGCTGAGTTAGAGTCATGTAACAAGGAGTGATGATTACCGTTGCAATGTTTACAAGTCTTGAGTGACTTGCATTTGTTTTGGTAGTGGGTGCCGAAACAATTAAAACAGCGCTGCATATGTCGTATAGACTCGCGACGTTCCTGAGCTTTTAGTTTGAGAAAGTCTGGACAACAAAAGATATTGTGAATGGCTGAACAATAGAAACACTGTGCTGCGGACGGATCGTTACGAGGCGGGTTGGTAGGTCTGGTAGACAAGCGCGGTCTAGGTAAATTTTGTCTAACAAGCGGTGATGGTTGTGGTGCGGGTGCTCTTCGGTTGAACTGGATGCGTTGGCTTATCACTGGTGGTCGCAAAGCCGGCGGTTGAGTCCTGGCGGTGTGGTGCATAGTACTGCGGTGATGACCTTCATTCAGCTGTGCGGCTTCATCTGCGTAGTCGGCGGGGTTACTTGTAGTGGCTGCGGTAGTCGATATCAGCGTCATGAGTCTAGTGGGGTATTCGAGGTGCGGTGTTGGACTCTCAGGAGATGTATTACTTAAGTCAGGTTCATTGACAGAGGAGACCGACAGTTGGGGTTGTTGGCTTGTGCTAGCTGCGGTTGAAGTCGAAGGCTGGTTGAGCAATTCCATTGCCCTAGCTTGTTCAGTTACAAAATCATTCAAGCTGCGGTAAGTAGGCATAGTGTTGGTGCCTAGCCTGGTTTCAAAATTAAGACGAATCTTCGGATCTAAATTATTAACTGCCATTTGAAACAACAGAAAATCTGCCAAGTCCGGTAAGTTAATGGCCTTCAAGGCACATACTGCGTTAGAGTGTGCGGTTAGAAAGCGGTTGAGTTCTGAGTGCGAAGCGGTTTGCATTGATTTGAACTCTTGAATCTGTTTGAAGTAATGATCGGCTAGCCTGCGTGGGTTGGCATAGCGGTTTCTTAGAGCGTTGTAAGCTATTGCATAATTATTGTCTGAAATTGTTAAGCCGGTAATGATTGCTAAGGCATCGCCTTTTAAAGTTGATTTTAAGTACTGAAATTTTTGTACTGCGGTCAGATTTGCATTAGAGTGGATCATAGAGTCAAACATAGTGATAAAGTCTGTCCATTCACTGTTATTGCCTGAGAAAGTGGGTACTTGTAGGCTTGGCAGACTGATGCAATTATTTGTGAGGTTAGCCTGTGAAATTTCCTTTTCTTCAGATTTGATAATGCCTGGACATTTAGCCAGGATGGGCAAATACAAAAGTTGAAATTTGGCTTTCAATTGAAAGGCCTTTTCTGCGGTTTCAGCGACTTCATGCTCAAAACTTTTTTCCATATATTCGTATGTGTCAATAAAGTTGCCGTGGATGCGTCGGATTTCGCTAATGAGACCTGTAGGGATATCATTTCCAGTAATTATGTTAATAACCTGTTCCAGGTCCTCAATGATATTATTTAATTTTGACAAATAATAATCAGTATTAATTGCCATTTTTAACAACAGAAAATAAAATTAGTTAAGGAAATTTTTTAAGATGAATTTTGCAGTGAACTGTATCCTATGGTTTATTTGATTCAAATTATCCGGCCCGTGTTGACCATGTATAGTTTTGGTAGCAAAACTAAAGAAAGAAAATGAAAATAGGGTAGTTCAAATCATTAGCGGTTACACTAAAACGTCCGGAAGACCACCCACGCTTTGTTGGAGCAGTATGGGGTCTGCTTTATTAATAAGAAAAAAAAACACTGAATTTAAATTTAACACTAAACGTTAATTAAAGAAATAGTTCAATTTTATGAGTGAAGTTAAGCCTACGCCACTTACCATTCCAAGGTATACAGGGTAGTTGAAGAGGTGATGATGTGGTTTTCCCAGGCCTGGGTTAAGTCCTGAAGTGATGAACCGTAGCTTGCGAAGAATGGCATAAAACTAAAACTCATTTAAAATTAATTGAAAGTTAAAAGCACTTCAAATAGTCACAACAGAAAAGCTTTAATCAACACTTGATAGTTCACACACGAGGTTAAAGAGTTAATTGTCTGCGGTGTAATGAAATACCACGCGGCTAACCTAACAAATTACACTTGTATAAGGAAAGCGGTTTAAAACAGTTTTATCGCCGCTAAAATCGTTAATTCATAGTTAGAACGCATCTAAAACATTAACTGAACATAATCAGTAAGCGGGGTAATAATCAGACGCGGTTTAAACCCGATGTAATCGGCTAAAACACTTGAATAGAAACCAGGAATGCCGCACTAGAAAGCCATGTTGCAAGAAGTGTGTGTAACTTGAGAGAAGACGGAAATGCTAGCAACAGGTAACTAAATCAGATAATTAGTCTAAAACCATAGATGAATAGTCTAGATTCGTCTGGTGACTGGATCGTAAAACCTACTTCTTTGCAGTAAAAGGATCCTAGATTCTGGTCGGCAATGAAAGTCTAGTAGGCGGTGGAACTTGAACTGTGATAAACACCAGCTGATTGCTAGGTTATACGAAATAATGAGAATTGTAAACAAACGTGGTCTGTTGAAAGTGAGGTTAAGGATCCTGTACTTAACAAAGGTGTTGAAACAGAAAATAACGAAGCAATTTTATGACAGAACATCCAAGACTAATCAGATATTTCAAGAGGGTGATAATGTGCTCTACAGAAAAAATCAGCAGTGTCATCCAGCGGTGGTAGTAAAACCACATACATCTCCTCGTTCATACATACTAAAAACAAATGATGGTTCAGTAATGCGTCGGAATTCTGTGTACATAAAACCATCTAAGTTAAAGGAACCTTCCTCTACAGTGCTTAACGCATCAGATGAGCACTGCAGAGAGTCAGTTTTAGTACCAACCATTGATCACCGACAAGTGAAGAGTAAATTACCATTGCCTGTGATGGCATCTTCAGATGGTTCTTCATCTAATAAAAATACTTCATCTCAAGATGTTTTAGTATCATCAGCAAGTCCTAATGGAGTACGAAGAAGTGGTAGAGTGGTAAAAGCACCGAAAAAATTAAACCTTTAATTTTATCAAATTTAAACTTTCTAATTTCCATGAGTTTTCTAATTTGTCCTGTTAATTCCTTATTCGTGATTTTTTCTAACTTTAAGATTGAGTTGTATAACATGGAAGGGAGATGTTGTGTAGGTGGCAACACTGAATTAGCTACAAATAGGTGATTACCAGTGAAGGTCATATATATAAGTGAATATTATTAAGTTGCATGTACTATTGTAATGTTTATGTCATTATTATTATATTAAAAAGATAATGTCTCTTTACTACTTGGTGTATTAATTATTTTAGTTAGAACTTACGTACAGAACAATGAACATGAACTGTTAATCGGATTACACAATGTGTACTTGATTTAATAACTGATCATACAAGCGCAAGTGAAAGTGAGACAAATTTAAACTCGCATTGTTCTAATAAAAAAACTGGCAATTTGAAATCAACATTGGGTTTTATAAAAATCAATATTTAACAGATAATATGTAACAGAAGTAGGTGATCCATATCAACTAAAGGACTCTTTTCTTAAAGATGTGATTTGTAAGAGATTTTTTAGCTTTGAATACTATTCCATTGAGACTCCTGTTTAAAAAAAAAGTTGATAGGATTTTATTTTATTCTCCTTCTCTAGACAGCATTTATTGTCTGTAATTTTGGCAGTTTAGAAATTATTTTGATGATAGAACCTGGTGGATGAAAATATTTAAAATTAGAGAAGTTTTTGTAAAATAATAAAACACCATGTTTGTGACCTGGCTATTTTGACCTCTGAATATAAAGAAACACAAAAGGTTGTCGTTAGCAATGTAGTTGACCAGTTTCTTATGTTAAAGATAAGAAAATTAAGAGAGCAGGTAACTAAGGACAATTATATAAATATAAACCTGTAAATAAAATTGTTCTGTATGGAGTGAAAATATTATTATTTATGTGGGTCTAGGCCCACACAAACTGACCTGTATTGATGTAAAAAGGGAAAGAGCAAAATTAAAGTTATAAAAATAATTTCATACTGTTTAAAACAAATTGTAGTTTAGGCTATAAATTATTTAGATGTAGGTTAGCTGGAATTAATTCTTGTATGTTCAACTTGATTGTTACTCTAATATGACGTTTCTGTTACCTTGTTGATTTTATTTTTCTTTTTTAGACATTTCAAGTCTCTTCTTATTCAAATTTTGTTCTAGCTTCTTATTCTTCAACTTCATCTTGTGGTGACACATTATTTATAAAATAATTATTTCGACCAAAGTTTTAATAGGTGAAAAAGCAAAACTTTATGGGATTTGCTTTTCTGAGGTTTATTTTTAAGAATTTCATTAGAAAGGGCTCCCTGAATTGTTTTTTTTTGCGGGAAAAGCTCTTAATAGCCTCAATATGTCACTGTGGGGAGTTTATGTTTGAAGTACACCTGGCTATGTTTAGTTTTTGCTGTTTAAAAAATGTGCAAATACAATAACCTGCTAAGTTTTTTGAGAATTGAACAGGTCAATGTAAAAATTTAATAGCTTGACACAAGTGAAAAATGTAATGTTTAACCTATCATTAGAAAATAATTTTAAATTTAATCATTTAATATCGAAGTTTGGAGAATTGGTAATTTGTGATTAACAACATGGCTTTGGCAAGAATAAGCCCCCCCCCCAAAAAAAACAACGATAACTAGAGTTTACTGACAGTCATGATAGAATAGAATAGTCTGCTGCAATATACTTTACTCTGGAAATTTGTTTTTTAAAAATATTTGTGGCATCTACAGGTTTTAATGATTTATTTACAAAATTTCAAAACAAAGCACCAGTTGAGATTAAGTACTAAGTATTAGTTATAAGTAATTATTGCTTAACTGAGTGAATACTATTGAACTTATTTGCTGATACGTTTTGAAACAATCTTATCATTGAGGAAGCCGACCGGCTACTCGGTAATACCTCCTAGTATCGGCACAGCTTTGTTAATGAAATGATTGTTTCAAAACGTGTCAGCAAGTAAGTTCAAAAGTAATCAATCAGTTACACAATAGTTATGATTTAATTAGTGAATTCTTGACGATTATAACAAACAACTTTAGACACATAGTGTTTGAAGAGATAAAGAACAAAACTAAAAGCTCTTGCAATTTTGATAATATAATGCCTATTTCAAAAATTTTAACTGTTAGATCAGAAAAGACCAATAAATTATTTCTGTAATTTTTGTTCTTTTGTTAACGTTTTTTATAGAATCCAGAATTTTTATTATCGTATTCTCAAATGACTTGAAAATTTGTCAAACAGCAAAAAATATACTTAAATGTAACTAAAGTTATTTTTGACAGGTATAAAAAGATTGCTCACAAGTAAAAACAATTATATTTTCGAAGAGACAACCATAGCATTTGATACATTGTTACACTTTATTAAAACTTAAGTAAGTCAAGTAAACTAACACAGACTATATTGTTAAAATAAATTACTTTTAACTATTATATTATTCCTTATAATTAAAACAAAGTAAAAAGTAAATAACATTAAATACATGGAGATGTTTTTGTCCATTTCATGGTAAAACAAGAGTGCAAAATAAACTTAACAATTATTACTTCTAGGCTTATACACCATCAATAATTTGGTGTCCATTGTAATATAAATACAGTAGTTCAAACATTTAATATTATTGTAGGGATTAAAATGTAATTTAAGCTCTCACATTAAAGGTATTTATCACAATAATACAATATATAAGGTAAATATAATTTTAAGTTATATATATTCTAAATACTTATTTAGATGTTTATGTTTATTGTACATTTGCAATAACTTGACCCAAAGAGGCTTTTTGTTGAATTTTATGGAGGAGAAAACTCTAGCTACAGTGACTAACCTTTCCTCAGGAGTGAGATATGTAGTATGGGAAAGGAAAGCATGCTGAGACATCACTTGAGGGACAAGCTATAGCAACATTAATAGTGACTACATAAACATTTATAAATTGAAAGCAAGTTTCATTTAAACAGATTAAAACTAAGTCAAAATATTAACCAATATAAATATAATAAGTGGGCAAGATTGATTTATATATAGTGCAATATACTAACAAGAAAAAGGAATATTTATAAATATAAAATAGACCATATACATTAGTAATACAATGGAATACTTGTATATTAGTTTCAATAAAAATATAAATAGTTTTTTATTCTGTGATTTATTAAAGGAAATATTAGTTTTCCTTCATTATATTTTAGTTTCATGGGCTTTATTATATAAAAATACAGTCAGTAATAAATTTTAATTTATGTTAATGAGTGTAACATTAAAACAAAAGTTTCCTTGTTGCAACTAATAGAACAAATTTTCTCTGTGTGTGTTTCTTATATTTCAATATGAACATTTTATTATTTTTAAATCGGTAAAATTTGTATCAATATTTATTATGCCAGCTTTTACGTTTCATAGTGAATGTTTTGTCTCTAATATTTTATGTAATTGTGTGGAATATCTCATATACAAGTAAAATATCTCGCACTCGTACATCTTACGTTTTAAATATATTTATTAATTTTTGAAATTTGAGTTAAATACATTAATACAAGTATATAATAATACAATATTAATAACTATAAAAAATGTTTAGTGTTTACATGAACACAGGCTGATGAAAATACAGTGTTTAAGGTTTACTTTGGGAAGGAAAATATTAGATTCTGCAATTTAAATATAAACATTTACTTGACATTTTTATTGTAATTTTTAAAAAATTGCTAAACTTTATTAATATAAAATAACACTTGAACATTTTTATGTTTAAAATTTAATAATAAACATGTGTTTATAACCCTAACAATGTAAAGTTTTAATCTGTGTGTTAGGCTGTACAAGTTCTTGTCAGTAAGGTGGAAAACAAAAGGGAAGTGAGATAAATAGATTGATTAACACAAATGATGTCTCTATATATTCTATAAGCTGCTCATATTATTTAAAAAAAATGAATTTTTAATAAATATAATTCTCTTTTAAAATTAATTTCTCTAAAGAATAATTTTTTCCTCTAAATGATCCTTTAAATTCGATCGATTAGTGTTTATACCTAGTCTAGAATATAAAGATTTTCTGAACACATAATTATTGAAAATTTTATTATTGTCTTAATCACAAGTGAGATATAATTACAATTAACAGTAATTAAATTTTTCATTTTAGTCTAAACTAGAAATCTACAAACTGAAAATATTAATTACTTTAAAATCTATTGATATGTTACTTTATGTTCACAGAGTATATTGCATTTAAAATCCTAAATGATGTTAAAAAAAGTAATTTTTTTGTTATTGAACTAACAGACACTATCAAATTATAAGTAATTCAATAATAACTTGTGTAAATACAACCAGTTTTCCTCAACAGTAGCTCGCACGCAGGCACACGCGCACAGACATATAAACACAGGCTAATAACATAAATAGGAAAATTTTATTGATTATATTTATGTTTGAAATCAAAGCTCAAGGCAAGGATGGAAAATAACATATTAATTATAGATTTTCTTAAGATTAATTTTGAACTTGTCCAAAACATTACTCTTGCACTCTTAATTATATTTAACTTGAAAGGGGTTTTGTCAATAACTACAACAATGGAGGTGAAAATAAATGCTTAATCATATAGTTAAAGTTAAAATAAAATAGTTTAAAATAAGCAATTCATTAAAGGAAGTTTTTAAACCAAGTATTGGTATTAACTTGTTTTACTTTATTAATTATTATTTTTAAAAGTTATGTGCAAATATCAAGGTTAATGTATTTGAAGATGAAGTTTGAATTAATATATAAATTTTAAAGTTTCCAATAGTAGTTCATACTTTTACTAGTTTTGTTAGTTATTTTTAAAAGAGGTTTTTATTAACTTCAAAGTTAATATATTTCAAAATGATATTTAAATTAAAATATAATGCATTTTAAAGTTTCTAATTTCTTTCTCCAAATAATATTTTATAATGAATGTGTTTGGAAAGTTTAATGTTGACTGTTTATAACACTTTTAAGGTAAATATCTAAAAAATAAAAGTTTAAATGAAAATCTTATCCAAAAAATGAAGGCATTCTAAAAATCCAAAATGATATTTTTACCTTTGGCACAATAAAATAGTTAATTGAAAAATAAAATATTATGAGAAAAGTTTAATTAGTTTTATTTCCAGGTATTTAACCTTAAATTTTTTTAATTGCTCAACTGAAAATTAATGGTGATATATTTCTCAATTATATCTGTAGAAGGATATCTTCATATTCCTTATTTTAACATTTCGATTTTTTGAACTTTAGAACACATTTTGTATGGATTTAGTTTTAAAAGAAGTAAATATAGCATATTTGGTGTAATTATTTTTTAGTTGGTGACCTAATTATATAATCATTGGAATAGCTGAAAAACATTGTTTCTTATTTACTGAAAATTTATTTATTGTTTACTCATTTAGTTTTCAAAATAACTGTAAATATCCTATTGATTTTATTTAGCTTCATTTAGTAGAAAGTCGTTGTCATTGGCGTTTAACTCTTTATCAATTGTTATATTCACAGTATTGTAATTTAATTTGTATAATTGTTAAGCATAAAATTATTGGTGAATATCTGTACTAAATTATTTATATAATAAATATATTGGTAATTAATGTACACTTATATAACTTGGACCCTTTCGAGTGGGAAAATGGATAACTTTGAACACATTTAATTACTCATTATCAGTTTAAAAACTAAGAACATTATAGAATAAGATATGTAGGCGAAGATAAATAGTATGTTACTACACTAAATTTTGAATACTAGATTATATATATAATTTCAAAGGAAATTTGAGAGATATTGGTATCATTCAAAAGTTAACCATTAATAATGACAAGATGTAAAATGCTAACATTTAACATTTATTACCACTATACCATGTGTTTAAAGTGTTTCAATATCTTTACAATTACACTGACACCTTTTAAACATCAACAGGTTTAGGGAAAGTGAATATATATACATATACATATATAAAATGTATATATATATATATATATACATATATATGTATAAGAAGATAAACAATCGATACAAACAAATACAATATACGTTACTTCTTCATTTTGATTCACATTTGAGTTTCTGAACAACCGGCTGGGTTAGGCCGAGACCCAAAATAATTTTCATCTAAGATTACTTCTTGAGTATTTTTTGGTTGTCCAGTTTCCAAAATATCAACATGTCGCTCAGCATCCATTTTTTCTAGCTCGTCTTTAGATAAATAGTAGACAATTCCTGCTCCATAACCATCACCCAGAACGTTAATTGATGTCCTTATTCGATCTCTGTATAAATATTAATAATTGTAATACATCTCAATTTAAGTAAAAAGCATATAATATTATTACCTTTGTACTATTCTAAATGCATATAGTCATCAAAGAACAATGTTGTTTTAAATGATATGTATTTTTGTTTGTTTTTTACTTCATACATTTCGTTCAATTTATTATTAACATTATTCCCTTCACGCGCCAAAACCTACATGATTAAATTGAAGTATTATTTAACACAAAAAACTAAAATGTTATTTTTATTTTTAAGGAAATTTTAAAAGTTCTTCAGCTTAGAGTAAAAACAATATAACTTCACCACTTTTATTTATTAGAAGTATAAATTAAATTATATTTTTGGGGATGGGAAATCTAGATAGATTAGGTGGTATCTATAACATTCTTGCTGTTTTGGTTATATTTATCTACAGATCTAACCATGAATCCACCTTGACATATTCGCATATGGTGGTCGAAAGTTCAAGTATGTTGAATATTTTGCTGCCCCATATAACTATTGCATAATGAATCGAATGATTATCATCTGGGCTATTAGCGTTTGCTGCGGTTTCTATAATATTAAACACAGGTAAATCACATTATGTAACATATATTTTTCTTACAGAAAACAGTTCTGTTAAATTCGAAGCTATTTCTATTCAAGCCTATTTGAAAGAAAATGACAAATCGAATCTGGCATCCAAAAATGTTTATAGCCATACGGTATGCAAAGGAAATGAGTCAGGCTTTCAATAAATGTTTATATAAAGTTCTACAAACTGATTTTGTGCACTCTTAACTATAGTACAATATTAGAATTAATTTAAAAACCTATTTTTTCTAATTCAAAGGAACGTATTTCAGTGTAATCAGAGTTTTCAGTAATCCGAGGGGTCTTGGCCCCATCTACCTCAAATTATCGCGACTCTACTGTATATTATTTAGGTTAGTTCAAGATTATTTGGATTAGATAGGAGACCGACAGACATCTTAGTAATAGTATGGTCCATAATCCTAAAATAGGCGCATTTTGGCACCAAAATAATGGCATACTTTGGACACATCCTTTATCAATCCTCTATCCTTTATCAATCAGTTATAGAGAGAAGGAAATTGAATTCTGTCACATAATCTCCAAATAATAACAATAGTGCAAATAACGAATAATCTTTTATATATATATTTTCCTCTACTATTCATAACCTGTAGCTCCAATTTATCCCAATTAAATGTTTAATATTTTGATTATTTTTTAAATAAAAAACTTTAAAATTTAATTAATTTGTTGAGAAGGACCCACATTTTATGTTATGTTAATATAACGTCAGTAGTCTATAGAAAAGTACACGGGTAATAAAAAATATTTTGTATAACACTTTGGCATTTATTAAATCCCTTCTGTTAGCTCAAATTCTCCTGATATGTATCTTATATAAATTTTCAATTGTTAATGAAATACGTTTTTATTCATCCAACTTTTTTTATCCTATAGTGGATGACAATTGATGTTAATACAGATTTTCCAAATATTTATTCAATAATTAAATTATAAAACGAGAGGACAAACAATAACATACAAATAGTAACAAACAAAAATAATATTCCAACACCATACATAGAAAGGAAAATGGAAAATTGGACGGAAATTCACTTCCTTTTTGCCACTTAGTATTGCTATTCTGACATATGAATACAGTAATACCCCGTACTTACGTGATTGGTGGGAGTGAACGATAACCGTGTAAGTCGAATTCTTGTAAGTCGGGAGTATAATTTTACATACAATCACATGGGAATCATGTTTAATTGCGGCCAAAGACTAGATAAACTAATGATTTTTTAGAAGAAAAATGTGTATGTATTAAAATCCTAAATACATAATTCAACAAACAATTATATTATATTCATACATATTGCAAAGAAGTAAGTAAAAAGAAGTTATTTTGACATTAAAGGCTTCATAAAATCTAGTAAATTCGTTTGATAAATTGAAGATTTTTTTCTCACGCACAATTTCTTTGTAACTCGCTAATTTCTTTTTTTTGTGGCAGAAATACGCAGACATCGTTGGAGTATATATGTTTTCAAAAATTAATAAGCTTTGCTCAATTAAACTAAGGCCTCTTGTCAAATTTCTAACCGTCATTTCATCTTCTACGTCAACTGGGTCTAAAGAATCTGGGTTTTTAAGGTATGAGCTCATCAATTAATTGTCACCTCCTGGTTGTGTAAATCTAGCAGTTCTTGAACGTCCTCATTATCCATTTCTAAATTGAGTTGTCTGGCAAAACCAACAACTTCTTCAATCACATCAGCGATTTCATCAAACTCTGGCACTGATTCCGCTTGAGTTTCAGTGGGTAAAAAAATAGACACCTTTTTCCAATCGCCAGTTAAAGTTTTTTTTGTGAAATTTCATTCCAAGATTCTCCAATGACTCAAAGCTTCTAAAACATTGAATTGTTTCCAAAAATCTTCAACAGAGAGCCAGTTGTTCTGCCTCATAGCTTCATGCTGATGTGGGAATGATCTTCTTGTGTAATAAACTTTAAATGTTGTGATGGTACCCAGATCCATTGAAGCAAACTAGTTCTGTTTATTGGCAAAAATATCATTTTCACGCGTGTGTCAAAATTAGTTAAAGTAGGAGGATGGCCAGGTGCATTGTCAATTGCTTAGACCGACATTGTCAATTTGTTTAGACTGACAATAACGTTCGACTTGAGGTATGAAATGATGAAACCAATCCTCAAAAAAGCTGTCACCCAAGCCTTCCGATTCGACTTCCACATCACGGTCAAGCTAGTTTTAGAAATATTTTTAATGTGCTTGGATTTTCTGAGCGATAAACTATGAGAGGTTGCAACTCACAGTCACCTCGGTTTCTAGTTATAAACAAATAATATAATGTAGAACCAAGACATGTAAATAAACCCAAATTAAATAATTTATTAAAATATTTTCCACTTACAACAACCAGTCAACAGCAAACAAAAGTGAAACATCCGAAGTTGGGAGTCCAAGTGCAGTGAGAACCAACAACATTGTTATGAGGGCAGCACTTGGGATAGAAGCAGCACCAATGCTGGCCAGTGTAGCTGTTAAACTAAAAAGCACAACATACATATAACTTTTTAAAATTATTACACACTTATTACCATAAACTTTGCACGTGTAATTTATATTTATTATGTCACTATAAAGACAAAACAATGTTGAATAGCTAAATGTAATAACAGCACAAAATATTTCTCATAGGGTTGCGTGTAATGAAGTAGGGTTTTTAGTGAATTTATACTATAGTTCTGTTTATACAAGTAGGCCTTCATAATTAACATTATAGTTATTGGTAAAATATTATGAATTAAAAAGATATCTCCTTGCATGAGTATTGAAATTGAAAAAAATGTTTTCTTCCAAAATTGTATGATACTGTTTGAATAATAAAGTAACCAACCTTCTATTCAGATATAGGAAAAAATTCAGTGTTACTATCACCTGACCAGAAAAAAGTTTTAATAAGGGATATTTGCAAGTAGGTTTATACTTGTATAAGATAGTACGTTCTACCTTTTTCAAATGATCTTAAAATCATACTCTTTAAAGTCATGCTTTTCAATTAAAATATTCCTTTTACCATCAGGTTTCCTAACCTTAAATCCCCTAAATTTCTAAATTATAAATTCATTTTTGAAACTCATTTTATCTTTGAGCACTAGATCTTTTGAATTGCTGTAGAATTTGATTATAACTGCTTTATCATTTATAAGCCATTCACTTTTTCAAAACTAAAGTGTATTTAATTTACAATAAATATTATGGTTTACTATTAAAAACATTAACATACCATTAAAATTGACTTACTCACTGAAAACAATTTTATCACCTAAGACTATCATAATGTAATACATACAAGCTTGCTTATACATTGAGAGATATTCTAAAAACAATACATTTAAACAGACCACTCATTGTTTCAAGAATGTCTCTTACAAGTAGGTTCTTTCATTTCTTTGCCTAATTTAAACAACTTAAACCCTTAAGGTTTGTCTTTATGTTATTCACTTGCTACAATATAACCTGTTTCTAAAAATAGTCAGATTTGTTTTTATATTCGATATACTTAATGAATAATAAAAGTAGCAGCTAAATTGAAATTAGATTAAATATTTAGACTTTGAAACAAGATTAAAATATAAAGAATCTGACACAGTTCTTTCAAAATCATAATATTTAGGGGTGTGAAAAGTTAAGTAAAAAGAGTGAGATTTTAATGACAGCCCTGAGGATCTGACAAGATTAAAAATGATAATGTAAATGAATAGATTAATTAATTCCTTCTATTAGCTCACACTCTCATAGCTCACACTGTACATATTTTCATTCGTTAATAAAATACGTTTTTATCCATCCAATCAAATTAAATACATTTTTTTAAACCTATAGTGGATGATAATTGATATACAGTTAAAAAAAATATTTATTCAATAATTAAATTGTAAAATTTGTGAGGGTCCAACCAGATTCAAACTTAGAATATTCATGTTCGAAGCCTTGGCACTGTGCCAAGTTTCCAATACCTAGAAATATATCTCAAAGACGTATATGAATTTTTCCCCCCCATGTGGTAGTCGTCGAAACCTCCATTGTACGTCTTTGAACTGTTGCCATGATTACCACATAATATAAATAGTGTTTTAGCATAACTAAAATATTTCTTTTTCAACTTCAGTAGGAATTTTCCTAATTTTTTTTTATATCACTTTTTTTATAACAGCTACAAATTTTTATTATTAACATTGTTACCTGACAGTAATGACGTCACCAAGGCTTAAATGAATTCCATTCATTTGTGCAATGAAGATGGCAGCAACAGCTTCGTACAAAGCAGTACCATCCATGTTGACTGTTGCTCCAACAGCAACAACAAAGCGAGTCACTCTTTGATCAATGCCGTTGTTTTCTTCTAAGCATTGAAAGGTTACAGGAAGTGTTGCAGCACTGAAGGAAACAATTTAGTTTGTGAAATATATGAAACTTAACCAGGAAACTACTTATATATTATCAAGTTTATTGTTAACTTATAAGTATGCACTTACATATAAAGGTTTTAACAATTAAAATCTTTAGGCAATTAGAGCGTAGCTAGTGAGAACTATTCACAATGGTAAAAAACAAAATAGTCAACTCTAAATCTCACAAAAATCTAGTTTTTAATAAAACAAACACACTAGTTTATAACAGACTAGTTTTGGCAACGATGCCGCCTTCCTCAACCAATGACAGCCGTTTTATCTAGTAACTTTTTGCCCAATCACAACAGAGGCAACTTCTAATCGATCCATTGTCACTGGAACTGGCATTTTCCATATTTTGTTACCACCAGCGACAAACCAATATCAGTGACAAGTCACCAAGAAAAAATATTGACCATCCTTACAGTATTACCCTGTAACTGCATAAATAAAACAAGAACAGGCATTGATTTAAATTTTTGTTTACTAATTCCAGAAGGCGAAATCTAGAAAAGAAAATACCAAAAGGGATAGTATTAGAAGACAAAATTAAAAATGCTTCTGAATTAATAAGAATTAGCTTATCTGTTACAAAATTTGCCAATGAGTTGATTATAGGAAGATATTTGTGATAAATAATTTAAAATTAAATGCAATACCTAAGGCATAAATAGGAACATTTGTTGATTCCATCTTCGCGTGAGCTACTAGTAATCACTTACACTTTTTAAATGTTTTAAACTTGCTTATAGTAGCACTTACTTTGCTTGTTGAGAACGAAATGGCCGTCCTCAACAAGCAAAGTAAGTGCTACTATAGGCAAGTTTAAAACATTTAAAAAGTGTTTAGTCATAAATAGGAATTAATTTATTTTTATTAAGAAACAATGTTAGCGGAACATGTCTAATAAGTTTTGAAGTACTTAAAATTAGTTTTAAAATATGCAAAATGTTAAGACACAATTCAAAGGAAAAGGTCTCTTAAGTACAATTTTTTATGTATTATAGCTACAGTTTCATTAAAAAAACATAGACAGTAAAACACACATACTTAAAATGTATAATTTCATTTGTAATTTTATTATTTATTGATTCAATTTTTAACTTGAGGTAGTAGCATACAATAAAACATTTGGAGATATGTATATTAATATGTGGCGTCTGTCTGTAACAGTACTTAATTTTTGTTTAATAAAAATGGCTGTTTCGAAAGAATTATTTACATTGTTTATACAGATTGTAACTGAGTTCTTGGTTGTATTAAGTGAAGATAAGGCTAAGATAGTGATATATCTGATATCAAGATAGTTTTGGAGTTGGGATGTCAAAAAATATGTTTGTGAATTATGATGTAATTTGGTTAAATAAATAAATAAATAAAACCCATTAGCCGCAATACAAAAATCTTAATTTTACTAAAATTAAAGTACCATGTAATTGTACATAAAGTAATTAAAGCAGAATAAAGATTTTTGTAATGTGGGTAGTAGGCTTTATATATTTAGTTAAAATTAGTCCACAGTGCTAAATAAACTTATTAATGCTAGAGGGTTAGCTTCGTAAAAGGAACGAATGTTTTGAAACATGTCAGCAAGTAAGCAATTATGTAGTCACTTAGTTGAGTATTTTTAAAATTAGTTTAATCAGTGAATTCAAGATGATTACATCAAGCAACTTTATTAATGTAATTTTGTGTTGAGCATAAGTGTTGGGCGTGGCTCAAAATATTTGGTGCTTGTGAGGAGTTGGCTATTTTTATTTAGTTTATATTAAATTTGTAGATGTGATTCTATGGCGTTGTAGTTGTTGCTTGACTACCCAAGTTGCTCCCTAAAATTTGAGTGTTATGTTAGGTTTTGTAATTCAAAACCCAGTTACATTATAACACACATGCTTTACGACATCGTAGCTTTAATATCACCTAGTATTGCTATCCTGATATCACTACAACCCTTTCTTCCACCCCATCCCAACCAAGAGGTCAGATATAATCTGAATAGATAATGTTGCATATCTCCTGGACCAAATCCTCACATTAAAAAGTAAGTAGTATTATAGGCAAGTATTCAGGCGCGTATCCAAGGGGGGGGCGATCGCCCCCCCAACCCTCAAGAACTTTGGGTTAAAAATCGACAATATATAATGAAATTAGGACTTTTTTCGATAATAAAGTTATTATATATTCTCAAATATAAAATTTTAACTGTAATAAATATAATAATAATTTTGTACATTGTAATGCTCTTTGAATAATTACAAAAATAGAATCACTTATCAAATACTAGTCTATGTTTATAAATACGCTCGAATTTTAACTTAATTTACCTAAACTTTAATTTTTAATTTGAAAATGTGACGCGTTTCCTCGGCATACCCTCGTAAACGTCTAAAAGTTTTAACAACAGATAGCGCTAGTGAAGCTTAGTCTCGAACATATGATTTTCAATACGTAATTTTGCAAGCGTAATATTCGCAGTTGACTCCAGAATTGTTCGTGTTGGAAGAATAACTACTTATATTAATTAATAAACAATTTTTATAATAATAGCAATCACGTTACCGATTTCTAACGCAAGCGTAGAAAGAACTTTTTCTGTTCTATGTTTTTACATACACGCACGAGCGCGCGCGCACACACACACACACACACACACATTATATATATATATATATATATATATATATATATATATATACGTATATATATATATATATATATATATATATATATATATATATATAATGCATCGATCGCCCCCCCCCCCAAAGCAAGTCGCTGGATACGCGCCTGGTATTACATATTAATATTTGTCCAAGTGTTTAAATTTGAACTTTTATTTAAAACTAGATAAATATTCTAATAGTTATACCTGGAAGCAGTGCCTAGAGCTGTAACCCATGCCTGAAGCATACCCCTAAAGAATACAGCGGGATTTTTTCTTGTGAAAAAGAAATATATCGCAGGCAGTGTAATGATAGCATGTATCAGTAAGCCAATGATCACAGTGACCATATACATCCCCAGCTGCTGGGCTGTTGATGCTAAGTTAGCAATACCCATTATTTTTCCAGCAATCAGACACATTATGCCAAAAGGAGAATACCTGAAACAATGTAAAAATAGCTTATAAATTAAATACCAACAAATGCCATTGCATTAGCTGTTGTGCTTCTTAACCTAAGCTGAAACAAAATGAAAGAAAAATGGTCAATTCCAACCAATTATAGACACAAACTTAAAATAATCTTAAATTACTTTAAAAATATCGCTCTATGTTTTGATTTCAAACTGGATCCTCTGAAGGAACTGAAAATTAATTTTTTATATTATGTGTTAATAATGAAAAACCAAACATTTGATTTTTAATATATTCTAAATACTGTACATGTATTATTATTATTTACACTCGGAGTGACCTTATCGGTGTAGAGCACTTAGCTACAGCCTTTATACTCCCTTCACATCCCTTTGCAGAACCATCCCTCAACTACCTCTTTGCAGGTAGTACCTACCTGATGCTAAATCTTCTGATATCCGTTGTACAAACCCGCCAGCCAAACCACTTTCTCCTTGTAGCTCCCAAAGCAGGGCATTCACAGAGCAAGTGGATTGGGCTTTCCTCTTGATCCTCGTTGCATCTCTTGCACACAGGGGACTTAGATGTTCCAATTTTGTATTGGAATTCCCTCAGATTCCCATGGCCTGTGACCAGCTCTACAGTAATTCCGAGTTGAGGTCTACTTAAGGATAGTAGTTCTTCGCCCCACAAGTCTCCCAAGTATCCCTACAGTACCTTGGATTTGTCTTACCCCAAAGTTGCATTCTATTCTTCCTTGCACAACCTGTATATATGTGCCATGACCTGTTGCGCCCCTCCTGAGGCATGCCCTCTGCCCTCAGCAGCGATCCTTGAGCTATACACCCTTGTTTTGCCAACACGTTTGCTCTCTCATCCCCTATCCAGCCAAAATGTCCTGGAATCCAGGTTAGGTTGAACAAATTATACTTGCCCAGCTCTGCTAGAGATTCTATAGTCCCAGCCACCAGCTTAGAGCTGACACTAGCCTTACCTAAAGCCTTCAGAGCTGCCTAACTGTCTGAGCAAATCCAGATGGTCTTGCCCCTATTGCCAGACCCTATTATTTCCTCAGCACATAGTTTGATCGCAAGCACCTCCATCTGGAAAACAGAGTTGTAGCCTTTCAGTCAAAGACAGAATCTGTTTTCGTGTCTCAGACCATTAAAATCGGCTCCCATTCCTTACTTCATCTTGGACCCGTCTGTGAACCAGATTTCACCATGTTTGGGTCTACACTCAGCTTATACATGTAATTCAATTAGTAAATCTATGTCAATTTTTGTTTTGGAAGTCAACTATTTTGTTTTACTATCTTAATTATTTTTTAAATTTAAATTAGGGGGTTTTTAATGTGTGAAAAACTTTTGTAAAGGGAGATACACAATTTAAATATTCTTTGTTTGGTTTGTAAACTAGAAAATTAAAGATTGGAGCTAAATATTGCGACTATTGTGGTTAAACAGAGCCTATTTGTTGCAGTTATTTGGGCCAGCTCCTGGCTGTATTGTTTTTGCCCTAAAGTGTTTACTGGCACAGTTTCTTTCCTTGCATATATCAAGGCTATTTGTTGCAGTTATTTGAGGCAGCTCCTGGCTGTATTGTTTTTGCCCTAAAGTGTTTACTGGCACAGTTTCTTTCCTTGCATATATCAAGGCTATTTGTTGCAGTTATTTGGGCCAGCTCCTGGCTGTATTGTTTTTGCCCTAAAGTGTTTACTGGCACAGTTTCTTTCTTTGAATATATTAAGGCTATTTGTTGGATCTTTCCTATTCTTTTGAAGAAAAGTCACATTCTTTTTCACATTTATCAAGGAAAATCACCAATTCCGTAAAAAAATGGAGATGTCCCCTTTTTCCACTGATGTCTTTAGTTGCATTATTTTCTAATAAGTGAATTTTTGAAAGTTAATATCTACTTGTGAAACGTTTGGTTTAAAGGTAAACATTGTGGTTTGAATGTTGCTAACCATGTAATATTTTAGTACATTGCATTGTAAAAAATAATTAAATTTTTGGTGAAAACACAAAATAAATTAACTTAAGGTATGATTACTGGTAACTCATTTTCAGAATGTGAAAACTAATTAATTAAAATTTCAAAGATCTTAACTAATACACCAGCAAGTAAGCCTTTATGTATTCACTTAGTTAAGTATTATTTAATTACTTATTGCACTTTGATATTACTTGTGACCAGACTTTTTGTTAACTAAAGGTTGTTAAATTGTTAACTTCAAGTTAACAATTTAACAACCTTTAGTTAACAAAAAGTCTGGTCCCAAGTAATAGGAAATGTGTAATACATTTTTGAAAGTTAGAAGTGATGTGATCGAAGAGTATGTGTGATCTGTTTCATGTTTGTTGATTTAGGATGTCATTTTTATCTGTGTTGCTATGTCTATATATTTCATATTGTTCTAGTGTATTTAATTTATGGCCTTTGTTGTATGTGTGGAGGATGCTCATCATTTTCCATACTATTGCATGAGTGGTTAGTGTCCATGAGGTGATTTGCGAAGGAAGATTCAATAGTAGTGCGCAGTGCCCTTTTGTGTCCTTTATATCTTTCGGCGAAAGATCTGCCTGTTTGTCCAATATATAACTTATTGCAGTTGTTGCATTGTAGTTTGTATACTCCTGGGTTATTCTATGTGTTGGTATTTATTGGCTTTCATTTGTTGTTCTGTAAGCTACATTGTATCCTGCTTTTTTGAATTGGTACCTTATTTTATTTGTGAGTTTGTTTATGTATGTGAGGATAATGAGTTTGTATGTGTTCGTGTTTTTGTTGTTTGTGTTGTTGTTACTGTTCTTGTTGAGTATTTTTCTGTGTAGTTGTCTATTAAATAATTGTCATATCTGTTTTTGTGAGCTAAATATTTGATTGGGTTTAGTTCCTCTGTGTAGTTAGTTGTGGACTTAGGTATCTTGATTAGTGTGTTTAGTAAATGTTTGAATTCTGCATGTTTATGTTGTATTGGGTGGTTCAATGTGTTGTGTATGAGTGTGTCTGTCATGGTTGGCTTGCGGTATATGCTGAATTCATGTTTGTTTTGATTTTTTGTTATGGTGATGTCTAAGAAATTCAATGTTTTGTTGTTTTCAAATTCTGTAGTGAACTGGAAATTTTTGTGTCTTTTGTTTATATGTGTTTGGAGTTGTTGGCATTGTCTTATGTTTCCTCGGTATAGTATTATACCGTCTACATATCTGTGCCAATATATTATCTTATCTGCGTGTTTGTTGTTATTTATGATTTGATTCTGTTCTATGTGTTATAGGAATATTTCTGCAAAAATGCTTGAAATCGGTGAACCCATTGGTAGGCCTTGTTCTGATCGCAAGTAATATCAAAGTGTAATAAGTAATTAACAACCAGCTCGTCATGAACAGCAACAATATTTTGATATTATTTAATTATAGTTTAATCAGTGAATTCAAGATGATTATAATAAGCAACTTTCCAAAGAAAATGTTGTATATATATATTTTAAAAATTAGATTAACTATTTTAATATTTCTGAAATATTTGTCTTTTCATTGTAACAAAAAATTGAAGCTTGAGAAAAATTTAATTTGAAATACCTCAATTTAAGGGTATTTTTAGGATCCAATTTCTCAACCTTCCTTATTAACAGACTAGCATAACATGAGATTTCTAGACATTTAATTAAAAAACGTTTTCTGTCAAGAATGTCCCTGGACCATTCCTTTTCTGTGGGTAATTGTATAACTATTCCAGTGGAACTTGCAGTTTTTGTGTTGTACATCTTGAGTTACACTTTTTTGTATAAACTTGTCAAAAAGACAACTACTTACTGATTTATTCAGCAGGCTCGTTTCACAGTAGGTCAACGCATTATTCAATGCTGTGAGTCACTGACAAGACTGTGGCTCAGGTGTGTTGTGTTGGTGTGAGTCTGTGGTGTATTTTTTTATCTGTGTTGTGTTATTGTTCATAGAGTAGTTGTTAATTATGTGCTCAAATATAGTGTTTGATTGGGAGTGGGTTTTGTCATTTAGAATTGTTGTGGATAGTATTTATGGTATTTATATATCTCATAGTTTTCTTCTGTGTTAGGTTTTTTGCTTTTATTGATGTAATGTAGGATTTTTATTTTGGTGTCTAAGTCAGTCTGTGAGTGTAGTGTGTTTTGTATGTGTATGGCGAAATTTGATGTGGGTTGTGTCTTTTTTATTTGTTTTACATGTTCTTCATAAATCAATGTAATTTCTATAAAAACCTCAAGATGTACAACACAAAAACTGGAAGTTTTAAAATAACAGTTGAAATTTTAGTACAGTTGAGGTAACAAAGAGTTATTTATGAAATAATTATGCATAGAATAAATGTAACACTAACCGATTAAACAAAAACATACATAAACTTACCACATAACTACACCGACTAGTTTCATGACAATATCATTTAGTACTACAAAGAATTCTACCATTAGCTTTGCTCGAGGCCCCATTTGTCCAGCGAGTAATCCAAACGCCAAGCAAAATACAATCATACCTGAAAATAAACATTAATATAATGCAAGATATATAGGCTCGATTTGAATATTGTGTTTAATGAAATAATTTAAATTGATAGGTCTATTAACTATATTGCTATTACAACTTGTTTTTATTAAGAATAAATATTCTTTGTTTAATATTAAAACTTTAAAATTTGCAATATTATTACACTGTCAAAGTTTTTGGCTTTCAGTAGGGGTCTACATCAGTTACAGCTAATCTATACTATAAACACCTAATTATAGTAGATGCAACTTTGTCTTCATTACAGGAAAAACGTTTTTTTCTCAGTAGGTTTTTAAAAAACTTATAAGTTTGACAAGACGTTAGTTACTTTATTAATAACGTCGCCTGAATTATAGAATTTTCTTAATACAGTAGAGTCTTGAAATTCTGAGTTCTGATAATTCGAGGATAATTCAAGCCTATCTCGATTTGAGTCTATTTTATCTATTTGAAAGAAAATGATGAATCGGGTTTCCAAAAAATGTTTATAGCAATACGGTATGAAAAGAAAAAGATCCAGGCTTTCATGAAATGCTCATATCAATACTGCATGAAAAGGAAATAAGTCAAGCTTCCATGAAATGTCCATATCAATACTGTATGCAAAGGAAATGAGTCTGGCTTTCAAAAAATATTTATATCAATATGGTGTGAAAAAAGGAAATGAGTGTGGCTTCCAAGATATGTCTGTATTAATACGGTGTGCAAAGGAAATGAGTCGGACTTTCAATAAATGTCCACATAAAGTTCTATAAACTGATTTTGAGCATTCTTAATTATAGTATTGTATTAGAGCTCATTAAAACACCTATTTTTTCTAATGCACAGGAACGTATTTCCATGTAATCCGAGTTTTCGTTAATCCAAGGGTGTCTCGGTCCCATCTGCCTCGAATTATCGAGACTATGCTGTAATCCGAGCTTTCGTTAATCCAAGGGTCACGGTCCCATCTACCTCGAATTATCGAGACTATGCTGTAATCCGAGCTTTCGTTAATCCAAGGGTGTCTCGGTCCCATCTACCTCGAATTATCGAGACTATGCTGTAATCCGAGCTTTCGTTAATCCAAGGGTCTCGGCCCCATCTACCTCGAATTATCGAGACTATGCTGTAATCCGAGCTTTCGTTAATCCAAGGGTGTCTCGGCCCCATCTACCTCGAATTATCGAGACTATGCTGTAATCCGAGCTTTCGTTAATCCAAGGGTGTCTCGGTCCCATCTACCTCGAATTATCGAGACTATGCTGTAATCCGAGCTTTCGTTAATCCAAGGGTCTCGGCCCCATCTACCTCGAATTATCGAGACTATGCTGTAATCCGAGCTTTCGTTAATCCAAGGGTGTCTCGGCCTCATCTACCTCGAATTATCGAGACTATGCTGTAATCCGAGCTTTCGTTAATCCAAGGGTGTCTCGGTCCCATCTACCTCGAATTATCGAGACTATGCTGTAATCCGAGTTTTCGTTAATCCAAGGGTGTCTCGGTCCCATCTACCTCGAATTATCGAGACTATGCTGTAATCCGAGTTTTCGTTAATCCAAGGGTCACGGTCCCATCTACCTCGAATTATCGAGACTATGCTGTAATCCGAGTTTTCGTTACTCCAAGGGTGTCTCGGTCCCATCTACCTCGAATTATCGAGACTATGCTGTAATCCGAGTTTTCGTTAATCCAAGGGTGTCTCGGTCCCATCTACCTCGAATTATCGAGACTATGCTGTAATCCGAGTTTTCATTAATCCAAGGGTCTCGGCCCCATCTACCTCGAATTATCGAGACTATGCTGTAATCCGAGTTTTCGTTAATCCAAGGGTCTCGGCCCCATCTACCTCGAATTATCGAGACTATGCTGTAATCCAAGTTTTCGTTAATCCAAGGGTGTCTCGGTCCCATCTACCTCGAATTATCGAGACTATGCTGTAATCCGAGTTTTCGTTAATCCAAGGGTCACGGTCCCATCTACCTCGAATTATCGAGACTATGCTGTAATCCGAGTTTTCGTTAATCCAAGGGTCTCGGCCCCATCTACCTCGAATTATCGAGACTATGCTGTAATCCGAGTTTTCGTTAATCCAAGGGTGTCTCGGCCCCATCTACCTCGAATTATCGAGACTATGCTGTAATCCGAGCTTTCGTTAATCCAAGGGTGTCTCGGTCCCATCTACCTCGAATTATCGAGACTATGCTGTAATCCGAGCTTTCGTTAATCCAAGGGTCTCGGCCCCATCTACCTCGAATTATCGAGACTATGCTGTAATCCAAGTTTTCGTTAATCCAAGGGTGTCTCGGCCCCATCTACCTCGAATTATCGAGACTATGCTGTAATCCGAGCTTTCGTTAATCCAAGGGTCTCGGCCCCATCTACCTCGAATTATCGAGACTATGCTGTAATCCGAGCTTTCGTTAATCCAAGGGTCTCGGCCCCATCTACCTCGAATTATCGAGACTATGCTGTAATCCGAGCTTTCGTTAATCCAAGGGTCTCGGCCCCATCTACCTCGAATTATCGAGACTATGCTGTAATCCGAGCTTTCGTTAATCCAAGGGTCTCGGCCCCATCTACCTCGAATTATCGAGACTATGCTGTAATCCGAGTTTTCGTTAATCCAAGGGTGTCTCGGTCCCATCTGCCTCGAATTATCGAGACTATGCTGTAATCCAAGTTTTCGTTAATCCAAGGGTGTCTCGGCCCCATCTACCTCGAATTATCGAGACTATGCTGTAATCCGAGCTTTCGTTAATCCAAGGGTCTCGGCCCCATCTACCTCGAATTATCGAGACTATGCTGTAATCCGAGTTTTCGTTAATCCAAGGGTCACGGTCCCATCTGCCTCGAATTATCGAGACTATGCTGTAATCTGAGTTTTCGTTAATCCAAGGGTCACGGTCCCATCTGCCTCGAATTATCGAGACTATGCTGTAATCCGAGCTTTCGTTAATCCAAGGGTCTCGGCCCCATCTACCTCGAATTATCGAGACTATGCTGTAATCCGAGCTTTCGTTAATCCAAGGGTCTCGGCCCCATCTACCTCGAATTATCGAGACTATGCTGTAATCCGAGTTTTCGTTAATCCAAGGGTGTCTCGGTCCCATCTGCCTCGAATTATCGAGACTATGCTGTAATCCAAGTTTTCGTTAATCCAAGGGTGTCTCGGTCCCATCTACCTCGAATTATCGAGACAATGCTGTAATCCGAGTTTTCGTTAATCCAAGGGTCTCGGCCCCATCTACCTCGAATTATCGAGACTATGCTGTAATCCGAGCTTTCGTTAATCCAAGGGTGTCTCGGTCCCATCTACCTCGAATTATCGAGACTATGCTGTAATCCGAGCTTTCGTTAATCCAAGGGTCTCGGCCCCATCTACCTCGAATTATCGAGACTATGCTGTAATCCAAGTTTTCGTTAATCCAAGGGTGTCTCGGCCCCATCTACCTCGAATTATCGAGACTATGCTGTAATCCGAGCTTTCGTTAATCCAAGGGTCTCGGCCCCATCTACCTCGAATTATCGAGACTATGCTGTAATCCGAGTTTTCGTTAATCCAAGGGTCACGGTCCCATCTGCCTCGAATTATCGAGACTATGCTGTAATCCGAGTTTTCGTTAATCCAAGGGTCACGGTCCCATCTGCCTCGAATTATCGAGACTATGCTGTAATCCGAGCTTTCGTTAATCCAAGGGTCTCGGCCCCATCTACCTCGAATTATCGAGACTATGCTGTAATCCGAGCTTTCGTTAATCCAAGGGTCTCGGCCCCATCTACCTCGAATTATCGAGACTATGCTGTAATCCGAGTTTTCGTTAATCCAAGGGTGTCTCGGTCCCATCTGCCTCGAATTATCGAGACTATGCTGTAATCCAAGTTTTCGTTAATCCAAGGGTGTCTCGGTCCCATCTACCTCGAATTATCGAGACAATGCTGTAATCCGAGTTTTCGTTAATCCAAGGGTCTCGGCCCCATCTACCTCGAATTATCGAGACTATGCTGTAATCCGAGCTTTCGTTAATCCAAGGGTCTCGGCCCTATCTACCTCGAATTATCGAGACTATGCTGTAATCCGAGCTTTCGTTAATCCAAGGGTCTCGGCCCCATCTACCTCGAATTATCGAGACTATGCTGTAATCCGAGCTTTCGTTAATCCAAGGGTTTCGGCCCCATCTACCTCGAATTATCGAGACTATGCTGTAATCCAAGTTTTCGTTAATCCGAGGGTGTCTCGGTCCCATCTACCTCGAATTATCGAGACTATGCTGTAATCCGAGTTTTCGTTAATCCAAGGGTCTCGGCCCCATCTACCTCGAATTATCGAGACTATGCTGTAATCCGAGTTTTCGTTAATCCAAGGGTCTCGGCCCCATCTACCTCGAATTATCGAGACTATGCTGTAATCCGAGCTTTCGTTAATCCAAGGGTCTCGGCCCCATCTACCTCGAATTATCGAGACTATGCTGTAATCCGAGTTTTCGTTAATCCAAGGGTCTCGGCCCCATCTACCTCGAATTATCGAGACTATGCTGTAATCCAAGTTTTCGTTAATCCGAGGGTGTCTCGGTCCCATCTACCTCGAATTATCGAGACTATGCTGTAATCCGAGTTTTCGTTAATCCAAGGGTCACGGTCCCATCTACCTCGAATTATCGAGACTATGCTGTAATCCGAGCTTTCGTTAATCCAAGGGTCTCGGCCCCATCTACCTCGAATTATCGAGACTATGCTGTAATCCGAGCTTTCGTTAATCCAAGGGTTTCGGCCCCATCTACCTCGAATTATCGAGACTGTGCTGTAATCCGAGCTTTCGTTAATCCAAGGGTCTCGGCCCCATCTACCTCGAATTATCGAGACTATGCTGTAATCCGAGTTTTCGTTAATCCAAGGGTGTCTCGGTCCCATCTACCTCAAATTATCGAGACTATGCTGTAATCCGAGTTTTCGTTAATCCAAGGGTGTCTCGGTCCCATCTACCTCGAATTATCGAGACTATGCTGTAATCCGAGTTTTCGTTAATCCAAGGGTCTCGGCCCCATCTACCTCGAATTATCGAGACTGTGCTGTAATCCGAGCTTTCGTTAATCCAAGGGTCTCGGCCCCATCTACCTCGAATTATCGAGACTATGCTGTAATCCGAGTTTTCGTTAATCCAAGGGTGTCTCGGTCCCATCTACCTCAAATTATCGAGACTATGCTGTAATCCGAGTTTTCGTTAATCCAAGGGTCACGGTCCCATCTACCTCGAATTATCGAGACTATGCTGTAATCCGAGCTTTCGTTAATCCAAGGGTCTCGGCCCCATCTACCTCGAATTATCGAGACTATGCTGTAATCCGAGCTTTCGTTAATCCAAGGGTTTCGGCCCCATCTACCTCGAATTATCGAGACTATGCTGTAATCCAAGTTTTCGTTAATCCGAGGGTGTCTCGGTCCCATCTACCTCGAATTATCGAGACTATGCTGTAATCCGAGTTTTCGTTAATCCAAGGGTCTCGGCCCCATCTACCTCGAATTATCGAGACTATGCTGTAATCCGAGTTTTCGTTAATCCAAGGGTCTCGGCCCCATCTACCTCGAATTATCGAGACTATGCTGTAATCCGAGCTTTCGTTAATCCAAGGGTCTCGGCCCCATCTACCTCGAATTATCGAGACTATGCTGTAATCCGAGTTTTCGTTAATCCAAGGGTCTCGGCCCCATCTACCTCGAATTATCGAGACTATGCTGTAATCCAAGTTTTCGTTAATCTGAGGGTGTCTCGGTCCCATCTACCTCGAATTATCGAGACTATGCTGTAATCCGAGTTTTCGTTAATCCAAGGGTCACGGTCCCATCTACCTCGAATTATCGAGACTATGCTGTAATCCGAGCTTTCGTTAATCCAAGGGTCTCGGCCCCATCTACCTCGAATTATCGAGACTATGCTGTAATCCGAGCTTTCGTTAATCCAAGGGTTTCGGCCCCATCTACCTCGAATTATCGAGACTGTGCTGTAATCCGAGTTTTCGTTAATCCAAGGGTGTCTCGGTCCCATCTACCTCGAATTATCGAGACTATGCTGTAATCCGAGTTTTCGTTAATCCAAGGGTCACGATCCCATCTACCTCGAATTATCGAGACTATGCTGTAATCCGAGCTTTCGTTAATCCAAGGGTGTCTCGGTCCCATCTACCTCGAATTATCGAGACTATGCTGTAATCCGAGTTTTCGTTAATCCAAGGGTGTCTCGGTCCCATCTACCTCGAATTATCGAGACTATGCTGTAATCCGAGTTTTCGTTAATCCAAGGGTGTCTCGGTCCTATCTACCTCGAATTATCGAGACTATGCTGTAATCCGAGTTTTCGTTAATCCAAAGGTGTCTCGGTCCCATCTACCTCGAATTATCGAGACTATGCTGTAATTATTTTGTTGAGTTATTTAGCTCAATAAAACTAACTCAAAGAAAATTTTTGTGATGAGTTTTTAGTAGAAATCATATATTTCCAAATGAGAAATTTAATGATGAGATTTCATATTTATTTTCAAAAACATTATTCACTTTAATGTGTTTTTTGAGACTTACCCATAACATTCGTCCCATCCTTGTACACAAGCTCTTGTTTCATTACAAAATCTGGAATTGAAGGCTTATCAGCTGTTATGTTTTTGCTTGTAATGACTAATGGTTTTACCTAAAACATATCACCTGTTATATTTTTGCTTGTAATGACTAATGGTTTTACCTAAAACATATCACCTGTTATATTTTTGCTTGTAATGACTAATGGTTTTACCTAAAACATATCACCTGTTATGTTTTTGCTTGTAATGACTAATGGTTTTACCTAAAACATATCACCTGTTATATTTTTGCTTGTAATGACTAATGGTTTTACCTAAAACATATCACCTGTTATATTTTTGCTTGTAATGACTAATGGTTTTACCTAAAACATATCACCTGTTATATTTTTGCTTGTAATGACTAATGGTTTTACCTAAAACATATCACCTGTTATATTTTTGCTTGTAATGACTAATGGTTTTACCTAAAACATATCACCTGTTATATTTTTGCTTGTAATGACTAATGGTTTTACCTAAAACATATCACCTGTTATATTTTTGCTTGTAATGACTAATGGTTTTACCTAAAACATATCACCTGTTATATTTTTGCTTGTAATGACTAATGGTTTTACCTAAAACATATCACCTGTTATATTTTTGTTTGTAATGACTAATGGTTTTACCTAAAACATATCACCTGTTATAATTTTGCTTGTAATGACTAATGGTTTTACCTAAAACATATCACCTGTTATATTTTTGCGTGTAATGACTAATGGTTTTACCTAAAACATATCACCTGTTATATTTTTGCTTGTAATGACTAATGGTTTTACCTAAAACATATCACCTGTTATATTTTTGTTTGTAATGACTAATGGTTTTACCTAAAACATATCACCTGTTATAATTTTGCTTGTAATGACTAATGGTTTTACCTAAAACATATCACCTGTTATATTTTTGCGTGTAATGACTAATGGTTTTACCTAAAACATATCACCTGTTATAATTTTGCTTGTAATGACTAATGGTTTTACCTAAAACATATCACCTGTTATATTTTTGCGTGTAATGACTAATGGTTTTACCTAAAACATATCACCTGTTATATTTTTGCTTGTAATGACTAATGGTTTTACCTAAAACATATCACCTGTTATATTTTTGCTTGTAATGACTAATGGTTTTACCTAAAACATATCACCTGTTATATTTTTGCTTGTAATGACTAATGGTTTTACCTAAAACATATCACCTGTTATATTTTTGCGTGTAATGACTAATGGTTTTACCTAAAACATATCACCTGTTATATTTTTGCGTGTAATGACTAATGGTTTTACCTAAAACATATCACCTGTTATATTTTTGCTTGTAATGACTAATGGTTTTACCTAAAACATATCACCTGTTATATTTTTGCTTGTAATGACTAATGGTTTTACCTAAAACATATCACCTGTTATATTTTTGCTTGTAATGACTAATGGTTTTACCTAAAACATATCACCTGTTATAATTTTGCTTGTAATGACTAATGGTTTTACCTAAAACATATCACCTGTTATATTTTTGCTTGTAATGACTAATGGTTTTACCTAAAACATATCACCTGTTATATTTTTGCTTGTAATGACTAATGGTTTTACCTAAAACATATCACCTGTTATATTTTTGCTTGTAATGACTAATGGTTTTACCTAAAACATATCACCTGTATTATTTTTAGAATACAAATTAATACATAAAAACCCTAATTTTTTAATACGCTATATAATTATCTATTCATCAGGTCTTTATTTAACTCATATTCATCTATTTTTCTAATCTTCATTTTAAATTATAAAACATTATTTGGCAAACGCACTTTATTTGATTATAATGTTTTATCATAATTTAACCCCTTTTCCGTTTATTATATTAAATTTTGAATAAGTATTTAATAAAATTATGATTTGTTCTAAAATTTACTTACCTTACTTAAAAAATCCCCATTTAAAAAAATAATTAGGAGTAATTTGTTTTACCAAATAATGTAACAGATTCCTTGTGAATACATTTTGTATTGTTGTTTATTCAAGTTATTTTGTTCCCAAAATTATGGTTCGCTACTTCAGATAATTTAAAGCAGATTTTATGTAAAATCTTGTGACATTTCTAGCTCAGTCAAACTCGTTCTACTTGACTACCTAGTAATTAGCCCCATCATCTTCTTATTTACAGGTCCTTTCCCCTACCTCTTCTTTCTAGCCATGCCTCTTTCCTACCTGAAGGTACTGGGGAGCACCACCTAGAAGGGGATTTTACTAATCGGCATGGGATTAGGTGGATTTATGAGAGTGCACCCTAAGTAATGCTTAGATAAATAGCACACTCAAAGTTCTTGCGAACGCTTTACTTCTAGATGTCCAATCGCTTTTATTAGCAAACTACTTATACAGCCTTAAACAAAAAAGTTTTATTTAAATTATTATGTATATTTCGATTGTAAAGCAATCATCTTCAGAGAAAATTATTACAAAAAACCCTACATTTGATCTAAGTTACAAACAATGTATATAGACACACGCCATATAGATCGTTACGACTTCGCCACGCCTCTTACAGTATCCCACCAATAAACATTGCGGCAAGGTCATCCTCTCTCCAATCATCCGACCAATACCTTCATAGTAAGATCCGGTCCATCAAATTAACGTGGTTAGGGTGTTTTCGCTACAATATTTGAATTTACAGTTTCATCAGCAATGGTAAAATATTTTACAATAAATAATAATACTACAACTATCTCTTATTTAACGATTATAGTAGAGAGTTCAAGACGGACCGTTTGTCAGAAATATAATAAAATACATTATTAAATTCTGATAAAGGGCCTCTCCGAATTCTCTACTATATTCGTTAGTTAAGAGATAGTTGTAGTATTATTATTTTTTGTAAAATATTTTACTATTACTGATGAAACTGTAAATTCAAATATTGCAGCGTTAACCCCCTAGCTACGTTAAATTGATGAACCGGGTCTTAGAGTGAAGGTATTGGTCGGCTGATTGGAGAGAGGAAAACCTTGCCGTAACGTGATTGGTCGGATACTGTAAGATGCGTAGCGAGGGCGCTAACGGTATGTTTATATATTACATATAACTTAGATCAAATGTAGTTGTTTCCGTAATAATTTCTTCTGAAGATGATTTATTTACAATAGAAATGTGCACAAGGATTTAAATAGAAGGTTTTGGTGGTTAAGAGGTGTTATTTATTTAAAATAGAAAATTACACCACAGTTATTCCGAGTTGTATGTAAGATTAGTACCCGCAGGGGGGTGCGGACTAGCCGCACCTACGAGGGGTTTGGCGTCCCTCGCGGTACCCTAGCCTAACACTACACCACTCACAAAGCACACACACACATACTTACATCTTCTCTTAGGGATATTTGACTGGTCAGAACCGTTGCGCGTTGGGAGTGCTGAAAAGTTCAGAGCGTGACAAACTCTGATCTGGGACGCTGATGTGAGCTTGCTCTGCCGAAGACGTAAGCGCGGTTTCTGGTCTACCAGCCGCTTCGGTCCTTGGTCAGGGAGTGTCCGCGGTGCAGGGTGTCGGAGCCTGTGCACAGTATTACGAGTTCTCGACTGATGCTCATCCAGTCGAGCTAAGGAGTAAAGCTATAGGCCTCAGAGTTCTGAGGGTTGGAAATGATCTTAATGTCATCCATGGGTGTACCCGTTCCTATAGTCTCGCCCGTAACGCTTGACACGATGGTTGGCTTAAAAGATTTATGGATTAAAAAACCTCGTCAAATATGACTAGTTTGAAGAGAACACGCCAGGATTCTCCTGACGATCATAATAACAAGGATTTGAGTAAAAAGTTGATGGTGGCAACGTCACAGACATTGCCATCAGCAAAGTATTTAGTTGTTTCTAGTGCCGAAGAAGGGAAAGATCTTTCCAAAGTTTCTCCTTTCCTGATTAACAAGGCTATTACTGCTTGTGCTGGAGGTCCAGTAGCCTCTATTAAGAAAGTTAGAAACGGAACACTGTTAGTTGCGACTTCCACCGAGAGACAAAGCCGTGCTCTATCAAAAATGACCTCCTTCTTTGACCAGGTCATGGTATCTGTGGCTCCCCACAGATCCTTGAATTACTCAAAGGGGGTCATCACATGTAGGGATTTAATGTACCTTCCAATCGATGAAATTAAGTCCGAACTGTCTTCTCAGTTAGTTACGGACGTTATCCCTATAATGAAAATGGACAAATGAGAAAAAGTAGCAACAGCGTCTTTTATCGTAACCTTTGGAAAGTTGGAAATACCCGAATACTTACATGCAGGTTACCAAAGGATCTCAGTGAGACCATACGTGGCTAACCCTAGGTGCTGCTTTAAGTGTCAGCGTTTTGGGCATATCAGCTCTACCTGTTCGAAGCAGAACGTATGCGGTATATGTAGCGTTGAAGACCATGATGATAAGGAATGTGTTAACTCTCCGAAATGTGCCAACTGTGGTGGAGGCCACCCAGCGCGATCCTAAAACTGTCCTACTTTTAAGGAAGAGAAAGCTATCCTAGGCATTGGCGAAAGACAAGCTGTCGTTTCCAGACAAAAAAAATGTATAGATCTACTCAGCCAAAGGCAGACAGTAAGACTTATGCCGCTACTCTGACCGCTTCCAAATCGTCCTGTAACAACTGTGCCGAGCTGTCGAAAAATATTGAAGTTCTAACTGAACAAGTTTCTCGCCTTTTGTCCTTAGTTACGAATGGCCCTACTTTGAATTTAGTACAACCTGCAGCGACGGATAGTGATTTACCTCTTGTACCAATCCCTTCCACTTGGAGGATTGGAGCACGAAATAAATCATTAAGTGAGCCTTGTGTTTCTGTGCAGAAAACATTGTCAACGGGTAATAAAGCTTTTGTGCAGAAGATGTTGGAAAAAACCAAACCACGTAGACCAGTGTTACGTCAGACCACATCGCAACCGTCGTTACCAGGTATTAGAAAAAATGTTAACAAAGGAGGGAATGTGAAAACCACTCCTCCTAAACCCAAATCTTCCTCAGATTCCATCCCTGATCGGGTGAATATGGAATCTGCAAAATGTAAGCCTGGGACGTCTAAAAACGTCCCAAACAGAAAAGGAAAAAGTACCAATGGGTGTCAGGTCAATCCATTGATAAGTTAATAAATGTCTGCAATTAGCAAGTCAGTGATACAATGGAACGTCAACGGTGTTAGGAGTCACATAGAAGAACTTAAAGTACTCGTGCAAGATGTGTATCCAATGTTTGTATGTCTACAGGAGACACATCTCCATGAATTGCATAGTTTCCATTTAAGGGAGTATTCAGTTTTTAGATCGGACTTCGTTACAGAAGATCGAGCTAGAGGTGGCGTAGCCATCCTAGTCCGTGACTGTATCGATGCTGTTTCTCTAAACTTAATAACTCCTTTACAAGCAGTAGCCGTTTAAACAGCTGTCCCGTATAAAATCACTGTGTGTTGTGTCTACTTGCCACCGCAAGAAAACCTGCATCACAGTGATTTAGTGAATTTGATAAGCCAGTTACCGACTCCGTTCTTATTGGTAGGAGATTCCAATGCCCACCATTTGTCTTGGGGATCTCCGACTAGGAACTCTCGAGGTGTTCTTGTTGAGAGTGTAAGAACGGAACAGGACTTATGTCTGCTAAATGACGGTTCGCCTACTCATTTAGCAGCATCTACTGGTAGATGGACAGCTGTTGACCTATCAATTTGCAGCCCTCAATTAGCTACTAGATGCACATGGTCGGTACTCAATGATTTGTATGGAATTGACCATGTGCCTATTAAGATCAGTTTATGTGACTCCCAACCCTGTTATGCTCGAAATTCCCGTTGGATTTTGTGAAAAGCCAACTGGGACTCCTACTCGAATTACCTTATATCACTTGACATGGATTATATGACACCCATTGATGAAACAATTAATAATTTTACGAAAGCTATTTTAAATGCCGCAGTAGAGACCATTCCCAAAACCTCTGCGCATCCACACCGACGGCCTGTGCCGTGGTGGAACGATGCATGCACAGAAATTCTCCGTTTACGACGAAGAGCGCTAAGTAGATTTAAGCGACACCCAACAAATGGAAACCTCTAGGAATATAAAATACTCCGTGCGAAAGCACGGATGATATTTAGGCTTAGTAGAAAGAACTCTTGGGAACAGTGCATTAGCACAATTAAACGAACAACTCCGTCCTCCACAGTGTGGAGGAAACTAAGATCAGCTTGTGGTACTTCCATTCCGTTACCAGCCATTGCGCTGAAGCAACAGGATGGAAGATTAATCACAAACAGTGATGACATTGCTAATGTACTTGGAACATCATTTTCTAACTTTTCTGCTACTACAGCCTATAATAGATTGTTCCAGATGTATAAACTGAAGGAAGAAGCAATACCGTTTACTGTTGCGTTGTCTGAGGACTCTCCTTTGAACACTTCTTTCTCTATAGGGGAATTGGAGTAAGCTCTTGCATCAACGAAGGATTCTGCACCAGGTCCTGATTCCATTGTGTACTCCATGCAAAAACATCTACCATCATCGGCGAAACTTGTCCTCCTTCGAGTATACAATCGTTTATTCGAGGAGCGCTCTTTCCCCGATGCATGGTTAGAATCGACTGTAATTCCTCTTTTGAAGCCAGGTAAGGACAAAACCAACCCCAGTAGTTACAGGCCTATATCACTTACAAGCGTCTTGTGCAAACTACTGGAGAAGATGGTCAACCGAGGTTTCAGACTAGGGCGATCATCAGTTGACCAATTGGTTTTCTTAGAATCCGCTATTCAAGATGCCTTTCTTTTGCGTCAAACACTCGTTGCTGTTTTCTTATGACCTTGAGAAGGCATATGATATGGCATGGAAAAGAGGAATTCTGAACACTCTGAAATCATGGGGTATACAAGGGAATATCCTAGCATTCATCGCTAACTTTCTTTCTAACAGATCTTTTTGCGTTCGTCTTGGAGGCACATATTCAAATAGTTACAGACAGGAGAATGGTGTACCGCAGGGCAGCGTGCTGAGCGTTACGCTATTTTCCGTTGCAATATATACTATCACCAGTAATATACGATCTCCGGTACACTGTTCCCTTTTTGTGAATGACTTTTGTATATATGTGCCTGCTCGTAGTATGGCAACTGCGGAAAGATCTTTGCAGTTAGCAATATACAGATTAGAGGAATGGTCAAAAACTAAAGGTTTCAAATTCTCTGCTTCGAAGATCCAATGTGTAGCATTTAGTCGTTGTAGGCAACACCAGGAGCCGATCCTTTATCTTGATGGGATTCAGCTTCAAACCACGGATAGTGTTCGATTTTTGGGTCTTTTATTTAATAAAAGACTCTCATGGAGTCCACATGTTCGTGATTTGAAGGTGAGATGCAGCAAGAAATTGGAAATGTTAAGAGTCCTTAGTGGTACGAATTGGGGAGCAGACAGAACTAGTATGCTTCGGTTTTATCGCGCAGTCGTTAGATCGCGCATAGATTATGGCTGTAAA
This sequence comes from Prosapia bicincta, assembly GCA_036971475.1. Lineage (NCBI taxonomy): Eukaryota > Metazoa > Arthropoda > Insecta > Hemiptera > Cercopidae > Prosapia > Prosapia bicincta. Next base: position 541,508 of record JBAIZL010000385.1, on the reverse strand, counting down.
GTCTACACATCTGCACGACCTACAGTTCTGAAAACTCTTGATACCATCCACCACTATGGACTTAGACTTGCTACTGGTGCATTTAGAACTAGCCCAATCCCTAGTCTTCTTGTCGAAGCTGGGGAACCTGCCCTTTCTAGACGATGTCACATGCTACAAATATCTTACATTTCTGGCCTTCGTAGCAAACCTAACCACCCGGCATTTGAAATAGTCTTTAATAACACGCTAAATCAGGTGTACAATACACGTCAACGTCCGACCGCTCCATTTGGCATACGAACGTTAAGAATATTGGATGAGCTTGAGTTGCAACTTCCCACTATGTTTGAACGACAAATGTGCTATCTACCTCCATGGATAATAAAAACGCCGCACTTCGATTTCTCATTGTCCACTTATATAAAACACGATACTCCTGTTGTGGTCTACCACCAGGAATTTTTATCCATTTATAAATCTCACCAACACAGTGAAATTATTTTCACTGATGGACAATTGCGTTGGGTGTGCGTTTTATGCTACTGGATATACCTACACGTACGGATTGTCCTCAGCTTGCAGTGTTTTCACGGCAGAACCTTTTGCCATCTTAAAAGCATTAACTGATATTCGATCTCGAGCTTCCCACTACATTTTGTGTTCTGATTCCAAAAGTGCTCTTCAGGCTCTTCAGGATGTTTTTTCCGTCAACCCTTTAGTTGGGGACATTTTGTGTGTTGTACACAGGCTTCAATTGGGGTGTGTGTGTGGGGGGGGGGGGTAACGTTCTGTTGGGTTCCTGGACACTGCGAAATACTCGGAAACACACAAGCGGATGAAGCGGCTAAGAATGCAACACGTTTGGTGCCCATTACTCAACGAGTTATGGCATCTGATTATGTGTGTTTTGCAAAACATTTAATGCTCGCGGATTGGAATGACGAGTGGCATACCGTGATTCAGAATAAGCTGAGGGAAATTAAAGATACCGCCCGTCCATGGAGGTCTTCAATTCGTTCAAAACGTAGGGAGGAAGTGGTGGTTACACACCTTCGCGTTGGCCACTCTTTTGCAGCTCATGGATATTTGATGCGTCGTGAAGATCCACCAATATGCCAATACTGCGGTGGTATCTTCACAATTAAACATATTTTAGTAGATTGTGTTAGTGTAAGCAATATTCGTGCTCTTTTTAATTTAAAAGGCAGTTTAGAGGTGGTGCTAAGGGACGATGCCTCGGCCATTGACCGAGTCATCGCTTTCTTGCACCACTTTAAAATATTTTTTAAAATTTAATATTTAAAATATATTTATTTTATTTATACATATAATTCTATGTGTTACTTTTATTTATTTAAATTTAATTTATTTTATGTTCTTGTTTTTTGAGATTCATTTATTGGTAAATTGTTACCTATTATTGTTTTACATACTGTTATCATTTATTTACTGTTATATTGTTCTTTGTTGTTATTTTGTTATTTATAGTTTTTTTCTTTAAATTTTTTATTGTTATAGATTTATTG
>JBAIZL010000385.1:480000-535000 GCA_036971475.1 Prosapia bicincta | reverse complement strand
CAACCTCATCATGATTTCTCCAGGGAACGAGACCAGCATTATGGTGCCGTCTGACATTTGAGCCAATCGTCCGAGAAAGCCGAAGATCATGCCAAGCACGACGCCCCCAACAGTCAACACCAGAAGAAGGTTGTCTTTGATCCATTGCACTACCTACAAAGTGAACAAAAAGTTTGTAAGTACACTTATCAATAATTGATATTTATAACTGGCCAATGTAGACAAAGCTTTTGTTGTTTGGACATCATAAATATATGGTCCAAATACGTTAAGGAAAAGGACAATTTGATTGCATATTAATATATTGCGAGAAATAAAGGATAGGCTACGGTCGCGAGTAATGCCCGTTGGTTGCATACTCTCTATTCTACACAGGATTCGCCTCTCCCACGACACACTAGAGGCGGACAGACAAAGTTGCCACTAGCGGATGTAGCGGTCAGCTGTGCTGTTGTAGTGTTTTAATAATGATTTATTATACAGATAATTTTCAATTATGTAACATGTTAAATAATTTAAAAATAATTGAGCATGTTGTATATATTAATATTTAACGTAAAATTGACCAATTAAAAAAGATATTGTTTTGAATTTAAGGAGGGAGCCATATTGAACAACGATAGCCAAAAACGTAATATAATAACGAAGGGACACTGTCTTGGTAAATTTTAATAAGTAGCTTTGTTTGGTTTAATTATGACAAAACCAAGTAAATTTAAATTTTAAAAATAACCCAAATGAGTTCAAGTGATTGGCTTGATAGATTTAGAATTTTATTTCTTGATATATTCCATTAGAACCAAATCAGTAAATATACAAAACCAGTGTGCATCAGACCTAACGTTACTAACAATATGTAAAGTATGTGAAGTTTTTGTGATTATATTGTTTTATTATATCTTTTTAAATAAATCTTTTTAAAACTAAAACGAAAACTTTAACGTAACATATCATTCTTCAGGACGATTTGGACAGACAACGAGTCTGCGTAAGTCAAATAGTTATATAGAATGCTTTTTTTGTAAAGAATTGACCTGGCGAGTCTTTTTAATGGGTAAATAATAGTTTTATATGAACAAAAGTTTTTAAAGTAACTAATCGCATTTAAAACAACCAGGAGCTAAAATAAATAAAACCTCTTGACCAAAAAAACCTTTGACCCAAATCCTTAGGTAGCCTACATTTCGATTGCAAAGCAATCATCTTCAGTAAATATTATTACAAGAAAAAAGACAAAGGTTTGTGGTTAAGAAATTTTATTTATTGAAAATAGAAAAGCACACCACAGATGCTCCCAGATGTTATAGATAACCTGATGCTAGACATTAAAATAATAATTAGACGTAGTGACACTCAACACCAGAAGTCTCCGGGTGTTTCGCATTCGAAATAGGGCTGAATCTACATTTAGGAACTAATGTAAAATATATATACCAGTCACTCAGTAACTCTCCTAAATTTTGTTGAGTGAACCAGTCACTCAATAACTCTCTTACATTTTGTTTAATGAATCAACTCAGTAACCCTCTTAAATTTGGTTGAGTGAATCAGTCACTCAGTAATTATCCTAAATTTGTTTGAGTGAATCAATCACTCAGTAACTCTTCTACATTTTGTTGAGTGAATCAGTCACTCAGTATTTATCCTAAATTTGGTTGATGGAATGAATCACTCAGTAACTCTCCTAAATTTTGTTGAGTGAATCATTCACTCAGTAATTATCCTAAATTTTGTTTGAGTGAATCAGTTACTCAGTAACTCTCCTAAATTTTGTTAAGTGGATCAATAAATTTCTTGAAGTTAGTGAATTAAAAAAAATACAAATTCAATTCTCCTAATTGTAACCGAATTTTTTTATAATATTGTTTTTCTATTTTTAATTTTAGTTATTTTCATTCCATCTAAAGTTTTTAATCTATATTGAACCTCCTTCCAAAGATTAGACGGTTGAAGTTTTTTTTTCAAATAATACAATATTTATACTGAATACAGTGTAAATATTAATTAAAAACTAAAAAAGTACTAGAAAACTAAAGATGAACTGTAAACTCTAACTAATCACCATTTTACTAGATACAGACTAGTTTCGGCGACGATGCTGCCATCATCAGTGATGGACTTATAGCTCACAGCGAACATAAGCTCATCATTAATGGTGGTAACATGTTAGTAAGTGTTTAATATTTATTAAAATGGTGAGTTTCAGTAAATTAATGTAAATTTTGTTATCAGCTAAAGCCTAATTACCGATGTATATTGAGATACAAGACTATGTGACGCACTTACCAGTTCTAGGTGGGTCAGTTCAGGCAGCGGGATTCGAATTACGTGGCTCTTGTGGCCTCCGTCTTTGCTTTCTTCCTGGCTGGGTGCCACATCGCCCCTAAACAAATACTTAGTTGTTAGACTTATTCCTCCACGGTTGTTATTGGAGCCAATTTAATTACTATAGGTACACTCTAGTATATATAGTAACCTTCAATAACTTGGAGCACCCTTAAGTTCATTATTACAACTTACACCTTTAAGAAGTTTGTTATTTATACAAATGAGTGAACGCACTTTTATACCCTAAATATTAATTAAAATTAAATTAAAAGCTTAAAGAGTTATAAAATAATAATAATGACTCCGTCGTGTACCACGCGTCATGGTATAGGAGAGGCAGGGGGAGCTGTCTTACTTGGGGCATGAGGAAGCCAATGTGGCCACCACTACGCTGTAACAGTTCATTATTACCCTGGGCACTCATTGTCACAGTATGAGATGACATGGAGACTATTAAAATTCTTTGGCGTTACTGGGAATCGAATCCAAAGTTTTTCGTTTCGTACCAAAGTGCTCTATCTTAGATATACTTGGCCACGCAGTCACTTAAAATGTATAGTGCAATTAAAAGTACTGATGATGGGTAATAAAATATATGTTGGTACATTTAATGCAGAATACATAGATTTTAATTTCAGAAATTTTTATAAAACTATATGATCGGTGCCTTTCAACAATGTAACATATTGATATGTTATCATGAGCTAAGTAGGCTGTCACAGCTAAGTCAACACTCACTTTATGCAAATAGTTGTTGCGAGTGCATGTATGTACAGTAATAAATACATATTTAACAATATAATATCATATACAAGTATGACGAGATTTGTTTATATATATATATATATATATATATATATATATATATATATATATATATATATATATATAAACACACAGACACAGACACACACACACACACACACACACATACATATTTTTAAGGAAAACGTTTATTGAAATATAGGTAATAAAGTATAAGGATTATGTGAACACACTTTTGTGTGCAAACCAAGCTTAAATAGTGGAACTTAAGTAAATCTGTAGTCAACTGATTAGTTTGTGGGAATCAAGGAACGAACATTTAAATTTGTAGGGGAATTCAAATGTGAACTCCAAGAGAGAATATAGTAGAAAGGTAAATTAAAGAGGTGCAAAACCCACGAAGGCAAGGCGGGCAGTCCCTAAAGTAGCCCTTTTTCGAAAAATACATATTTTCCAAAACTAAGTTCGTAGAAAAACGCAGAGAATTTTTGTTAGGCCAAAACCTCATACGGAAAACATGCTAGGATTGGGAGAAACAAGAAAATGGACAAGACAGAAAGAAAGGGAGGCCATGCGAGAATATGAGTGGAGGAGGGAGGGGTTCAAGTTGTGCGAGCCGGAGAGTACAGAGGACCTGGGAGCCAAGGACGGAAGAGGTGGTATCGGGAAGTCATGAGAGGTACACGATCCGAAGGAGCCACATTCGATCTACTAAGAAAGAAACCTCCGCCATCTTAGAATCCTAGTGGACTTCGCCGGATCCGAGCCAGTGAAGGAGCCACATTCGATCGATCAAGAAAGAAACCTCCGCCATCTTAGAATCCTAGTGGACTTCGCCGGATCCGAACCAGTGAAGGAGCCACATTCGATCTACTAAGAAAGAAACCTCCGCCATCTTAGAATCCTAGTGGACCTCGCCGGATCCGAGCCAGTGAAGGAGCCACATTCGATCTACTAAGAAAGAAACCTCCGCCATCTTAGAATCCTAGTGGACCTCGCCGGATCCAAGCCAGTGAAGGAGCCACATTCGATCGATCAAGAAAGAAACCTCCGCCATCTTAGAATCCTAGTGGACCTCGCCGGATCCGAGACAGTGCACGGAAACTCTAAAGGCTTATTCAAGCTTATTAAATTCTACCTAAGTACAATTCAACTAATTATTTAAAACTAATTAAAAAAAAATTAAATTTTTAAAACCTAGAATGTCGATTCCGGAAACATTCATAGTAATAAAAATTATAAAATGCACACACATGACAATAACTTCACGCCTAGAGGTAATAAACTGTATGTTGTTGGTTAACATTATACTAGACTTGAAAGTGTCCCTTTCTGTTGTCTTACTGCTGACCTTAAGCTAGCTGGAATACAATAACTTATTATATAATTTATTTAAGACTTGAATCTTGTGGATTTATTGCTGCTGTTCGAGTTAGCGCTCGAAGTTTCAATTTGCTTTGACCTACCTAACAGCTGTACCGTGACGTATTGGTCACTTGATCTCTGACCCGCTAATCGATATCCGAAAACTATTGATTTTCTTGGATGAACTCTATGCACCCCCACTCCCTTCTTTTTTTTCTACGTTAATTTCCGCTTCAACACAAAGTAGAATCGTTCTGACCCTCGAATAGTGCAGTCCTACGTTAAACCTCGTAGCCTATTCCGCATGGCTTTTGTTTCAGACAATTTAAAGTACCGCTTTCGTTCGTTAATTGTGCTTAAGGTGCGGACCGCGTTAATGAACTTTTAATGAACATTTTAACTGTATATTGTCGCCGTGTTAGTAAAAGTGTCGCCCGATTTCGCCGGTTGCGCAATCTTAGTGCGTGTACTCGCGGCAATAAACTAAGTGCTTTGTAAGCTTAACTTTTACGTTTACTCATAATTTCAATTGAGTTTTTTTAGTTGCGTGATCGCCTTCAAGAATTCTACGCTGCCTAAGACGACCACAGTACTGTGGAGACTTCACCTCGATTCCAACGTTGCATCACTTCTTACCTAGGGTAAGTGCGTAGTTAAGGAATATGAACAATTTATAATTTATTTGTATTAAATTCAGTGTCGTTGCGTTTTTATTGTTAAATGACTCGGTTTTGCTCAGAACTGTGTTTAAACTTGCTATGTTAAATATTAACGTAAATTACGCAATCCAGAGTAACCTTGTTAACAATAGGGCTTACCGCACCTCGTGGTTTTAATTCTAACCTTTTTAATCTACGGATTAAACATTGGTCCCCACTGGGCCGGATTATTTGAATTATTTCAGTGACCTAGGGTTTTTCTTTAAATTTCACGATAATTGTATTAGTGACCACGTGGTTCCTTTGTAACCAAATTAAACATTTGTTGAGTTATTTCAGCGATAAAAATTTATAAATTTTTAAAATTTTAAAGCTGTGACTAACGTAAGCATGTGCTTACCGCGACGTGGAGAAATGTGCGTCACATCGATACAGGAAAATGGTAACGATAATTACCGGTGCCACATTGCGCAATAAGCCACGTGGCTCATAGTTGCACGATTACGAGCAAGGAAGTGTTTATGCTTGCTACGACTTACAAATTTTATACAGTCCACTTTATTATCGCGTTTGAACTTATAGTGAGGTTTTTAATTTCAATTGTTTGTGGTTTTGAAATTTATTAAAATGGAAATTAATACGGAGTATTATTTGTCTAAATTGAGAGATATTGTAGGCGAGCTGGAACAAGTGAAAAATGTGCTTAACGATAAAGAAATACCAGAAGGCCTCGCACGGGAAATTCGACGAATTCAATCTAATTTTATCGAAACTTATGAGATATTAGAGAAAACGTTCGCCAGTCAAGTTGCCGATCTTGCTGAAAATGCCTTTAAAATTAAAAAGCAATTTCAGGACACGTATTTGCCAATGTTGGCTAAATATCCGAACATTATTAAGACCGAGGTGAAGTTAACCTCGCAGGTCAACCCCGGCACAAGTTCGCCTCACTTACCTAACCTTACAATGCCTAGCTTTTCAGGCAATAGTAATGAATGGATTGACTTTATAACAATGTTTGACTCAATGGTGCATTGCAATAGCAATATTAATGCCATACAGAAATTTCAGTATTTAAAGTCAGCGCTTAAAGGAGACGCTTTAGCCATTGTTACGGGACTTACAATATCTGAGCATAATTATGATATCGCATATCAAGCCTTACGCAATCGTTATGCTAACCCTCGCCGTTTAGCCGATCATTATTTTCAAATCATTAAAGACTTTAAGCCTATTAAGAACGCGTCTCAGAGTGAACTTAACCGATTTTTAACCGCACATTCAAATGCTGTGTGCGCACTAAAGGCTGTCCAGTTAGACGACTTAGCGGACTTCTTACTTTTTCAAATGTCTGTTGGTAACTTAGATGCACAGACTCGACTTAACTTTGAAACCAGATTGGGAACAAATCAAATGCCCACGTACAGACTTTTAAATGATTTCGTCACTGAGCAGGCTAGGGCAATGGAGTTGCTCAATCAACCCTCTGCCGCGACTGCAGTTAACTCAAGATTAGGTCAGCAACCTCGAGTGATGGTCTCTGCGTTGAATGACTCAAATAACAGCGGTGCCCCTAATTTAAATATTGACCATGTCGAAGCTAACCTCGAAGCTGAACATAGTCCAATGGTCCAGCCGTCGACGTCTTATGTTAGTACGGCTACGTCTCAAATGCTACCACGCACTTATGCGCCCAGACCTGTGATGCAGAGCCCCATACGGCCGTCTGCAGGAGGGAGACAAGGAAATGTGCCGCCAATTATGAACGCGCCTAGGCTTTCAGTTTTCCGACATCGGTTGCCACCGCTTCACATGGCTCAAGCCAACATATCAACCACTCATACTGGGATGTGTTATTATTGCGGCTCAAACCATAATGTTTTTAATTGCCAGTCGTTTCTGGAATTAACTGTGTCCGAACGTAAAAGTGCCATTGTAAAATTACGACGTTGTTTTAACTGTCTTGGATCACACTTTCAGTCCAAATGTAAATCTATGAAACAGTGTAAACATTGTGGAGAGTCACACCACACATTGTTACACGACAACTCTCCTGCACAACAATGACTAGTTTCACCGCGACACCCTCGTTCAACAGCCAGACCCGACCTCGCTACTCAATCGCTACCGCATGCTCTTTCTTGTAATATTGAAGCTTCTCTCGCCCTGTTAGGCACCGCGCAGGTCATCATTCAGGACCAATTTGGCCGACCGCTTCCATTTAGAGCACTTATAGATCCAGGCAGTCAAATCTCTGTCATAACTAAGCATGCGAGCACTCTGTTGAATTTACCCGCTTGGAAATCAAATCTTTCTTTGATTGGTGTCGTGGAAGTTGAGGAAGTCGCACCAGCAAATCACCTCAGCCCTGAAGATCAACTGTGTGAAGAACTGTTCGCAACCACTACTGATCGTGACGCAACGGGAAGATACATCGTAGCACTTCCATTTAAGCCGGAAGCTATCTCGCTTAAGTCTAACCGTAACACTGTTCTTGCGAGTTATCATGCGTTAGAAAGACGTTTAAGCCGCCAGCCTGAGGTAGCCATACAATATCATCAGTTTATGGCCGAGTATATCGCTCTAGGGCACATGTACCCTGCCCTCAAGGCTTCTGACTATCTTATTCCGCACCATTGCGTATTTAAGACCACCAGCTCTACTACTAAGCTTAGAGTGGTATTTAACGCGTCGTCACCCGATTGCCACGCAAACACTCTGAATCAGCAAATGTTATCCGGTCCTAAACTGCAAAAGGACTTGGCTAATTTAATCATATCTTTCCGTTTATATACCTACGCTGTCTGCACCGACATCAAGATGATGTACCGTCAAATTTTGGTCCGACCTGAGGATCGTTCTTACCAACATATACTTTACCGTGCTTCACCTCAATCTCCGTTAACTGAGTATGAACTTGCTACGGTCACCTATGGCCTAACCCCTTCCGCTTACTTAGCTTTGCGAACGCTTGAACAACTAGTAAAGGATGAAGGAACCCGCTATCCTACAGCCTCCGAAGCAATCCTTCATCAGACCTACGTAGATGACGTCGTCGCTGGAGCCGACACGCCTGAGGCCGCTAAGACGCTAATACAAGAACTTATTGACATTTTCGCTCGCGCCGGCCTGGAACTCAGAAAATGGTCGTCGAATGAACCCTCGCTACTCGCAACGCTACCTTCCTCTCACTTGGAAAATCCGCTGTTGTTTCAGGACGAATCCGCTGCAATTAAAATATTGGGTTTGCAATGGAACCCCTCGTCAGACTCGTTCTCGTATCAAACTCAAACTTTTACGCTGGTGCCTACCAAACGCACCATCTTATCCTGCGTCGCTCGCACTTTTGACCCGCTTGGCTTCTTAACGCCTATTACCTTTTGGATTAAGGCTTTTCTTAAACGCTTGTGGTTGGAGAAACTGGACTGGGACCAGCCTCTGCCAACCCCTCTACTCGATCAATGGGACAGCTTCCTTGTCCATTTCGCTTGTTTGTCCGATATTCAAATTCCTCGCCATGTAGGCACGCGATCAGCCAGTCATCGCATCGTTGGGTTTTGTGATGGTTCCGAGGCAGGCTATGCTGCTTCTATCTATTTGAGATCTGAGCTTAACGGGTCCGTCAACGTCAGCCTGTTGAAAGCTAAAAGTAAGGTAGCCCCTGTTAAATTACTTACCATACCTCGTTTGGAACTTTGCGGCGCAGTACTGCTAGCTAAGTTATACAAATCAATTCAACCAGCTCTTGATTTCATTCCAATCGCTAACACTCTCTTCTTTACTGATTCTGAGATAGTACTTCATTGGGTTCAGACCCCGCCTCATCAATTGAAAACTTTCGTAGCTAACCGCATCACTGAGATTGTGTCAATCACCTCCATGGATCATTGGTTTCATGTCTCGACTCTTGATAACCCCGCAGACGTCGCGTCTCGCGGTTGTTTGCCTGATCAACTTGCTACACACCCGCTCTGGTGGCATGGACCTCCTTGGTTATTACATTGTCCTACCACTTGGAATCTGTCTAGGCCTAAAGGCACTAACCCGGATCAGACGGAAACAAAGGTTGAGGCTAAGGTTAATTGTACCGCTGTGCAAGAGCCCAACCGTCTCATGGAAATCATTGAACAGCATTCGAGCTTAACTACTCTTCATCATGTCTTCGCGTACGTATTACGATTCATCGACCACTGTCGCAACAAGAGCCTGGCGATCGGCCATCATCACAACACACGCTATAAGGCCAAAGCAGCCTCAGTTAAACCTACGCTACGACCGCTGTCAGTACAGGAGTTGGATAACGCAAAAGCTGTATGCGTTAAGCTGGTACAAACCTCTGTCTTCAGTGAAGCTCTGCAAAAGCTTCAAGCTGGTAAACGCGTCAACGACCATTTACGCAACCTAACACCATTCATCGACGCCCATGGTCTACTCAGGGTGGGCGGTAGACTTGATCATTCGTCTCTTAGTTACGATTCTAAACACCCGCTTCTGTTACCAAAGCGCCATCATTACGTTGACCTCATCTGTGACCATTATCACAAGCTGGCCTTGCATGCCGGACCGCGTACCACTCAAGCCTTGATCAACAGTGAATTTTGGGTCATAGCTCTGCGATCATTACTTCGCCAACGCATCCATGCGTGTATTCGATGTTTCCGCATGCAAACTAAACCACGCCAGCCCATGATGGCACCTTTGCCCTCATCAAGAGTTACGCCGTCTCCACCTTTCTATAGAGTCGGAGTAGATTTCGCTGGACCTTTTGACACAAAGGCCAACCATTTGCGCACCTCCAAGCTATTGAAAGCTTACCTCTGCTTATTTGTATGTATGACTACTAAAGCAGTTCATTTGGAATTGGTGACCGACTTATCTACTGATGCCTTCCTCGCCGCATTACACCGCTTCACCGCTAGACGAGGTTTACCTTCAGAAATTTATTCCGATAACGGCACGAATTTTACTGGCGCTGCTAACCGACTTAACGATGTCTACAAGTTTCTGGACCGCTCTAGCTCACTTATTGAACGCAAGCTAGCTGACCAACGCATCAGTTGGCATTTCAACCCTCCGGCTGCCCCTCATTTTGGAGGACTTTGGGAAGCCGCTGTCAAATCCGCTAAGTTGTTATTGCGACGCACTGTAGGCAACACCACCCTCACCGCTGAAGAGCTATCTACTCTGTTCATCCGGATATAAGCCATTTTGAACAGTCGTCCTATTTTCGAAGTTTCGCCAGACCCCAGTGAAGGAGCGTCCTTTCTCACTCCTGGACACTTTCTGATTGGCCGTCCACTACTGTCACTTCCCGAAGAATGTTATACTGAGCCTCCGCTTAAATCTCGATGGTCTATGCTCCAACAGATGTCCAACCGCTTTTGGAAAATTTGGTCCACTCAGTATCTACACACTCAGATTCAACGACACAAGTGGAATAAGGACTCGACGCCACTCAAGGAAAATCAACTCGTCTTCATAACTGGAGAACACTCAAGCCCCCTTCATTGGCCTATGGGAAGGATCATCAGTCTGCATCCTGGACAGGACCACGTCTCTAGAGTAGCCACAATCCAGACCGCTCACGGACAGCTGAGACGACCAGTCAACAAGCTCGTCGGCTTTCCGCATCATCCTTAGTTTTCACCGCTTTTATACAGCCTCTTTCTTCGGCGCTCTTGCCCCCGTTGTTTCTTTTGGTTGTCTTCGTTTTCCCTACCACTTTCTTCTTCGGCACCCTCGGGTCCCGGTGCTTTATGGTTCTTCGCCCCCCACCCACCTGGCGGATTAAAAACATTCGTTTTGGTGGGCGGTATGTTCGAGTTAGCGCTCGAAGTTTCAATTTGCTTTGACCTACCTAACAGCTGTACCGTGACGTATTGGTCACGTGATCTCTGACCCGCTAATCGATATCCGAAAACTATTGATTTTCTTGGATGAACTCTATGCACCCCCACTCCCTTCTTTTTTTTCTACGTTAATTTCCGCTTCAACACAAAGTAGAATCGTTCTGACCCTCGAATAGTGCAGTCCTACGTTAAACCTCGTAGCCTATTCCGCATGGCTTTTGTTTCAGACAATTTAAAGTACCGCTTTCGTTCGTTAATTGTGCTTAAGGTGCGGACCGCGTTAATGAACTTTTAATGAACATTTTAACTGTATATTGTCGCCGTGTTAGTAAAAGTGTCGCCCGATTTCGCCGGTTGCGCAATCTTAGTGCGTGTACTCGCGGCAATAAACTAAGTGCTTTGTAAGCTTAACTTTTACGTTTACTCATAATTTCAATTGAGTTTTTTTAGTTGCGTGATCGCCTTCAAGAATTCTACGCTGCCTAAGACGACCACAGTACTGTGGAGACTTCACCTCGATTCCAACGTTGCATCACTTCTTACCTAGGGTAAGTGCGTAGTTAAGGAATATGAACAATTTATAATTTATTTGTATTAAATTCAGTGTCGTTGCGTTTTTATTGTTAAATGACTCGGTTTTGCTCAGAACTGTGTTTAAACTTGCTATGTTAAATATTAACGTAAATTACGCAATCCAGAGTAACCTTGTTAACAATAGGGCTTACCGCACCTCGTGGTTTTAATTCTAACCTTTTTAATCTGCGGATTAAACAGCTGCTATTGGCAATAAATATATCGAACTCAGTAAAATGTAAAGTCAATAAAATTCAATTAAATAGGTTTTTTGTGTAAAGTATAGAATTCTGATCTTTTACTAAATTTAATCTGTTTAAAATAAAGATTTTGGGCTCTTAATAATAATTTATAAATTTATTTTTTATCATTGTTAATAATTATAATGTTTATGGTTAGGGTTTATAAGTTAGGAATTAATTAGATTTGATTCTAAATTATTATTTTAAAAAATAATTCTATTTATAACATACTCTCTCTCTCTCTCTCTCTCTCTCTCTATATATATATATATATATATATATATATATATATATATATATATATATATATATATATATATACAATAAAATGTATATAAATGTATATATTATATAATATATGTTTTCTTGTGTAATTATAAAAAACAACTAACGTTATTCAATTACGTGAATTATTTATTAGTTATGCATTGGATTATTATTAATTATTATACATATTGCAACATTTTTCAGATTATATTTATACAAATATTCTGGCTGTAGTGGAAACAAGTGAGCAAGAGAATATTATAATATATCTTCAATATTGTTTTGCAAAAGCTTTAAAAATCCTTTGCAGATGTAATTTGTTTATTTTACATATGTGTAACTTAGTGTCCTTAAAGTGCTATGAATGTTTCGTTGGCGTGCGTGTGTGTAGTTGGCATTTGGCCAGGAAGGGTCGATCCATTGTTAGCTTCCGAAGCAGGATGGAACAATGATGCTAGCATAGTGACGGGTAATCAGTCGGGGCTTTCCTACTATCTTCCAAATCAGTCGGGGCTTTCCTACTATCTTCCAAATCAGTCGGGGCTTTCCTACTATCTTCCAATCTCAAAATAAATATAACGTTAAAAATATATCAGTGTTAGACCTAAGACCAGGCGCCATGGGATCTTCAGAGGTTGCTATCATGCCTCAATTATTTATTGCCAGTATTTATTGCCTCTATACCTTGAATAATTATTCAAGAAGCATTATCAGTTTTTCGTTCAATTTACCATTGTCTTTATAATACTATGTTGTCCATTGTGGTTATCAAAAAAACATAGTTTACCATTATTGTATTGAAAAGCATACCTAAAAGATAGAATCAAATTATACGACCTAGTACATGGTTCAGATCCATAGCATGAAATCAGAAATAGGAACAATTTTATTTACTTCTTGACCACAATTTTACTTCCAGATGTAAAATATTGCTTATTCAGTGTTTTAAAATTCCTTCCTAGTTCACACTCTTTATATATATATATATATATATATATATATATATATATATATATATATATATATATATATATATTAGCTTTGTAACACTGTTTTCTTGTATTTACGTATCACTTTCACTATATGTACTTAAACAAGAATCTTACTTGGTATTTATGCGAGTTAACTTTCAAAGATTGGTAGTATCTCCATCATCAAGCATCACTGACCGGGGGTTGTAGTAGACTGCGAGTTGTGTGGAATTTCCGTTGTCACAAGGTGTGGTGTACCGTTATGTTCTATTTTCGGATTCACTGCACTGTGGGAGTCTTTTAAGTTTGTCTTGGGGTTAATTTTGTCTATTAGGTTGAATAATTTATCGTTTTTTGATTTTATTTGTATTTGTTCGTTTATGGTATTATTTTTATGTTTATAAATTTGTAGTTGTTCCCAAATTGTCATTTTGAGGCCTTTTTGTACTTTTTTTTTATTATGTGTACGTTTTTTAATGCGGGAAATGTGTGTTGGTTTTTGATGGCGTGTGTGGCTAAGTTTGAGTTATAAGTTTCAGGTTTGATGTATGCATTGAGGTGTTCTTGGTATCTGTCTTTTAATTTCTAATTTGTTTGGCCTATGTATATTTTATTACAGTCTGGGCATTCGATTTTGTATATTCCGTTATTAAGTGTGGGACATATTTTTTCCGGTTGGTTTATTTTATTGACTATGTTTCCTGTGTTTTTGTAAGTTAAGTTAACATTATTATTTTTTAGTGTTTTAGTTATTCCTTTTATGTGGTTCACATTCACAGGGTACATCTAATCAAGTTCAAATACATTTCTTTTAACCTATAGTGGATGACAATTGATGTTAATACAGTTGAAATATTTATTCATTATTAAACTATAAAAACGTGAGAGTCCAGGTCAGATTCGGACTGAGTATTTTCATGTTCCAAGTCTAGCACTTTGGTACTGAGCCAACTTCCCATTGCTAGAAATCGATATGTCAAAGATGTATATGAATTTTTCTTCCCCCCCCATCTGGCTGTCGTCGAAACCTTAATTGCACAACCTTAAATTGTTGCCATGGTTACCTTACAATATTATAAATACTGGTCTAGGATTAAAAATGAATGAAAAGAATAAAATAAATAAACAAACCCGTATCGAACCTTGCTTCACAGACTACCTTGGAAAAGGGAGGCGAAAAGAAACTACAACACAATGCAAGCAAGGAAGAAAGTGTATAAATATTAACAAAGAAAAATAATAGTCCAATACCATACATAGAAAGGAAAATGAAAAATTGGAAGGAAATTTGCTTTTTATTTTACCACATTACATAGACATATCTATGTAGGCTACATATTTATATTAATTGTAATTATAAAATAAAGAGAAACTAAAATAAAATTTTCTTTAACGAATTAGGTACGAATTAACTTTAAGAAATGTTTTTTTAATAACTTGTTTACCAGATACTTTTCTGTTTCTCCTAACGGAGATATCTTGCTGAGATATGTGTTAGTAACAAGAGATTCAACTACGTAGCAAAGGTTTTGGTTTCGCGGGTTGCCTGTTGTATTATGTATATAATAGGCATTCGATTGACAGTTAATACATCTAATTAGGATCCATTTCAAGTGGTTTCTCTCACTTCAATAGATTTAATTTTAAAGCTAGACCGCTGAGAAGCGTGTTTGTTATTAAGTTTCTCCTGACATCGACAGGTGGTTGGTATTCTTGAAACTTGGTGTATAAATTTACAAAAAATGTCTTTTATTAAATACGTTTTATTAAATGTCAGTCTACTAGATCTGAATTGAAAAATCTTAAAAACTAAAAATTAAAGAGCTTTTAAAATCAATTTTCATTTTTTTAACAACAGCTTAGATTAATAAGAGTGATGAAGGGGGATTAAGGATTAACACAAATAATGTCATGAAGTAAGAAAGTACTTTGATCATGGGCGCCCGTTCCCGGAGGCAAGGAGGTTCGCTTACCTACGCAAAATATCCAGGTGTCTCTTATAGACCAGTGGATTTTTCGAGAGTTATTTTAACATTGGTGAATTATAGAACATAACTTAAAACTAAAACTTATTCACAGTAAAATTTCAAAAATTCGAGATATTTCGAGCTTAATCCGTATAATTCGAGCCTATTTCTACTTGATCTTATTTATTCTATTTGAAAGGAAATGAGTGGGACGTCCAAGTAATGTTTTAGCCATAAGGACAGTGAATCGGGCTTTCAAGAAATATTTATATCAAAATGTAATGCAAAGGAAATGAGCCAGGCTTCCAAGAAATGTTAATATCAATACGGTATTTGTTTCCTCCCCATTCTGTTGTAGTT
The DNA here is from genome assembly GCA_036971475.1 of Prosapia bicincta. NCBI lineage: Eukaryota > Metazoa > Arthropoda > Insecta > Hemiptera > Cercopidae > Prosapia > Prosapia bicincta. The sequence continues at coordinate 519,654 of JBAIZL010000385.1, read as the reverse complement.
ATGCTGTCGCTCATGCTCGCGGTTATGTTGTATTTGAATGTCCGTATCCCCGTTTCAGTTATGTTTAGATGACAGAAGCTCAATGGGCCATAAATATATTTTTTTATTTACGCTGTAAGTTTTGACAGTCCACAAATATCCATGCACAAATGTATAGTTTTGTGCAGAACATATCGGATAAAAAATCTCTTAAAGCAAACAAACCAATCAAACAACGACGCCACTCATGATTAGCTGGACTGGTCTTTATTCCCACTATAAATATATTTTTTTATTTACGCTGTAAGTTTTGACAGTCGACAAATATCCCTGAACAAATGTCTAGTCTTGTGCATGACATCGGAAAAAAATCTCTTAAAGCAAACAAACCAATCAAACAATGACGACACTCATGATTAGGTGGATTGGTCTTTATTCCCGCTATTAATAAATCTGGATATGAGACATTGATCTGGATATGAGAGTATTTACTTTATTAGGGTTCATTAGAAGACTTATTTTCCTAATGGTCAGGAACTTTTTCCGTGTAGTTAGAGTTTACTGTAATCGTAGGGGGTCTTGAATTATTGAGACTCTACTCATATAAAAAATGTGGGTTCTCCATGAGTAATAACATAATATTGGTTTTTAATAAAAAGTACGAGTAATTATATTATTGTGTTTATTTTCTGTGTACATTAAGTGGCTTAGTACCTTATAAGCAGTAATAGGTTAAACAGGCTTAGGTCTTGAATTTTTAGCTGGTTAATTATATCCCGCAATGCCTTGACATTCAGCCCCCCTACAAACGTTCATGTGGAACCCATGACTGTAATGTTATGTGCTGAAAGTATATAAAGTCAAACTTGAAAACTCTAGAAGTAAAAATTATGTTATATGCTATTTAAATTATGTTGAAAGCTATATAAATTATGTTGAAAGCTATATAAATTATGTTGAATGCTATTTAAATTATGTTGAATGCTATTTAAATTATGTTGAAAGCTATATAAATTATGTTTAATGCTATTTAAACTATGTTGAATGCTATTTAAATTATGTTGAATGCTATTTAAATTATGTTGAAAGCTATATAAATTATGTTGAATGCTATTTAAATTATGTTTAATGCTATTTAAATTATGTTTAATGCTATTTAAATTATGTTGAATGCTATTTAAATTATGTTGAATGCTATTTAAATTATGTTGAAAGCTATATAAATTATGTTGAAAGCTATATAAATTATGTTGAATGCTATTTAAATTATGTTAAATGCTATTTAAATTATGTTGAAAGCTATATAAATTATGTTTAATGCTATTTAAACTATGTTGAATGCTATTTAAATTATGTTGAATGCTATTTAAATTATGTTGAAAGCTATATAAATTATGTTTAATGCTATTTAAATTATGTTGAGTGCTATTTAAATTATGTTGAAAGCTATATAAATTATGTTGAAGCTATATAAATTATGTTTAATGCTATTTAAATTATGTTGAATGCTATTTAAATTATGTTGAATGCTATTTAAATTTTGATAAATATACTACAATGCTTATGCTTAGAAGAACAAAAATCATATTTTACCTCTCTAAAATGTTTCAATGAAGTGTAACTGAGATTTTCATCAAGTTTTCACCCCCTGTAGCTTCCTAACAAAGCAATATTAAATCAAATCGATGACGAAATGATTCTACATAAAAGGAAAACAAGAAATAAACAGTTGTTCTCAAAATTCGAAAGGTTTCATCTTACTGAAGCCCCACACAGGTCTGTAATTACTGCATAAAAGCTATCGGGAGTGAAAAAACCAATAACCAATTTAATTGTCCATTAGATGGAAAATGTAATAAGAGCAGGGAAAGAGGTAAGAGCAAAAGGGGAAAAGGGAGGAAGGAGGCAGTTGCCATGGTTACGACGCCTTGAGACAAGCTCTTAGTGAGCAGTGGTTTGGAAACGTTTTAAGCATGCATCTCCTTGTCACTCACTTTCAGCCATCACAGTATTGTTGACGCTATTCCATTGTTTGTTTACATGACGTCACAGCAAAACCTATCTTTTAATTTAATGTTCGCGTTGTCGCTTACAAAATCACCATGTCTGCTGGAATAACTGCTGAATGCTTTGAGATATATTAAACAACAACTTACCTATTATTTACAAGTAACAAGTAATATGAACAAACAATTTAAAGTCAATTCCTACTTAGGTCAACAAAGAAAAAAAATAATTTAGTTACCTTTTATTAAATAATTACAATTAATATAAATAGGGAAACATAATCTATGCGTTAAAGCAGCTGTTCCACCACATAACCTATAATATAAAATCAGCTGTTTTGTAAAATCTTATGTTATCACTTATTTCAATCCAAATGGGACGATATAACAATATTATATAACTTGTCTGCATACTAACACACAAGTTTGTAGGGGGTCTGTATACTGACACACAAGTTTGTAGGGGGTCTGTATACTGACACACAAGTTTGTAGGGGGTCTGTATACTGACACACAAGTTTGTAGGGGGTCTGTATACTGACACACAAGTTTGTAGGGGGTCTGTATACTGACACACAAGTTTGTAGGGGGTCTGTATACTGACACACAAGTTTGTAGGGGATCTGTATACTGACACACAAGTTTGTAGGGGGTCTGTATACTGACACACAAGTTTGTAGGGGGTCTGTATACTGACACACAAGTTTGTAGGGGGTCTGTATACTGACACACAAGTTTGTAGGGGGTCTGTATACTGACACACAAGTTGGTAGGGGGTCTGTATACTGACACACAAGTTTGTAGGGGGTCTGTATACTGACACACAAGTTTGTAGGGGGTCTGTATACTGACACACAAGTTTGTAGGGGGTCTGTATACTGACACACAAGTTTGTAGGGGGTCTGTATACTGACACACAAGTTTGTAGGGGGTCTGTATACTGACACACAAGTTTGTAGGGGGTCTGTATACTGACACACAAGTTTGTAGGGGGTCTGTATACTGACACACAAGTTTGTAGGGGGTCTGTATACTGACACATAAGTTTGTAGGGGGTCTGCATACTAACACACAAGTTTGTTGGGGGTCTGTATACTGACACACAAGTTTTTGGGGGTCTGTATACTGACACACAAGTTTGTAGGGGGTCTGCATACTAACACACAAGTTTGTAGGGGGTCTGCATACTAACACACAAGTTTGTAGGGGGTCTGCATACTAACACACAAGTTTGTAGGGGGGTCTGCATACTAACACACAAGTTTGTAGGGGGGTCTGCATACTAACACACAAGTTTGTAGGGGGTCTGCATACTAACACACAAGTTTGTAGGGGGGTCTGCATACTAACACACAAGTTTGTAGGGGGTCTGCATACTGACACACAAGTTTGTAGGGGGTCTGCATACTGACACACAAGTTTGTAGGGGGGTCTGCATACTAACACACAAGTTTGTAGGGGGTCTGCATACTAACACAAAAGTTTGTAGGGGGTCTGCATACTAACACACAAGTTTGTAGGGGGGTCTGCATACTAACACACAAGTTTGTAGGGGGGTCTGCATACTAACACACAAGTTTGTAGGGGGTCTGCATACTAACACACAAGTTTGTAGGGGGGTCTGCATACTAACACACAAGTTTGTAGGGGGTCTGCATACTAACACACAAGTTTGTAGGGGTCTGCATACTAACACACAAGTTTGTAGGGGGGTCTGCATACTGACACACAAGTTTGTAGGGGGGTCTGCATACTGACACACAAGTTTGTAGGGGGGTCTGCATACTAACACACAAGTTTGTAGGGGGTCTGCATACTAACACACAAGTTTATAGGGGGTCTGCATACTAACACACAAGTTTGTAGGGGGGTCTGCATACTGACACACAAGTTTGAAGGGGGGTCTGCATACTAACACACAGGTTTGTAGGGGGTCTGCATACTAACACACAAGTTTGTAGGGGTCTGCATACTGACACACAAGTTTGTAAGGGGTCTGCATACTAACACACAAGTTTGTAGGGGGTCTGCATACTGACACACAAGTTTGTAGGGGGTCTGCATACTGACACACAAGTTTGTAGGGGGTCTGCATACTAACACACAAGTTTGTAGGGGGTCTGCATACTAACACACAAGTTTGTAGGGGGTCTGCATACTAACACACAAGTTTGTAGGGGGGTCTGCATACTGACACACAAGTTTGTAGGGGGGTCTGCATACTAACACACAAGTTTGTAGGGGGTCTGCATACTAACACACAAGTTTGTAGGGGGTCTGCATACTAACACACAAGTTTGTAGGGGGGTCTGCATACTAACACACAAGTTTGTAGGGGGTCTGCATACTGACACACAAGTTTGTAGGGGTCTGCATACTGACACACAAGTTTGTAAGGGGTCTGCGTACTAACACACAAGTTTGTAGGGGGTCTGCATACTGACACACAAGTTTGTAGGGGGGTCTGCATACTAACACACAAGTTTGTAGGGGGTCTGCATACTAACACACAAGTTTGTAGGGCTTTGCATACTAACACACAAGTTTGTAGGGGGTCTGCATACTGACACACAAGTTTGTAGGGGGGTCTGCATACTAACACACAAGTTTGTAGGGGGTCTGCATACTAACACACAAGTTTGTAGGGGTCTGCATACTAACACACAAGTTTGTAGGGGGTCTGCATACTGACACACAAGTTTGTAGGGGGTCTGCATACTAACACACAAGTTTGTAGGGGGTCTGCATACTAACACACAAGTTTGTAGGGGGCCTGCATACTAACACACAAGTTTGTAGGGGGTCTGCATACTAACACACAAGTTTGTAGGGGGTCTGCATACTAACACACAAGTTTGTAGGGGGTCTGCATACTAACACACAAGTTTGTAGGGGTCTGCATACTAACACACAAGTTTGTAGGGGGTCTGCATACTGACACACAAGTTTGTAGGGGGGTCTGCATACTAACACACAAGTTTGTAGGGGGTCTGCATACTAACACACAAGTTTTTAGGGGTTTGCATACTAACACACAAGTTTGTAGGGGGTCTGCATACTGACACACAAGTTTGTAGGGGGGTCTGCATACTAACACACAAGTTTGTAGGGGGTCTGCATACTAACACACAAGTTTGTAGGGGGGTCTGCATACTAACACACAAGTTTGTAGGGGGTCTGCATACTACCACACAAGTTTGTAGGGGGTCTGCATACTAACACACATGTTTGTAGGGGGTCTGTATACTGACACACAAGTTTGTAGGGGGGTCTGCATACTAACACACAAGTTTGTAGGGGGTCTGCATACTAACACACAAGTTTGTAGGGGGTCTGCATACTAACACACAAGTTTGTAGGGGGTCTGCATACTGACACACAAGTTTGTAGGGGGTCTGCATACTAACACACAAGTTTGTAGGGGGTCTGCATACTAACACACAAGTTTGTAGGGGGTCTGCATACTAACACACAAGTTTGTAGGTGGTCTGCATACTAACACACAAGTTTGTAGGGGGTCTGCATACTAACACACAAGTTTGTAGGGGGTCTGCATACTGACACACAAGTTTGTAGGGGGGTCTGCATACTAACACACAAGTTTGTAGGGGGTCTGCATACTAACACACAAGTTTGTAGGGGTCTGCATACTAACACACAAGTTTGTATTGGGTCTGCATACTGACACATAAGTTTGTAGGGGGGTCTGCATACTAACACACAAGTTTGTAGGGGGTTTGCATACTAACACACAAGTTTGTAGGGGGGTCTGCATACTAACACACAAGTTTGTAGGGGGTCTGCATACTAACACACAAGTTTGTAGGGGGTCTGCATACTAACACACAAGTTTGTAGGGGGTCTGCATACTGACACACAAGTTTGTAGGGGGGTCTGCATACTAACATACAAGTTTGTAGGGGTCTGCATACTAACACACAAGTTTGTAGGGGGGTCTGCATACTAACACACAAGTTTGTAGGGGGTCTGCATACTAACACACAAGTTTGTAGGGGGTCTGCATACTAACACACAAGTTTGTAGGGGGTCTGCATACTAACACACAAGTTTTTAGGGGTCTGCATACTAACACACAAGTTTGTGGGGGGGTCTGCATAGTAACACAAAAGTTTGTAGGGGGTCTGCATACTGACACACAAGTTTGTAGGGGGGTCTGCATACTAACACACAAGTTTGTAGGGGGTCTGCATACTAACACACAAGTTTGTAGGGGGGTCTGCATACTAACACACAAGTCTGTAGGGGTGTCTGCATACTAACACACAAGTTTGTAGGGGGTCTGCATACTAACACAAAAGTTTGTAGGGGGTCTGCATACTAACACACAAGTTTGTAGGGGGTCTGCATACTGACACACAAGTTTGTAGGGGGTCTGCATACTAACACACAAGTTTGTAGGGGGTCTGTATACTAACACACAAGTTTGTAGGGGGGTCTGCATACTAACACAAAAGTTTGTAAGGGGGTCTGCATACTGACACACAAGTTTGTAGGGGGTCTGCATACTAACACACAAGTTTGTAGGGGGGTCTGCATACTAACACAAAAGTTTGTAGGGGGGTCTGCATACTGACACACAAGTTTGTAGGGGGTCTGCATACTAACACACAAGTTTGTAGGGGGGTCTGCATACTGACACAAAAGTTTGTAGGGGGTCTGCATACTAACACACAAGTTTGTAGGGGGGTCTGCATACTGACACACAAGTTTGTAGGGGGGTCTGCATACTAACACAAAAGTTTGTAGGGGGTCTGCATACTAACACACAAGTTTGTAGGGGGGTCTGCATACTAACACAAAAGTTTGTAGGGGGGTCTGCATACTAACACACATGTTTGTAGGGGGGTCTGCATACTAACACACAAGTTTGTAGGGGGGTCTGCATACTGACACACAAGTTTGTAGGGGGTCTGCATACTAACACAAAAGTTTGTAGGGGGTCTGCATACTAACACACAAGTTTGTAGGGGGTCTGCATACTATACAAAAGTTTTTAGGGGGTCTGCATACTAACACACAAGTTTGTAGGGGGTCTGCATACTAACACACAAGTTTGTAGGGGGTCTGCATACTAACACAAAAGTTTGTAGGGGGCCTGCATACTAACACACAAGTTTGTAGGGGGGTCTGCATACTGACACACAAGTTTGTAGGGGGTCTGCATACTAACACAAAAGTTTGTAGGGGGTCTGCATACTAACACACAAGTTTGTAGGGGGTCTGCATACTAACACACAAGTTTGTAGGGGGTCTGCATACTAACACACAAGTTTGTAGGGGGGTCTGCATACTAGCACAAAAGTTTGTAGGGGTCTGCATACTAACACACAAGTTTGTAGGGGGTCTGCATACTAACACACAAGTTTGTAGGGGGTCTGCATACTAACACACAAGTTTGTAGGGGGTCTGCATAATAACACACAAGTTTGTAGGGGGTCTGCATACTAACACAAAAGTTTGTAGGGGGTCTGCATACTAACACACAAGTTTGTGGGGCGTCTGCATACTAACACACAAGTTTGTAGGGGGTCTGCATACTAACACACAAGTTTGTAGGGGGGTCTGCATACTAACACACAAGTTTGTAGGGGGTCTGCATACTAACACAAAAGTTTGTAGGGGGTCTGCATACTAACACACAAGTTTGTAGGGGGTCTGCATACTAACACACAAGTTTGTAGGGGGTCTGCATACTGACACACAAGTTTGTAGGGGGGTCTGCATACTAACACACAAGTTTGTAGGGGGTCTGCATACTAACACACAAGTTTGTAGGGGTCTGCATACTAACACACAAGTTTGTAGGGGGTCTGCATACTGACACATAAGTTTGTAGGGGGGTCTGCATACTAACACACAAGTTTGTAGGGGGTTTGCATACTAACACACAAGTTTGTAGGGGGGTCTGCATACTAACACACAAGTTTGTAGGGGGTCTGCATACTAACACACAAGTTTGTAGGGGGTCTGCATACTAACACACAAGTTTGTAGGGGGTCTGCATACTGACACACAAGTTTGTAGGGGGTCTGCATACTGACACACAAGTTTGTAGGGTTGTCTGCATACTAACACACAAGTTTGTAGGGGGTCTGCATACTAACACACAAGTTTGTAGGGGTCTGCATACTAACACACAAGTTTGTAGGGGGTCTGCATACTGACACATAAGTTTGTAGGGGGGTCTGCATACTAACACACAAGTTTGTAGGGGGTTTGCATACTAACACACAAGTTTGTGGGGGGGTCTGCATACTAACACAAAAGTTTGTAGGGGGTCTGCATACTGACACACAAGTTTGTAGGGGGGTCTGCATACTAACACACAAGTTTGTAGGGGGTCTGCATACTAACACACAAGTTTGTAGGGGGGTCTGCATACTAACACACAAGTCTGTAGGGGTGTCTGCATACTAACACACAAGTTTGTAGGGGGTCTGCATACTAACATAAAAGTTTGTAGGGGGTCTGCATACTAACACACAAGTTTGTAGGGGGGTCTGCATACTGACACACAAGTTTGTAGGGGGTCTGCATACTAACACACAAGTTTGTAGGGGGTCTGTATACTAACACACAAGTTTGTAGGGGGGTCTGCATACTGACACACAAGTTTGTAGGGGGTCTGCATACTAACACACAAGTTTGTAGGGGGGTCTGCATACTGACACAAAAGTTTGTAGGGGGTCTGCATACTAACACACAAGTTTGTAGGGGGGTCTGCATACTGACACACAAGTTTGTAGGGGGGTCTGCATACTAACACAAAAGTTTGTAGGGGGTCTGCATACTAACACACAAGTTTGTAGGGGGGTCTGCATACTAACACAAAAGTTTGTAGGGGTGTCTGCATACTAACACACATGTTTGTAGGGGGGTCTGCATACTAACACACAAGTTTGTAGGGGGGTCTGCATACTGACACACAAGTTTGTAGGGGGTCTGCATACTAACACAAAAGTTTGTAGGGGGTCTGCATACTAACACACAAGTTTGTAGGGGGGTCTGCATACTAGCACAAAAGTTTGTAGGGGTCTGCATACTAACACACAAGTTTGTAGGGGGTCTGCATACTAACACACAAGTTTGTAGGGGGTCTGCATACTAACACACAAGTTTGTAGGGGGTCTGCATAATAACACACAAGTTTGTAGGGGGTCTGCATACTAACACAAAAGTTTGTAGGGGGTCTGCATACTAACACACAAGTTTGTGGGGCGTCTGCATACTAACACACAAGTTTGTAGGGGGTCTGCATACTAACACACAAGTTTGTAGGGGGGTCTGCATACTAACACACAAGTTTGTAGGGGGTCTGCATACTAACACAAAAGTTTGTAGGGGGTCTGTATACTGACACACAAGTTTGTAGGGGGTCTGCATACTAACACACAAGTTTGTAGGGGGGTCTGCATACTAACACACAAGTTTGTAGGGGGGTCTGCATACTAACACAAAAGTTTGTAGGGGGTCTGCATACTAACACACAAGTTTGTAGGGGGGTCTGCATACTAACACACAAGTTTGTAGGGGTTCTGCATACTAACACAAAAGTTTGTAGTGGGGTCTGCATACTGACACACAAGTTTGTAGTGGGGTCTGCATACTGAAACACAAGTTTGTAGGGGGCCTTTATTTAACTACAATCAATTCGTTAAATTTAATTAATGAAATAATATTTGAAAAAACTGTAAAACACCAAATTTTGTCCACCACAAGTTTAAAAAAATGTATTAAAACTTCAGTGGAAGAATAAAAATATTATATTAACGTCGAAAATTTAAACAATATATATATATATATATATATATATATATATATATATATATATATATATATATATATATATATATATATATATATATATATAATACGTTTTCTTGTTTAATATTTTAAAACAACATAGGTTATTCAAATACAAGAATATTTATTAATTTATATCCAAAGCTTTTCGTTGGCAAACAATGATGATATTGATATTATAATTAATATAAATTAATAAATATTCTTGTATTTGAATAACCTATGTTGTTTTAATATATATATATATATATATATATATATTTTCAAGATTAAATAATATACACTAGTTACAGGAATTTATTTATTGAATAATACACTCAAAGCTTTTCGTTGGTTGACATTACCAACATCCTCAGGAATTACTAAGAATGACAAAAGAACTCCACACACACACACACACACACACACACACACACACACACACACACACACACACACACACACACACACACACACACACACACACATACATACATATATATATATATATATATATATATATATATATATATATATATATATATATATATATATATGATGATGATGATGAATAGTCATTATCTGGAGTACATCGGTTCATTCTGCAGTTATATAGTAAAGAGTACAATAGTAAAAATTGAAAAATATAGTAGGTGATGATTCCTTTATGTAAAGTATTAGAATAATTCTTTGATAAATTTCGATTGAACTGAATAAATAATCAGGTTCAAACATTCTTAAAAGAATGAAATAAATTTATAAAAATCGTGTGTTATAAGTTTAACTTGATACAAAAATCTTACTCTAACAGTTAGAAATCTAAAAGAAATTATTACTGAAATTGGACTTTTATATAACACTTTATATATATATACTTTGTTATGGTTTTGAATAATACTTGGGTCAGGTTAAAAACTTGTTTTTGAAATGGGTTTAATTTTAGTTATTTGTAGTTAGGTAAAAAAGTAGGAATAGTCATGGCCATTTATAGTTCAAAGTAAACCGAAGGAGGGAGTTATTTTAATTTTTAAAGTCTGAAAATATAAGAGAAACTATACAGGCATTAACAAGCTCATTAAAAAAATTCGAAGTTAATAAAAGTTGTAAATAAAAATAAATAAAAAATAAAACAAACAAAATTACAAAAAATTCCCATATACAGTTATCTTTATAACCCCAAACGTATTCATAATTTTAAAAAGATTGATGTACAAATTTGTGAAGCTTAACAAAAATGAAAATATTTGTAAAGATAAAACACAATAACTAGGGGCCATGAAGTAAATAATTAATAACTAAACAAAAGCAAATTATTTATTTTACTAAAATAAGAATTAGTAAAATTACTAAAGTATTTTTAGTAAAATAAAGATTTTTGTATTGTGATTAGTGGATTTGATTTATTTATTTAAAAATTACTCTTCAGTGCTCAAAAAATTAATTAACAGTTAATTAATATAAATTGTTCTGTGAATGGTAACGATAGCTAATTTTTAATGTAGTCTATGATTTTGTTTTGAACTTTACATGTATTTTCACAAATATTTATGGGATTATAAATATGTATGGGGGAATAAAGATCAGTAAGTATGTTTAGGAAAAGGATTTTATAAATCTTGGTTCGCTATTAAACGTGTTAAAAATTATTCTATTATTTACTTTTTATTCTTCTTTTTTATTTAATTTTATTATTTGCGCGATAGTCTTCGATTTTATTATTTGCGCGATAGTCCTCGATTTTATTATTTATTTATATGTTATTACACTTCATATTTGTTGTATTATGTTTTTTTTATTTACTTTTTATTCGTTGTTTTAATTTAATTTTATTATTAGCGTGTTAGTCTTTGATTTTTCATTCATTTATATGTTATTATAATTCATATTTATTCTTGAATTTTGTAGTCCATTACGTTCGGCGAATCTTATTAATCACTTAAACAATAGTTTATGACTATCCGAACTTTATATTTAGTAAATTTGTTAAAACCTACTGAGACAGAACGTTTTCGATCGCTATGTGCCGATCTTCATCAGTGTCTTCTGCTTGGAGATGTTGGGTCAAGCGGTGACGGTTTTAGAGGTAGGTTTTCGATAGTATCAAAGAGTATGTGTGATTTGTATTGTGTTTGTTCGTTTAATATGTTTGTATTTTGTGTGTTTGTGTGTCTGTAAATTTCATATTGTTCTAGTGTGTTGAGATGTGGTCCTTTTTTGTTGATGTGTAGGGTTTCTAAATTATGATAAATGTCTGTATTTGTGTACTGTTTCGACAAAGAGTAGAAGAACACAAACATAACACCAATTCAACATTTTACAACCACATAAAAGATACAGGACACAAATACACAGACATTTACCATAACCTAGAAATACTAAACATCAACAAAAAAGGACCACATCTCAACACACTAGAACAATATGAAATTTACAGACACACAAACACACAAAATACAAACATATTAAACGAACAAACACAATAAAAATCACACATACTCTTTGATACTATCGAAACCTACCTTTAAAACCGTCACCGCTTGAGCCAACATCTCCAAGCAGAAGACACTGATGAAGATCGACACATAGCGATCGAAAACGTTCTGTCTCAGTAAGTTTTAACAAATTTACTAAATATAAAGTTCGGATAGCCATAAACTATTGTCTAAGTGATTAATCATATTTATTATTTTATTTTATTCTCTTTTACATTTAATTTCATTATCAGCATGTTAGTGTTTTATTACGTTTTCTATTTATATATTATTACAATTCATCTTTATTATTTTGATTTACTCTTCATTTAATTTTATTACCAGCGTATTGGTCTTTGATTTTTTTTTGAACAATTCATATCAATTATGTATTTCATGCACCCTAGGTTTTTTGTTTTGAGCTTAAATTTATGTTTTCCCTTTGGATGGAATATCGCAATAGCCCAATGTTTCGCATTGGCATCCAGTCCTGTGGTGAGATTAAGATTTTAAGTCTCTAGCTCAACGAAAAGCCGTTCGAACCTGAACGCAAAGTCGCGCCCGAACAGACAGCAAGCAAGAGAACTTAATGCAAACACGTTAAGACGCTAAACACCTCTAGATTAAGCTTGAACATTCTCATTTAGACGCATTTCCAGTGTTAAAGTGAAGTTAGACTTGGCAACAGTCAGTAGATTATGCTAGAGCACGTTTATCCAGGGTTATTTCCCGCATGTTAGGTGGGATTCGACAATACGATATTTAGTTTAAATTTACTTTTGAAGTATTAAAATGTTAAAACTTTTTTTCAAATATTTAATTTCGTATTATTTAGGAATTTGTTTTAAATTTAATTAACAAATAATGTTTCTAATGTAGTAAAAAAATTGAAATTGAATCTGGCAATCACGTTTAAAAACTCATGCATTATTTATCATTACAATTGTAACACTTATAAATATCTCTGTAGAATATCCATGAGATTTTAAATTCAAAATATGGCGCTACTATTCAACATTTATGAATAAAAATGTAGCCAGAAAATAAATAAAACATTAAACTTTTAATTTTGGCGGGTGATATTAGATAAAGGTTGCTACACATAAAAAAAAATCAAACTCATGTTTTGGGCAACAAATCCTAAACCTGCTTGTGGGATAAGCAATTGGACATATGATTACGCCACTGTAGTTACACACAACAGTTCCTTTAAATTCAGGTTTATTTGAGCACGCGAAAAAAGTAACAAATAAATGATAAACCGGTTAAATATCGAGTCAAGTTTATTTAACTAATGCAACGTTTCGGGAATTAGTGCATTGCCCTGAAGACAATGGTTTAGTTACGCATATGTAATACTCACTACAAACATTTAAAACTTTGAAACACTCAATAAAAGTTTAGTAAAAAATGAAATATTATAAACCCCCAAAATAGTGAGAGTCATAATATAATCTAAAACATAATTAAAAACCATAACAACATCTAGGAAACAACAATATTTACACATAAAACACACACAAAAATAACAAAATATAACAAAACAACAACAACAAAAGTATCAACCATACAAATTAACACTAACTAGGTATTGGATGTTTTTAATTTATACACTAATGACTTATATGTACCACGTAAATGGTGAAAATTTTTAACGTTGATAATATTATTTTGTAAGTTAATATGACTTCAGACAATTTCAGAATGAGTTCTCTTCTGCTAGTTAGAGTCATTATTCACCCTAATATAATTTTTAAAATAAAATTTATGCCAAAAGCTTTCTCTATGTTCAAGGAAAGCTCGAGAGTGTGTGTGTGTGTGTGTGTGTGTGTGTGTGTGTGTATGTTTTGTGAGAGAGAGAGTGTGTGTGTGTGTGCGCGCGCGCTCGCGCTTGCGTGTGTTTGAGTGTGTGTGTCCGCTCGCGCTTGCGTGTGTGTGTGAGTGTGTGTGCGCGCTCGCGTTTGCGTGTGTGGGAGTGTGTGTGTGTGTGCGCTCGCGCCTACGTGTGTGTGTGTGTGTGTGTGTGTGTGTGTGTGTGTGTGTGTGTGTGTGTGTGTGTGTATGTATGTTTTGTGAGAGAGAGAGAGAGTGTGTGTGTGCGCGCGCTCGCGCTTGCGTGTGTGTGAGTGTGTGTGTGCGCTCGCGCTTGCGTGTGTGTGTGAGTGTGTGTGCGCGCTCGCGTTTGCGTGTGTGGGAGTGTGTGTGTGTGTGCGCTCGCGCCTACGTGTGTGTGTGTGTGTGTGTGTGTGTGTGTGTGTGTGTATGTTTTGTGAGAGAGAGAGTGTGTGTGTGTGCGCGCGCTCGCGCTTGCGTGTGTGTGTGCGCTCGCGCTTGCGTGTGTGTGTGAGTGTGTGTGCGCGCTCGCGTTTGCGTGTGTGGGAGTGTGTGTGTGTGCGCTCGCGCCTACGTGTGTGTGTGTATGTATGTTTTGTGAGAGAGAGAGTGTGTGTGTGTGCGCGCGCTCGTGCTTGCGTGTGTGTGAGTGTGTGTGTGCGCTCGCGCTTGCGTGTGTGTGTGAGTGTGTGTGCGCGCTCGCGTTTGCGTGTGTGGGAGTGTGTTTGTGTGTGCGCTCGCGCCTACGTGTGTGTGTGTGTGTGTGTGTGTGTGTGTGTGTGTGTATGTATGTTTTGTGAGAGAGAGAGTGTGTGTGTGTGCGCGCGCTCGCGCTTGCGTGTGTGTGAGTGTGTGTGTGCGCTCGCGCTTGGGTGTGTGTGTGAGTGTGTGTGCGCGCTCGCGTTTGCGTGTGTGGGAGTGTGTGTGTGTGTGCGCTCGCGCCTACGTGTGTGTGTGTGTATGTATGTTTTGTGAGAGAGAGAGTGTGTGTGTGTGCGCGCGCTCGCGCTTACGTGTGTGTGAGTGTGTGTGTGTGTGTGCGCTCGCGCTTGCGTGTGTGTGTGAGTGTGTGTGCGCGCTCGCGTTTGCGTGTGTGTGTGAGTGTGTGTGCTCGCGCCTACGTGTGTGTGTGTGTGTGTGTGTGTGTATGTATGTTTTGTGAGAGAGAGAGTGTGTGTGTGTGCGCGCGCTCGCGCTTGCGTGTGTGTGTGAGTGTGTGTGCGCGCTCGCGTTTGCGTGTGTGTGTGTGTGTGTGCGCTCGCGCCTACGTGTGTGTGTGTGTGTGTGTGTGTGTGTACGTATGTTTTGTGAGAGAGAGAGTGTGTGTGTGCGCGCGCTCGCGCTTGCGCGTGTGTGTGTGTGTGTGCGCTCGCGCTTGCGTGTGTGTGTGAGTGTGTGTGCGCGCTCGCGTTTGCGTGTGTGGGAGTGTGTGTGTGTGAGCGCTCGCGCTTGCGTGTGTGTGTGTGAGTGTGTATGCGCTCTCGCGTTTGCGTGTGTGGGAGTGTGTGTGTGTGCGCTCGCGCCTACGTGTGTGTGTGTGTGTATATAATGGCATAGATCTGATGGATTGATTTAAGATCTTGGAGGGGCCTTTCGGTGTAAGAACAAGGGAGGGATAGTAACAATAAAAATTTAAAGATATTTTGATAATGTAATTGCTGAATATTGAACATATTATATAAAGTAGATATATTTGAAATTTTACTATTTTTAAAATAACGGAAACAACAGTCACTGAAATATTTTCTCACGGGAGTTCCAATCACGTTATTATCCCGTGTGAGTACATCTACAACTCACAAACTTAGATATGTAGCTCTTGTAGGTATAGTTTAGAATTTGTAAAGATAAACTGACCGATAATTTTGGTATTCAGTGTCATTATGACGCATGTAAGAACATAAACCACTCATTATGAGTTAGTGCGAGCTGTTATTATCTTTGCTCACAGACTAGGCCCAGGCACCCTGGTGTCTGAAGGTAGGGACTCATCGAAGTTTATTTACGAGTTATGTATCTATTGTTCAAACTATCCTTATATTTGCATCGAACATTACTGATTTTAAAATCGTTTTCGAATTTTAACAAGTAAAGCTTCTAGTTTAATGAACCATTGTAAGCATACGAGTATAAAACAAAGAAAATGTTTATTTGAGAAGGTTTTCAATTTAGTGCAGAAACCATTAAATGATTAAAATTCTCCTGCGACATCCCTTGATAATACTGTATGTTCATACATATGCTGATCAGTCTGATGAGGTGGATAAATAATGAATACTGCTGATGCACATCGACTGCTGTTTCAGTCGAGAGAAATTACATCAGCACAGATGAAATATTGTTAAAACAATGCACTTACTCATCTAATATCAGGATCCGGAAGCAGGAAAGGAAACTTTTATATAATTTATAACGAGTTTTATATCTACCTTCAATATTTTGGATACACTTGTAGACTCTAAGATACAGGGTGTTCCAAAAAGAATGATGGCTTCTTTAACGAGCGGAACTGAAAGACTGCTCAATATAACTAAACGGTTTGATCATCAAGCTGTAGTTCCAATAAGTAACTTTTGTTTACCTTGTAGCCTGGGACAAAACAATCCTAGAGGCTTGTTTTCAGACGAAACTACATTCCGCACAAGTAGTGTTGGTAATCGTCACAATTGTCGGAGATGGAGTTCAGAACAATCCAACGTTGTGCAGGAACGTGTCGAGTGGGTTAATGTATGACCACGTGATAGGTCCTTTTTTTCACAGAGAAACAACGGCATAATTTATTTTGATATGTTAAAACAATTTTTGTCCTCAAACTGAAGATATTGAACAACATAAAATACGAAAAAACTTTGTTTTTTCTTCAATTCGACATTCAAATCATTTAGTTATATTGGGCAGTCTTTCAATACCTCTCGTTCATAAACCCGGCATACTTTATCAATCACCATCTATGTTAATGTGTGAAATAACCTAATAGTAGCACTTACTTTTGGTTTAACTTAGAACTGCCTATTATAAAATCAGACTGTAGCGCAAACATTCGAGTTATGGTTTTAGTCGTTCTCATTTAGACAACAATACACTTATAGGTTATTTTACATGTAAGTTGAAGAGAATATATTTTTAGTATTGGTTACCCATTATCATGTCCAACGTTAGATAAAGTGTGTAGCTCTCTCTATGTTATGTATAGAGAGCAGGATAACGGCGCTTACCACTCGAGACCCGAATCTCTAAACCTCGCTATACGAAGAAAGGATTGGAACCCTTCCAATCTATACACGAATTTAGAACATTTATATAAGTGTATAAAGTGTATAAAGGTGTATTTAGACCCTTTATATAAGTGTATAAAGGTGTATTTAGACCCTTTATATAAGTGTATAAAGGTGTATTTAGACCCTTTACACAAGTGTATAAAGTGTATAAAGGTGTATTTAGACCATTTATATAAGTGTATCAAGGTGTATTAAATACTTTATATAAGTGTATACAGTGTATAAAGGTGTATTCAGAACCTTTATATAAGTGTTATAAAGTGTATAAAGGTGTATTTAGACCATTTATATAAGTGTATCAAGGTGTATTAAATACTTTATATAAGTGTATAAAGGTGAATTTAGAACATTTATATAAGTGTATAAAGTGTATAAAGGAGTATTTAGAGCCTTTATATAAGTGTATAAAGTGTATAAAGGTGTATTTAGACCTTTTATATAAGTGTATCAAGGTGTATTAAATACTTTATATAAGTGTATAAAGGTGTATTTAGACCCTTTATATAAGTGTTTAAAGTGCATAAAGGTGTATTTAGACCTTTTATATAAGTGTATCAAGGTGTATTAAATACTTTATATAAGTGTATAAAGGTGTATTTAGACCTTTTATATAAGTGTATCAAGGTGTATTAAATACTTTATATAAGTGTATAAAGGTGTATTTAGACTCTTTATATAAGTGTATAAAGTGTATAAAGGTGTATTTAGACCTTTTATATAAGTGTATCAAGGTGTATTCAATACTTTATATAAGTGTATAAAGGTGTATTTAGACTCTTTATATAAGTGTATAAAGTGTATAAAGGTGTATTTAGACCTTTTATATAAGTGTATCAAGGTGTATTAAATACTTTATATAAGTGTATAAAGTGTATAAAGGTGTATTTAGACCTTTTATATAAGTGTATAAAGGTGTATTAAATACTTTATATAAGTGTATAAAGGTGTATTTAGACTCTTTATATACGTGTATAAAGGGGTATTTAGACCTTTTATATAAGTGTATCAAGGTGTATTAAATACTTTATATAAGTGTATAAAGGTGTATTTAGACTCTTTATATAAGTGTATAAAGTGTATAAAGGTGTATTTAGACCTTTTATATAAGTGTATCAAGGTGTATTAAATACTTTATATAAGTGTATAAAGGTGTATTTAGACCCTTTATATAAGTGTATAAAGGTGTATTTAGACCCTTTATATTAGTATATAAAGGTGTATTTAAACCCTTTATATAAGTGTATAAAGGTGTATTTAGACCTTTAATATAAGTGTATCAAGGTGTATTAAATACTTTATATAAGTGTATAAAGGTGTATTTAGACTCTTTATATAAGTGTATAAAGTGTATAAAGGTGTATTTAGACCTTTTATATAAGTGTATCAAGGTGTATTAAATACTTTATATAAGTGTATAAAGGTGTATTTAGACCCTTTATATAAGTGTATAAAGGTGTATTTAGACCCTTTATATTAGTATATAAAGGTGTATTTAGACCCTTTATATAAGTGTATAAAGGTGTATTTAGACCTTTAATATAAGTGTATCAAGGTGTATTAAATACTTTATATAAGTGTATAAAGGTGTATTTAGACCCTTTATATAAGTGTATAAAGGTGTATTTAGACCCTTTATATTAGTATATAAAGGTGTATTTAGACCCTTTATATAAGTGTATAAAGGTGTATTTAGACCTTTAATATAAGTGTATCAAGGTGTATTAAATACTTTATATAAGTGTATAAAGGTGTATTTAGACCCTTTATATAAGTGTATAAAGGTGTATTTAGACCCTTTATATTAGTATATAAAGGTGTATTTAGACCCTTTATATAAGTGTATAAAGGTGTATTTAGACCTTTAATATAAGTGTATCAAGGTGTATTAAATACTTTATATAAGTGTATAAAGGTGTATTTAGACCCTTTATATAAGTGTATAAAGGTGTATTTAGACCCTTTATATTAGTATATAAAGGTGTATTTAGACCCTTTATATAAGTGTATAAAGGTGTATGTGGACCCTTTATATAAGTGTATAAAGGTGTATTTAGACTCTTTATATAAGTGTATAAAGTGTATAAAGGTGTATTTAGACCTTTAATATAAGTGTATCAAGGTGTAATAAATACTTTATATAAGTGTATAAAGGTGTATTTAGACCCTTTATATAAGTGTATAAAGGTGTATTTAGACCCTTTATATTAGTATATAAAGGTGTATTTAGACCCTTTATATAAGTGTATAAAGGTGTATTTAGACCTTTAATATAAGTGTATCAAGGTGTATTAAATACTTTATATAAGTGTATAAAGTTGTATTTAGACCCTTTATATAAGTGTATAAAGGTGTATTTAGACCCTTTATATTAGTATATAAAGGTGTATTTAGACCCTTTATATAAGTGTATAAAGGTGTATTTAGACCTTTAATATAAGTGTATCAAGGTGTATTAAATACTTTATATAAGTGTATAAAGGTGTATTTAGACCCTTTATATAAGTGTATAAAGGTGTATTTAGACCCTTTATATTAGTATATAAAGGTGTATTTAGACCCTTTATATAAGTGTATAAAGGTGTATTTAGACCTTTAATATAAGTGTATCAAGGTGTATTAAATACTTTATATAAGTGTATAAAGGTGTATTTAGACCCTTTATATAAGTGTATAAAGGTGTATTTAGACCTTTAATATAAGTGTATCAAGGTGTATTAAATACTTGATATAAGTGTATAAAGGTGTATTTAGACCCTTTATATAAGTGTATAAAGGTGTATTTAGACCTTTTATATAAGTGTATAAAGGTGTATTTAGACCCTTTATATTAGTATTTAAAGGTGTATTTAGACCCTTTATATAAGTGTATAAAGGTGTATTTAGACCTTTAATATAAGTGTATCAAGGTGTATTAAATACTTTATATAAGTGTATAAAGGTGTATTTAGACCCTTTATATAAGTGTATAAAGATGTATTTAGACCCTTTATATTAGTATATAAAGGTGTATTTAGACCCTTTATATAAGTGTATAAAGGTGTATTTAGACCTTTAATATAAGTGTATCAAGGTGTATTAAATACTTTATATAAGTGTATAAAGGTGTATTTAGACCCTTTATATAAGTGTATAAAGGTGTATTTAGACCCTTTATATTAATATATAAAGGTGTATTTAGACCCTTTATATAAGTGTATAAAGGTGTATGTGGACCCTTTATATAAGTGTATAAAGGTGTATTTAGACTCTTTATATAAGTGTATAAAGTGTATAAAGGTGTATTTAGACCTTTTATATAAGTGTATCAAGGTGTATTAAATACTTTATATAAGTGTATAAAGGTGTATTTAGACCCTTTATATAAGTGTATAAAGGTGTATTTAGACCCTTTTTATAAGTGTATAAAGGTGTATTTAGACCTTTAATATAAGTGTATCAAGGTGTAATAAATACTTTATATAAGTGTATAAAGGTGTATTTAGACCCTTTATATAAGTGTATAAAGGTGTATTTAGACCCTTTATATTAGTATATAAAGGTGTATTTAGACCCTTTATATAAGTGTATAAAGGTGTATTTAGACCTTTAATATAAGTGTATCAAGGTGTATTAAATACTTTATATAAGTGTATAAAGTTGTATTTAGACCCTTTATATAAGTGTATAAAGGTGTATTTAGACCCTTTATATTAGTATATAAAGGTGTATTTAGACCCTTTATATAAGTGTATAAAGGTGTATTTAGACCTTTAATATAAGTGTATCAAGGTGTATTAAATACTTTATATAAGTGTATAAAGGTGTATTTAGACCCTTTATATAAGTGTATAAAGGTGTATTTAGACCCTTTATATTAGTATATAAAGGTGTATTTAGACCCTTTATATAAGTGTATAAAGGTGTATTTAGACCTTTAATATAAGTGTATAAAGGTGTATTAAATACTTTATATAAGTGTATAAAGGTGTATTTAGACCCTTTATATAAGTGTATAAAGGTGTATTTAGACCCTTTATATTAGTATATAAAGGTGTATTTAGACCCTTTATATAAGTGTATAAAGGTGTATGTGGACTCTTTATATAAGTGTATAAAGGTGTATTTAGACCCTTTATATAAGTGTATAAAGGTGTATGTGGACCCTTTATATAAGTGTATAAAGGTGTATGTGGACCCTTTATATAAGTGTATAAAGGTGTATTTAGACCCTTTATATAAGTGTATAAAGGTGTATGTGGACCCTTTATATAAGTGTATAAAGGTGTATTTAGTCCCTTCATATAAGCGTATGCCAGTGATGTTTTCAGATAGGTACTTCCTCACGTTCCCAGTAGAGGGTAGGCACTTCAAGGATACCACACAGTACTCTCTTATACCTTCTACAAGAAGAGTCTCTGCTGCTACCTTGATCTTACCTTGGGTACTTGTTTTTGTATCCACCACAAACATGATATTGTTACTAAATATATGATCTTATTACATAATCTTAAACTAATTTGGATAAATAATTGAATTTATATTAAAAAGGACAAAAAATAAAGACAAATGGGAACGAAGGTTCACATTAACTAATTGTTTTAAATCTAAAAATTAATAAAACTAATTATAAATGTGTAATTTTATATTTCCTATTGTTTATTCGTATAATGTCACATTACTGTTTCATTGTACGTCTGTTAGATCGAAAAATCCGTTGTTTGTAGACGTGTTGAACAGTATAGACGATTAGACTATAAAATAAAATAAACATTTTAGACTCCCTCAGTGGGGGCACATTAAACTGAGCAACAAGTAGAAGTGCTCGGAAGCCCAATGGTCCTTCAGTTTGTTGAGATTAGTTACTCAAGCGCCTTTTCTTTCAAACGGGAAAATAAAACCTTTCTTAAAACTAGAAATTGAAATTTCTTAAAGTATTTAAGTAAAAAATAAATAAACTGTTATATAAGAGTATTATGATTGACCTACAGCCAAGTAAATTTAGTGTCAACACAAAAACTTTTAAATAAAACTTTAGAAATATTATACTTTTTTGTATTAACTTTGGAAAAAACCACTACTTACTGATTTACTCAGCAGACGCTTTTCGCACTAGGTCAGCGGATAAACACCAATCCTGTGAGTCACCGACATGACTGTTACACGCCTGAGCAACAGTCTAGTCAGTCACTCACTGCATTGAATAATGCGCTGACCTAGTGCGAAACACGTCTGTTAGATAAATCAGTAAGTAGTGGTTTTTTCTAAACTTAATACAAATAGTATAGTTTATACAAAACCTCAAGATGTACAACACAAAAACTGCAAGTTTTAGAAATATGTTTCAAATATATAAAACATTACATTAGTGACTTATTATTTAAATCCTTTAGAAATAAAATAATAATCATTTGATTTAAAACAAAG
Organism: Prosapia bicincta; assembly: GCA_036971475.1. NCBI lineage: Eukaryota > Metazoa > Arthropoda > Insecta > Hemiptera > Cercopidae > Prosapia > Prosapia bicincta. The sequence goes on along the minus strand of JBAIZL010000385.1, from coordinate 496,881 downwards.
TATAAGTGATAGTGGTTTCATTTAGGTGCTTTTCAGAAGTTTATTACTCAAACATGTGGCCGCAGCAGAATAAAGTTACACAATTTTAAGGCTTTTACGGGCATTGTTGCACATACGTGTCAACGTCCCTCAGTTTGTCCTCGTAAGGGGGTGAATCTAATGTTAAATTTGTAACAAACGGGTCCACTTGAAATACGTTTTAGCATATAAATGCCTAATACAAGGTTTTAGTTCTTTTGGGAAGGGTTTTAAGATGTCTAATTTTATGGTAAGATAAACGTTATTTTAAGAATTAAAAGAATCTATTTTACTTAATGAAAACAATAAAACACACTATTTAATATTTTATTATAGTTAATTTATTACGTAATAATAACAACTATTCATCATATTACACTCGTCAAGACTAAATTTTGTAGACATAAAACGACTTGTTTGCGAGACCAGAATGGTCATTTATTTATTCAGTGGTGACGTTTCAGTAAAAGATTCATCGCCATCTTCAGGCATATAATGCTTCATTCTCTCACAAAATCTGGTAACTTTTGAAATGCAACACAAGTTTTCATTATCAACAAATTTAACATTGTTCCTCTGTTAAGGCAGTATTTAAAAAGCTTAATTTTTTAAATTTGAGCCCACTGGAAAAATTAACTTTTCATGTCGTTTTAATTGTAATATTTAAAAAGCTTGCACTACTTCAAGTAAAAGATTTCCATTAGTTTTTACCAGTAGCAAGACAATTGTAGAGTCCAGTATGATGAATATATGTCTAAGTGAGGCATAGAAAAGCATGCAGTTTTTGTGTTGTACATCTCGAGGTTTTCCTTATAAATTATTACTTTTGGTATCTCTGGGAAAAAACCACTGTTTACTGATATTTTTCAGCAGACGCGTTTCGCACTAGGTCAGAACACACTCAGTAATGCTATGAGTTACGAACAACACTGTTGCTCAGGCGTTTTGGATTTGTGCGAGTCTGTGGCATATTTCTGTTCTGTGGTGCGTTATTGTTCATAGAGTAGTTGTTAATTATGTGTTAGAAAATAGTATTTGATTTTGAGTGTGTTTTGTCGTTTAGAATGTGTTGTGAATATTTTTTGTGGTGTTTGTATATCTCGTAGTTTTCTGTTGTGTTTAGTTTGTTGCTTTTTGGATGTAATGTAGGATTTTTAGTATCTATATTGGTGTGTGAGTGTATTGGGTTTTGAAATTTGATTTGGGTTGTGTCTTTTTTATGTCTCTTATGTGTTTTTTGTACTGTGTAATACACTACAAAAACTATCCCAACACATTCTAAACGACAAAACACGCAATTAAATACCATATTTGACTCTTGAATTTTGTAGTTCATTGCGTTCGGTGAAACTTAATCAATTACTTTTGCATTAGTTTATGACTGTCCGAAATTAAATTTTGTAAATTTGTAAAAACTAACTGAGACAGAACGTTTTCGATCGTTCCGTAGCGATCAGTGTCTAAATTTTCCGCTTGGAGTTGTTGTTAGGTTAAGCGTTGATGGTTTTAAAGGCAGGTTTTCAATACGCCTTGATAGTATCAAAGAGTATATACTATATTTGAACACATAATTAACAACTACTCTATGAACAATAGCACACCACAGAACAGAAATACACCACAGGCTCACACCAACACAACACACCTGAGCATCAGTCTTGTCAGTAATTCATAGCATTGAACAATACACTGACGTAGTGCAAAACGCTACTGCTGAAAAATATCAGTAAATAACAAAAGTGTAATTAAAAAAAAAACAAGCTGAAATGCAGGTAAATCAGCATGCAAAAAATTTAAAAGTTAAAAGGTTTTAAATATATTTTTTAACTAAGAAAAATGTAAAATTTGTTGGAAATGAAAACCTAACTTGTGTTGCATTTCAAATGTTGTCAAATTTTATCAAAGAATGATACATAATATGCCTGAAGATGTTAAAGAATCTGTTATCGAAACGTCACTCCCGAATAATTAAGTGACAATACTTCACTCATTAACAAATGGTTTTATTCTTATAAAATAAAAATAATTATTTAATGTTTTTGTAAGCAGCTGACCTTACTAAATTGTCGAAATAACAAGTGACATAACTTTCGGTAGTTTTAAATAGAAATTATAGTGGAATATGCAGAGGAAATGGAGTTACTATTTCTTTGGTGTGTGACGCAACAGGCCGTATTGTTTATTATATAACACTCATGATCTTTACTTTCGTGGTTCTCCTTACGGTCGTTGAAGTTGAGCCTTCGTAAACAACAGTAAACAAAGTCTAGATTACTTTTATAGAAAATCATTGTAATTAATATTAATTAAAACAACCTCTCACCACAAATTCAACAAATTTTATTTTAACCTTATGTACATTTCGATTACAAAGTAATCATCTTCAGAGGTATATGAACCAGGGTTATTTGTAAAAATACCTCTGAAGATGATTACTGTGTAGTCGAAATGTACATAATGTTAAAATAAAATTTGTTGAATTTGTGGTGAGAGGTTGTTTTAATTAATATAAACATTTACGCCACAGTTGCTTCAAGTTATTGTAATTAATGTTAGTGTAACACATAAATAAGGGCTTTAACTTGTTATTTGATATTTTTGTGACAATTAAAGCCTTTCGAAAGTATTTTAAAAATACGTTTGTTGATTTATTGCTCTATGAAACAACCCCATTTTTATCTAGTGCATAAAAATACTAGATTGTTGATTAGGCATACAAAATGTAACCCCTTAAAAAGTGTAATATCGGCTTAAGTGTTAAAAAAAAACAATCTGAAGAACATTAGATTTAAATTGCACAAACACTTACAGATTCTTAGGCGTTTCATCGTCATTATCTTTAATTGGTGCTGCCTCCGTCCCCGTCTCTAAGGAAGTCATCACAACTCACGCACTCGCCCACACGCGCAAGTTTTATCACAAGTATGTCCCAATCACATTTCTCAACGCACTGAAATCACCCGGCGCCTCGCTGAGGAAGCTAACAGAAAGACGGCTTCGTGCCACCAAGAGTTTCCCTAAGATGCAGCAAACTGTCACTGTACATTTTCAACGTTTGACAACACCAGTGTTCCCGCGTCTCTGCTAGTAATCGATGCGCGTTGAAGGGTGCCCGGCCCACGCGGGCAACAAACGGTCTCTCTCTGTCTTCTCTTTGCGCTCTCTCCCACTCCATCTCCCCTTTCCACTACTCCCGTACCGTCAGTACATTACCTAATGCAATGATTTACATCTCTGTAGGGACGCTTTTATCTTCCGCAATCGAGCGTATGTATTTATGCACAGCAACTAATGATCCAAACCAAGATGATCTGTTGCATTCTGTACAACCTCATGTTCCTATTCGTTCACAGATATATTACTAAAATATTAAAAAATATAAACAAATCTGCTGTTATTATCTTCCTATTTATAATAGACTGTGGGTGAAAAATAATAAATAATACTGAAAAACTCTAACAACAAATAATTTTATTTTAATCTGATGCACATTTCAGTTACCAAGTAACCATCCTTAGGGGGTTAATAAACAAGCATAACAAATTATTTGTTATTTCTCTGAAGATGGTTTCTTGGTAACCGAAACGTACATCAGATTAAAATAAAAGTAATTGTGGTTGACGTTTTTGAGTATTATTTATTTCTACCGTTTTGTTTTGGTATTTATCGACATTCCAGAGGTAATCGATATTGGCAAATAAAATGGGGATGAAAAAGTCTTCAGGTTCAAGAAAAAACGATAAAACGGCGTTGACACGTCAAGAACTTCAAATTTAGAAAAAAATACAAAACTAGTTTCACTTTACACACAATTCTGTTCGAGTTATGTTTCATATTTTAAAAAGCAGAACAATCTGTTACAGTTCGCTTGAATATTCCTAAATGTATTTTGTTGGGATGGATTTGGTTCTGAATAAAAATAACAAAATAAAGTTGGCTTTACTTACAAGTAAAGTAGTCTCCGTATTGTTGGGGTTTTGCATCGTCGGCCTGAACAAGGAAGCTATGTTCTACTTGTAACGCTTCAGAAGTTTACCTCGTGCATTAAAAAAAAACAAAACCTAACCTAACCGGAAACTTTGTTGCTATATTCTAATGTAGTGTGTGTGTGTGTGTGTGTGTGTGTGTGTGTGTGTGTGTGTGTGTGTGTGTGTGCGCGCGCGCGCGCGCGATAAATAAAATGTACTTTATTAACGATTAAAAATTTGAACAAGGTATGTATAAGGAGAGTGTGAACCAATAGAAAAAAATGAATAAATAGTAGATTAGAAATAAAAGAGAAGAAATATATATATATATATATATATATATATATATATATATATATACATATACATATATATATATATATATATATATATATATATATATATATATATATATATATATATATATAATATAACCTTACTTGTTGTCAATATGATACCGGAGCCTATAAAACTAGAGGAATAATTACTATAAGAACTGTGATTTTATATTTCAATGAATTCAAGGCTCTTGCTTTTCTAATCCTTATTTTAACATTGATGATTTCTCTCTCACTATTATCTTTTAGCCTAGTGCTCTGTCTTATATGTGTTTGTATTTCTGTTTACGTACGCCAGGGGTCGGGGAGGAAACTTGGCACAGAGTTCACGACGGAAGGGACTCTGTTTAGTGGAGTAATTACGCCCGCCTCGGCTTCAGTAGGATTTCTGCATCGTAACTTCCTTCCGCAAACAAACCTGAAATCAACCCAACCTTACAACGATCAAAATATTTAGGAAACTAATTTTTTAAAAGGGTTTAAATGTAAAACAATAATTAAATAGAAATATTAAAAAAAAGGATAAACAAAATGAAGAAACACGGAAATTAATAACAATAACTGACTCCCACCGCGAACAATTAGGATAGAAGTTGCCTTTCGAATATCAAATACCTAGTATTTCGAATAATACTGCCCAAGGAGATTATCATAATGAATTAAATAAAAATACGGTTGATGCGTCAAAGAAATATTAAATATTTTGCAACGTTTTGACGACTAAATTGTCATCCTCATTTAGGCATACAACTATATTAGACAGAATTAACATCTACGTCATAAAAATTCACAACAAAATTAACATAAAATAAAAAACATTACAATAAGTTAATTATACTAATAAAACTAACAAACAAAACATCACAAATAATTTAAATAATTAAAAAACACACTACAAAACGTGATAGTCCATGATAATAAAATCTATAAATAATTAATTAAAATGTGTCAACAACATTCCCAAACACAACCTGTAAAAATAAGCAGCTGTAACAACTTGTATTATTGTTATATGTTTGGAAATTTTTTTGACACATTTTAATTAATTATTTATAGATTTTATTATCATGGACTATCACGTGTTGTAGTATGTTTTTTAATTATTTAAATTATTTGTGTTGTTTTGTTAATTTTATTAGTATTAATAACTTATTGTAATGTTTTTGATTTTATGTTAATTTTGATGTGATATATTATGACGTAGATGTTAATTCTGTCTATTATACTTGTAGGCCTGAATGAGGATGACAATTTAGTCGTCGAAACGTTGCCAAATATTTAATAAATCATGTCTCTTTGATTTACGCATCAACAGTGGTTTTGTTTAACAAACTTTTGTGAGTGCACAGCTCATTATCATAATTAATGTTTTATTGAGGAAAAATAAAGTATACCGTCTCGGAATAAATTAACTCGATTTACGCATCAACAGTGGTTTTGTTTAACAAACTTTTGTGAGTGCACAGCTCATTATCATAATTAATGTTTTATTGAGGAAAAATAAAGTATACCGTCTCGGAATAAATTAACTCAAGGACGCTTTGTTAATATTTTTAGTTTAGAATTCAGAAAATTACTGTCAGGCTTCAGGAACACATTTCATTAAAAATAAGGCTAAAATATAGTGGATTTTTAGGAGGAAAAATGTTTTTTCTAACAATAACGACACGAAATACATGCAGAAAGTTTGATAAACAATCTAAATAGAAAAAAAAAATAAATGAACAAGGGTTCATCAACATTTGCAATAGTGTTAGAAATTCAAACAGAAATCATGAATATCCTAATAGTTTGAAAGTTAAGACAATTTTGTAAACTACAAATTAGTAATAACAAAATTCAACTCCAATAGTATTTGGGATGAGAAAGGCTTATTTTGTAACATTCTCTGGTAGGAATTTGATAGAATAAATGTAAAATTAAAATAAGCACTCGTATAGAAATAATGGTTCTGAAATAAGGTACAAAAAGATCGGCAAGATTCGGGAAGGTTCAGTGGAATTTATAAAAGTTCAGTAAAAGTTAAAAAAAGGTTCGTTGAAGATCAGCAATGTTCAATAAAAGTCAAGAAAATTCGAGGAAAATTGAAGGAGGCTCGGAAAGTTCAGTGAAAAATAGGAAGACTGAGGAAAAATGAGGAAATAAAATCAGGAACTTTCAGTGAACGTTCAAATAGGGATAGGAAGGGTCAATAGAGGTAAAAATGTCTAGGTAGTTTTAGTGAAGGCTTAGAACGTTTCAATTAGAGGCAGCAAGGATCAGTCAAGATTCAACAAGGGTGAATGTTTAAGGTTCAGTGAAAGTAAAAAGTTCAAGAATATTGAGTGAAAGTAAAAAAAGGTTCAAGAAGGTTAAATGGAGATCAACAGAGTTTATTGAAATTCAGAAAGGTTCATTAAAAGCCAGTAAGATGTAAAAATGGTCAAACGTTTCACGACGTTTTATTGAAGGTTCTGAAAGTTACAAATAGTGTCAACAAGATTTAGTTAAGGCTCAACAAGGGTCAGGTTAAGGGTTTATCGAGTTTAGGGTGGTTCATGAAAGTAAAAAAAATCCAGGAAAGTTGTATGAAGATTAAAAAGGTTTAGTGAAACTCAAAACGGTTCAGTAAACGCCAGGAAGGTTCAAAAAGGTACAATAGTGGCCAAGAAGATTCACAAAGTTTTAGTGCAGGTTAAAAGAGTTTCAATTAAGGTCAGGAAGATTCAGTAAAAGTTCAAAAAGGGTCAGTGAAGGTTTAAGGAAGTCCATGAAAGTAAAAAATTCCAGGAAAGTTGTATAAAGTTCAAAAAGGTTTAGTAAAAGTCAGGAAGGTTCAAAAAGGTGTAATATTGGCCAAGAAGATTCACAAAGTTTTAGTGTAGGTTAAAAGAGTTTCAATTAAGGTCAGGAAGATTCAGTAAAAGTTCAAAAAGGGTCAGTGAAGGTTCAAGGAAGTCCATGAAAGTAAAAAATTCCAGGAAAGTTGTATAAAGTTCAAAAAGGTTTAGTAAAAGTCAGGAAGGTTCAAAAAGGTGTAATATTGGCCAAGAAGATTCACAAAGTTTTACTGTAGGTTCAAAAAGTCTCAGTTAAAATACGGAAGATTCAGTAAACGTTCAACAAGGGTCAGAGAAGGGTCAATGAAAGTAAAAAATCCAGGGAAGTTGAATGAGGACCAGCAAGTTTATTGAAGATTCACTGAATCTTCACCATCGTCTTTGGTATTTCTAATAGGACTAGAATAACTGAAGCTTAAATATTAAGAAAATTATCTTCGAGTAACTTTGGAGGGTATTTCTTTATTCAAATTCTTATATTTAAATCTAAATATAATTATTTTCAGGTATTACACAAATTCTGAACTACGTAAATAGATACAGGTAAGTACAGAATGAAAATAGAATACTACACTGAAGGGTTTATTTTTAGTTATTAAAAAAAGCAGTGCTGATTGTATAACTGATAGTGAATGTCCATTATAGGTTATGTGATAAAGGTCAGCTGTTTTCGAAGTATTTGAAGTAAATATACAATTAGTAAGAGGCGATATCATTTTTCAATTTCGATTTCACTTTATTCAAACGTAAACACTAAATTGCAAAACAGATTTCAGAACCAAATAATCAAATAAGTATATCAAAAGCCAACATAACCTTGACTTAACCTTGCAACTTAGACTCCACAATTGTAAATGTAGGCAATTTCCAAGCAATGAGTGTTTATCTCTTTAAAACAATGTCGAGGTAATGTTACTCATGGACTATTGGGTAACGAGGCCTGCAATAAAGTAGCGCTCACTAGATGGTCGTGACGTCACTGGGCCGGGGAGGGCAGGAAATTTAATTTAGTTATAAAGAAACGTAAATCCGAGTGGACGTAATTGCCCGCTGCAGTTCTATTTATTAATTACGTCTGAAGAGATTGAAGAATATCCCATGGTAATTTTATTCTGAAGGCTTTGGTTTGTTGAAGTTACATAAAGTTATAACTTCGATTACAACAATTTCACTTGAAAGGGGAAAAGTCTAATAATGATCACAGAGATGTAAGAGAGATTTAATCACTTGGAAGGTTGAATAAGTTACCCAACATGGCGTTTATTTTAAATATATGGCATCCAGTTACTACTGTTTATTATTAAATAATACAAACCTCTTAATAAATGAAAACTCAACACACTTTGTTAAAAATATGAAATAAATTAAAAAATAACAACGATTTTAGGAAAGTCAAAGAACTCAAATATGTAATATCAAAGCCTGCTATCAATAAAAAATGCTAACACATCAATGACAAATTTTATTCTATAACTTACTGTTTCTTGCATGTTGTTTGTATTGGTTTTGTTTATTATTTAGTATATATGAGAAACTATTTAGTTTCATTTTATTGCATTAATAGAGAGAGGTTCTTGTATTTTTTTCGAAGGTTCTTGTATGTTGTTTGTATTGGTTTTTATTATTATATAGTATGTATGAGAAACTATTTAGTTTCATTTTATTGCATTAATAGAGAGAGGTTCTTGTATTTTTTTCGAAGGTTCTTGTATGTTGTTTGTATTGGTTTTTATTATTATATAGTATGTATGAGAAACTATTTATTTTCATTTTATTGCATTAATAGAGAGAGGTTCTTGTATTTTTTTCGAAGGTTCTTGTATGTTGTTTGTATTGGTTTTTATTATTATATAGTATGTATGAGAAACTATTTAGTTTCATTTTATTGCATTAATAGAGAGAGGTTCTTGTATTTTTTCCGAAGGTTCTTGTATGTTAGAAATAAAGGAAAAGGCGTTTGTTTATTTTAATGAATATTAAAAACATATCGATTGTACTGTCACTTATTATGTTTGTCAGTATTTTAATAACAATCTCTGTTCCCAAATCTTTCTTAAATATTCCAGTTGCATTCATTTCTCTATGTAATGAATTATCCAAACGGGTTTTATTAGGGTGTGCTAATTGTTTAGTTAAAATAGGCAACACTTACTTCTAGTTTGAATATATTGCACAGTTGTAAGTCAGTCATGTTGTTGTATATCCCCACACTCTGAAGCAAATCTTTTACCTTGTTTTTTGCCAACTATTCCTCAGTGTTTCTGTATCTATTCTTTTTAACACAAACTCTTTACTCATTATCATTAATTATTGTGTCCCTCTTTATACTTCTTCTGTTTTTATTAGTTTGTTTCATCTCTCGTAAAGTATAAGTTTCTGCATTAATAACTTTAATCGTTCCCTAGTAAAGTTTATTCCTCCAAAGTTCACAGGGAATATTTCTTCGCTTGATAAGGGAATGGAATTACCCACGATTATAATCAGCTTAACAAGATATTTGTCAAAGAGAAAGAACTTTAAACTCTCCAGTCTGTACCAAACTGAACAGTCAGTTCAAATATCCGTTCAAGTTCTATTGTGAGTGATAATTATAAAGTTAATTTTAAAACTTTTAGTATTAACAGATCCCACTACAATTCCGGTTTAAATAATGTTTGTTAAGGTTTAAGTAACATTTGTTCAGGTTTAACCAATGATTGTTCAGGTTTAACTAATGTCTGTTCAGGTTTAACCAATGTCTGTTCAGGTTTAACTTATGTTTGTTCAGGTTTAACTTATGCTTCTTCAGGTTTAAGTAACATTTGTTCAGGTTTAACTAATGTCTGTTCAGGTTTAACCAATGTCTGTTCAGGTTTAACTTATGTTTGTTCAGGTTTAAGTAACATTTGTTCAGGTTTAACCAATGATTGTTCAGGTTTAACTAATGTCTGTTCAGGTTTAACCAATGATTGTTCAGGTCTAACTAATGTTTTTCAGGTTTAGCTAATATCTGTTCTGGTTTAAGTAACATTTGTTCAGGTTTAACTAATGATTGTTCAGGTTTAACCAATGTCTGTTCAGGTTAACTAATGTTTGTTCAGGTTTAAGTAACATTTGTTCAGGTTTAACCATTGATTGTTCAGGTTTAACTAATGTCTGTTCAGGTTTAAGTAACATTTGTTCAGGTTTAACCAATGATTGTTCAGGTTTAACTAATGATTGTTCAGGTTTAACCAATGTCTGTTCAGGTTTAACCAATGATTGTTCAGGTTTAACTAATGTTTGTTCAGGTTTAAGTAACATTTGTTCAGGTTTAACCAATGATTGTTCAGGTTTAACTAATGTCTGTTCAGGTTTAAGTAACATTTGTTCAGGTTTAACCAATGATTGTTCAGGTTTAACTAATGAATGTTCAGGTTTAACCAATGTCTGTTCAGGTTTAACCAATGATTGTTCAGGTTTAACTAATGTCTGTTCAGGTTTAAGTAACATTTGTTCAGGTTTAACCAATGATTGTTCAGGTTTAACTAATGATTGTTCAGGTTTAACCAATGTCTGTTCAGGTTTAACCAATGATTGTTCAGGTTTAACTAATGTTTGTTCAGGTTTAAGTAACATTTGTTCAGGTTTAACCAATGATTGTTCAGGTTTAACTAATGATTGTTCAGGTTTAACCAATGTCTGTTCAGGTTTAACCAATGATTGTTCAGGTTTAACTAATGTCTGTTCAGGTTTAACCAATGTCTGTTCAGGTTTAACTAATGTTTGTTCAGGTTTAAGTAACATTGGTTCAGGTTTAACCAATGATTGTTCAGGTCTAACTAATGTCTGTTCAGGTTTAACCAATGTCTGTTCAGGTTTAACTAATGTTTGTTCAGGTTTAAGTAACATTTGTTCAGGTTTAACCAATGATTGTTCAGGTTTAACTAATGATTGTTCAGGTTTAACCAATGTCTGTTCAGGTTTAACTAATGTTTGTTAAGGTTTAAGTAACATTGGTTCAGGTTTAACCAATGATTGTTCAGGTTTAACTAATGATTGTTCAGGTTTAACCAATGATTGCTCAGGTTTAGCTAATGTCTGTTCAGGTTTAACTAATGTTTGGCCAGGTTTAGCTAATGTTTGTCCAGGTGTAGCTAATGTTTGTTCAGGTTTAACTAAAGTTTGGCCAGGTTTAACTAATGTCTGTTCAGGTTTAGCTAATGATTGTTCAGGTTTAACCAATGATTGTTCAGGTCTAACTAATGTTTGGCCAGGTTTAGCTAATGTTTGTTCAGGTTTAGCTAATGTTTGTTCAGGTTTAACTAAAGTTTGGCCAGGTTTAACTAATGTCTGTTCAGGTTTAACTAACATTTGTTCAGGTTTAACCAATGATTCTTTAGGTTTAACTAATGTCTGTTCAGGTTTAACCAATGATTGTTCAGGTCTAACTAATGTTTGTTCAGGTTTAACTAATGTCTGTTCAGGTTTAACCAATGTCTGTTCAGGTTTAAGTAACGTTTGTTCAGGTTTAACTAATGTTTGTTCAGGTCTAACTAATGTTTGTTCAGGTTTAACTAATGTCTGTTCAGGTTTAACCAATGTCTGTTCAGGTTTAAGTAACGTTTGTTCAGGTTTAACTAATGTTTGTTCAGGTCTAACTAATGTTTGTTCAGGTTTAACTAATGTCTGTTCAGGTTTAACTAATGTCTGTTCAGGTTTAAGTAACGTTTGTTCAGGTTTAACTAATGTTTGTTCAGGTTTAGCTAATGATTGTTCAGGTTTAACTAATATTTGTTCATGTTTAGCTAATGTTTGTCAGGATTAACTAATGTTTGTTTAGGTTTAACTAATGTTTGTTCAGGTTTAGCTAATGATTGTTCAGGTTTAACTAATATTTGTTCATGTTTAGCTAATGTTTGTCAGGATTAACTAATGTTTGTTTAGGTTTAACTAATATTTGTTCATGTTTAGCTAATGTTTGTCAGGATTAACTAATATTTGTTCATGTTTAGCTAATGTTTGTCAGGATTAACTAATATTTGTTCAGGATCAACTAATGGTTGTTCATGTTCAACTAATGTTTATTCAGGTTTAACTAATTTTGTTTTGATTTAACATTTCTGCCAGACGTATAACATTTACTGGTACTGACAAGGAAATACAATGATTATAGTTTGTATTTAATTTGTACTTGTTTGTAATATATATGTTCATTAATAGCTACAGACATATTCTCCAAATGAGCCTTCTATTCACCACAAGGAATAATACATGCAAACTTGTAGTGATAGATGTATAGTTCATAATTAGAAGGGGCCTTTACTGTAACTATCTACCGTTCTAATGATTCAAATTACATCTGCAAAGGAATGAGCATAAACGTTAATGCATTGTTACCTTTCAGTTTAAAACTTCCTGCATATCCGGCTTCATCTCAGAAATATTAGAGCGTGAAATGTTAAATAAATAACAAAATATTCTACTTTTGGTGAATAGCGTGGAATGAGAAGCGAAAGCTAGGACAAGTTAAAGTGAACTATAGTAACTTGCAGCTTTTGTGTTGTAAGGTTTATGCCCGCCCAAAGAGACCAAGTCCCGAGTCTGAGGGTCCGGCCCTTAGATAAGCCCTACCGAGAGGGGATAAAGGTCTGATTGCACTACCTGAACCGAACTAATCAGAAGGGTATTAGGGTGGGGAAGTAGTTTTGAAAAAGCTGTCGAATGCATAGTATCTGGTTATAGTTCGTCTCGTTCTAGAGCTTATAGTCGCAAGACTCTTGCATATGGGCACCACGGGTAGTAAGTCCCTCCTCCCCCTCGGGACTGATGCTACACCCGGGCGGGAACCACGAGCTTGATGTAGGGTTCGTGGGGGTAATGGCTTCATACTCCACACAAGGAAAATATATGTTTTCTTTGACAAGAAAGAAAGCCGTAAGAAGCAGATACTCCTCCAAACACTCTTTTTTTCCATCTTTCTGTCTTCTTCTACATTTTCACATAACACAATGGCGAATGTCTTGCGAAACCATCCGCTCTGTAGAGGGGGCAACTCTCTGCCTAGTGCAACATAAAGTGAGCAAATATTGCTACCTGCCGCAAAATACGTTTTGCTTTGTTTCGTATAACTACTGAGATTCTGGCAAGATATCTAAATACCGACACATTTAACTGTTGGGAAAGTTATCGACAATTGGGTGGGGCTGAAAGTGAATCCCCTTCTTGTTCTCCATTCTGTTCCTCCCTCATTAACATCCCTCAGGGGTTGTAATCCTACACATGCAGTACAGATATAAGATTTAGTATCTTGTACATGCAGTAAGGGTTTAAAAAGTTTTATAGAAATTCTACGTATTGAACAATTACGTAATATCTTTGTCTAAGTTCCCAAAATTAGCAAACTTGTTGTTAGCAAAGTTGTTGTTAGCAAACTTGTTGTTAGCAAACTTGTTAGCAAACTTGTTGTTAGCAAACTTGTTGTTAGCAAACTTGTTGTTAGCAAACTTGTTGTTAGCAAACTTGTGTTAGCAAACTTGTTAGCAAACTTGTTGTTAGCAAACTTGTTGTTAGCAAACTTGTTGTTAGCAAACTTGTTAGCAAACTTGTTGTTAGCAAACTTGTTGTTAGCAAACTTGTTGTTAGCAAACTGCTCATGTTATAGGAGTACAATAAATGGCTTAGACTAAAAGGTTGTTATAGGAGAACACTTGAGGTTTATATATTTGGTCAATCAAGGAGGGAATTGGAAGGTTTAGACTTATATATTTCGTTAATCAAGGAGGAAGTTGGAAGGTTTAGACCTATACATTTAGATAATTATAAGGGCATGTATAATATAGAAATATAAATTTAGAAGGTCATGTTTTAAAAACATTGTTCTAATTTTCGTTCCAAATCAGAATCCGCAAGAGATAGAAGCGTCTTATATTCACACACAAATTCACATATTTAAAAGCAACCAACAAAAATATAAAAAAAACACAAGAAAACAAATATTCCAAACCTCATTTTTAAACATCAAATTGTTAGGTATATTACAGACTTTTAAATTTTATCTACAATAGAATCATTAACAAGTAAAAAATACTCGTATTTAAAGTCTAACATTTTATTAGTGCAATATTCATTACATTTGTTATGTAAGTAACTTCTTTTATATGTCTTTTCCTGTAATTATATTCTCTATGCAAAATTTGATACAGAAACTATCAAATTGGCGTTCTTTACTATCGATAACTGTTTAGTCAAAGCAGTATAACTTTAAGGAGTTTTTAGAACGTAATTGTATTCAACGAATCTAGTATAGTTTTATGGGTTTTGTCTGTGTAACATTTTATATATTTGTTTTTAATTAACCCCAATTAAAGATTAAAGTTTTTATCATTTTCTGTAAGGAAATTTCTTACATCCTTCTGCCTTTACGATGTAATTATTTTATCTGGCTCTTCTTTGGCGTTCAGTCCACAAATAATATGTATGACGTCACTCTAGCAAGCCACTTGAACAGTTGGATGTAAAAGTGTTCAATGGATTCGAAGGCCAAGGAAAACAGATTAGACCGGACAACCCAGTGGCATGGATTTCCAGTTTATGTCAGTTTGGATTCATCAGGATATCCAGGAGAACCCGGATGTGGACGAATGGGATAATAACGGAGAGGAGGAAAAGCCTGTTAGCTGGCGGCGGGGAGCGCACAGGATATACCTACTTCACACAATGATCGTGTAACCCAACTGTTCCATTAGTACTCACAAGCGATGCCCAGGCAGGAGTAAGAAAGTCTTGATCACAGATTGGCAATCGTCACATACTAAAGTTCTTTCAAAGTGAATGACCTTGAATTATTTTCCAACCAAAGTCGTCAGAAGGCAATCCATGTTTAATGAAAAGCGCTTTGTTATTTTGGGACTGGTGTACAGAAAGTTTTAAAAAAAGAAAAGGTCCTGAGACTCTGGAGAGAGTCGATAGAAGTAAAAACTTTTATAGCTATGTTTACAGTAATTTTGAATCGAGAAAACATTTAAATTTGGGTAATGAGAAATCATCTAAACAGGTTTTTATAAAATAAGAAAAACAATACAGATTTTTTACATTTAATACCAACAATTGAACTACAAATAACAAATTAGAGCTCATAGCTTTGAAAAGTTTCACCAAAAATCGCCAAAAATATAAATTTATTCAATATTTATATGTTTATTGGAGGAGTGAATTTAATACGGACTAATATTTATATGTTTATTGGAGGGGAGAATTTGATACGAACTAATATTTATATGTTTATTGGAGGGGTGAATTTAATACGGACTAATATTTATTGCAGTTATTACTAAAATAATGTGGGTAAATAAAACATATACTAGATGTTTACTGATTATAAATTTTTTACACAAATTCATTTTAAATCAGTTCTTAAAAAGTATCAAAGCCGTCTAAGAATGGAATAAAAACACATAACTTATTGTTATCGTTATATTTAATTATTTATTTCGAGATTTATCAAAATTTAAATAGATTAATATATTTATTAACTGATCAAAACTATTTAACAAACCTTTTTCCTAATGATGTTCAATAATAAATAACGTAACATAACCTACGTGGTAAAACAGCTGTTCTACAACATAACCTATAACAAAAAATCAGCTGTTGCATGAAATCATATGTTAACATTTAATTCACTTTGAGATGACTCATAGCGTAACCTGTCGGAAATTATACTGACGTGAAATCGTATGTTAATGTATATCCAATAAGTTTTTGTAGGCCGCATTATAGACGCTTTCACTTGAAAAAAAACTTGCCAAATTATACCTACAAATCTTTTTTTTATTAAACTCATAACATATATTCTTCAAATTGTATTTGAAGGTGTCAATTTAAATTTCATGTTATAATTTTTACTGCTGAAATGAACAGCCACTTTTTAGATATTCAATAAATATCGGAGAGCATTCGTAGGTATACAAAATGAGGCCTGAGTTAAATATTGAAAAATCTTTAAATTTTAATAACATTTATTATATTAGTATGTTGGGTATGTACACTTCTGGGCTGGGAACGAAAATGTAGATTCAATGCAGTTTTATTTTCCATTTATGTAAACATTGTATTATTCATTTCATATTTTTTTAATTACTTGGCAAGAAGGGTTGGGCTTCCGGTCATGATAAAATCCTTACAAAGAGAACAAAGATAACAAAACATGTTTTACCTTGATTTCCGTGAGAAGCTTACTTCCCGCTAGTAATTTACTTTACGTTCAGCAAGGCGCAATACTAAATCTGAACGTAAAAGATTCGTCGCTTGTCATCGACAAATATTTTTATATTGCTGATGATATTATGTAAAATATTGCCATTTATAAAAGAGAAATAATGAATCGCTTTTACATTAGTTTATGACTATGCTATCCTTAATATTGTAAATTTGTTAAAACCTATTGATACAGAACGTTTTCGATCGCTGGCGATCTTCATCAGTGTCTAAATTTTCCACTTGGAGTTGTTAGGTTAAGCGGTGACGGTTTTAAAGGCAGGTTTTCGATGGTATCAAAGAGTATGTGTGATTTGTATTGGGTTTGTTCGTTTTATATGTTTGTATTTTGTGTTTTTGTGTGTTTGTAAATTTCATATTGTTTGTTAGATGTGGCGTTTTTGTGTTGACGTGTAAGATTTCTAGGTTATGGTAAATGTCTGTGTATTTGTGTCTTGTTTCTTTGAGGTGATTGGCGAATTTTTAGTCGGTGTTCTGTTTGGGTGATTTTGTGATCCTTGA
>JBAIZL010000385.1:465000-475000 GCA_036971475.1 Prosapia bicincta | reverse complement strand
GTGTAGCTTTTAAAATATTTGAACAAAAGGGACAACTAAAAATGACTACGAGAAAAGACAAAACAACACAGAACGATAAAATAATCATTGAGTTTTATTAACGACAGATATAATTATACATTGAGACAAACTGTTTCAACAGCGAAACATCCACATAGGAAAAGTTTCTTTAAAATACATTTCTTAACGCAAGATATCAAACACTCCCCAAAGTTACATGAATGCTAGTGCGACCGTACTGAGTGCCTGTAACACCTCGAGTCCTGGCATTTAGCTATCCTCTTTATTGCGTACAAATCCGCGTCTTCAGATCCCGTGGGATCCATCTCAGGCCTTTGCTTTTGCTGAGCGATAAACTCTTCTACTTCTCTCACAACTTCCTCTTGCGTTTCTGGGTCAACCTTTTGTGCTTTTATCTTTTCCAAAGTTTCAAAATCTTTTAGTATTCTGTTTGCAGCATCCTTTCGGGCGCTCGAAGTGTTTTTTTCTTTTTGTCTTTTTTTGTACGTATCAAAGTCACCAAATCCCCTACTAAATGTATCACCATGAAACCCCATAGAATCCATTTCTGGGCGTCTTTTTTTTAACGTGTCAAACTCACCAAACCCCCTACTAAATGTGTCACCATGAAACCCCATGGAATCCATTTCAGGACGTCGCTTTTTATAAGTATCAAAGTCACCGAACCCCCTACTAAATGTATCACCATGAAACCCCATGGAATCCATTTCAGGACGCCGCTTTTTATAAGTATCAAATTCTCCAAACCCCCTACTAAATGTATCACCATGAAACCCCATCGAATCCATTTCTGCCCGTCGTTTTTTTAACGTGTCAAATTCACCAAACCCCCTACTAAATGTATCACCATGAAACCCCATGGAATCCATTTCAGGACGTCGTTTTTTATAAGTATCAAATTCACCAAACCCCCTACTAAATGTATCACCATGAAACCCCATAGAATCCATTTCTGCCCGTCGTTTTTTTAACGTGTCAAACTCACCAAACCCCCTACTAAATGTGTCACCGTGAAACCCCATAGAATCCATTTCTGGACGTCGCTTCTTATAAGTGTCAAATTCTCCGAAACCTCGACTAAATGTATCACCATGAAACCCCATAGAATCCATTTCAGCGCGTCTCTTTTTTAAAGTTTCAAATTCCCCAAAACCTTTGCTGAATAGATCACCATGAAACCCCATAGAATCCATTTCTGGGCGTCTTTTTTTTAATGTGTCAAACTCACCAAATCCCCTACTAAATGTGTCACCGTGAAACCCCATAGAATCCATTTCTGGACGTCGCTTCTTATAAGTATCAAATTCTCCAAAACCCCTACTAAATGTATCACCATGAAACCCCATAGAATCCATTTCAGCGCGCCTCTTTTTTAAAGTTTCGAATTCCCCAAAACCTTTGCTAAATAGATCACCATGAAATCCCATGGAATCCATTTCTGGGCGTCTTTTTTTCAATGGACGATACGCTTCAATGTCGTCTGTGAAGATGTCGCCATCAAGTCTTGAGGGCTCCCAATTGGTCGTCCCTTTTCCTGCCTTCACTTCAGATTTCGCTTTTGCAAACCTAAGTCTGCTGTCAATATTTTTATCTAGATACGGATCCAAACTATCAAGCACCTCGCTATCTCCGGCTGACCTTTTCATTGTCTGAAAGTCACCAAACCCGTCGGAGAATGTATCAGCATGAAACCCCATCGATCCTCTCGCCGATCGCCTCTTCATTGTAGTGAAATCCCCGAATTCCCCGTTGAACACATCTCCATGGAAACCCGACGACCCCATTTCCATACCCCTGACATGCCGCCCTCCTGATTTCTTCACAGGTATAACAGATTTATCTCCACTTGCAAAGACATCAAACGGCGCTTTTATGTTGTCTATTTTCCAGCCCCCGTCTGGATTTATTTGGTTGGTTTCGGAGACGTCATCATTTCCAAAGGCACGTGCCTCTCTCTTTGCTTTCTTCGCATTGTTTGACCTTGACGTATTCAAGTGTTTTTCAGAATTTTTCTTGTACCCGTGAAACGAGTTGCGATGTAAATTCCATTTCGAGTCGTGAGAAGTGTCGCTATAGCCAGTTGTATTTGCACCTCGTCCCGGAGAGTTCCTTTTCCTGCGAACAGCAGACGAAACCGACCACAGCTCGCCTTCGACCAGTGGATCAGAGCGCTTCCTGAAAACAAATAGGCCTACGTGAACAAAATCATTTGAGTAATAAGTCGATTTTTGTTATTCAATCAATAATTAAAAACTCACTAACCACAACATAAACATCTTTTATTTTACTAAAAATGACTTTATGTACGTTTCGATTACATGGTAATCATCTTCATATTACTCCCATCATTATTGTTTGATCTAAACGGACAAAGAACTTCTATTCTCAAAAAAATGTTTTGTCAATATTAAAAATTACAAAATTAACTACCCTAAGGGAACATTAAATACACCCGTGTTCTCTAAGAGTAAATAGAAACACTGTTTGGTTCAAGAATTTAAACAAACCAAACATGTATACAACTATTCTTTGAATTTAGCTTGTGGGGCTTTAGCTTTGTTAATACATACACACAACTCACAAATTAATCATTTATTGCGCGTTTCAATGACAAAGTCATCTTCAGCATTGAGTGTTGGTACTACAAACGCTAACTTACAACCTAGTATTACGAACCTTAACTTACAACTCAAAAGTTGTAAGTTAGAGTTGGTAGCAGCAACTGATGATGATGACTTTGTCATTGAAACGCGTATGAGTCAACAAATGATTAATTTGAGAGTTTCGTGCATGTCTTTTATTCGTTTTAAACCAAAGATGGTTAATCTGTTAAACGGCCGAACATTGAGTATTTTAAACATTTTAATTTTGAATTTTATTTACTTATAATTCTAGGATTCAACCAATAAATTACTTTAGAACTACTAAATTTCGAAGACATTCAGTTGGACATGAATCTAATTTAACCGTATATAGTAAAGCTTTGCAAAGTAAAGGTATATTGCACTGAAAAATATTTAATGATATATTTTTCCATTCCTCCTTAAGTATATATAAGTTATGCTACTTTTTTTTTATTAAATTCCTTCTATTAGCTCACACTCTCCTGATAAATATCTTGTACAAATTTGCAATCGTTAATAAAATACGTTTGTATGCATCCAATCAAGTTCAAATACATTTTTGTAAACCTATAGTGGTGACAATTGATGTTAATAAAGTTTTTTTCAAATATTTATTCAATAATTAAACTAAAAAAATTTGGAGGTCCATCCGGATTCGAACTATGAAACTTCATGTTTAAAGTCTAGCGAGCTTTGGCGATGCGCCAAATTTCTAATACCAAGAGATAAACTTCTCAAAGAAGTATATACATTTTTTTCTCCCATCTGGTTGTCGTACAATGGAAACTTCCATTGTATAACCTTAAAATGTTGTCATGCTTACCACAAAATATCATAAATATTGCTGTGAGGTTAAAAACGAATGAAACGAATAAAATAAACAAACAAACTGGAAATAAACAAACAATAATATATTTTGTTTCTTGAACTCAGTATTAATTTACTTTAATAATTTTTTAAAATATGACTTGCTCTAGGTAAATGTCATGCAGAAAATATAAAACCATCTCTCTTTCTTTCTTTTCTCTCTCTCACTCTCTCCCCCCCTCTCTCTCTCTATTTGTGCATGTGGTATCTGTGATGATATTTAAAACAAACAAATTGAAATAAATACGTTTATGCAAATAAAACACTAATTTTAAAGATTAACTAAAACCTTGATAAAACACTAGAAAATGTATTTTATAACTAAGTCAATAAATCAGACCCAAAGGGTGCGGCAGCATAACTTCCTTTTTTTAAAACTCAATAAAAACTAATGTATGCATCTGAAAATATTTATTTATGGTTTATAATGTAGGTTCATGTCTCAAGTTTGTATTTACATTGTTTTGAAGATCAAATCTGTTAGGTGACGTCCCTCATTCTCCATACATTGCGTAAACCGATTTCTGGCGTTTGTCATGACACTTGTTAGCGTAGCAGGTGTTATGTTGGCAATTTCTTCTTGGATGTTGGTCTTCAAATCTTGTAGGGTTCTTGGACGGTTCACATAAACACGGGATTTCAAAAAAACCCATAGAAAAAACAATAGCACCCTCGGGAACGACATCAAGAAGAAGCTCACACGCGTACATCCGAGAATTGAAGTCACGTTCTGAAAGTTCCTGCACTATCGCCATCTTATAGGGATGAAAATGAAGATCATCACGAAGAATTCTTCTCCCAGAATGATCGGACAGTCCAAGGGCAGATGCGTGTTTGCGCGCAGAACGCCGTGGTGATCGCAACATTGACGCTCTCACTGCTTCAATGTTCTCAGGTGATCTAACGGGCCGAGGGACTCCAGTTCTTCGTTTTGTCAGACACTTGCAGTTTGTCTGAATGTAGTGACCCATGTAACAATTGATTTGCAGTCTGGGACGGGAGCCAACGGGGCTAAATTAAAGCGATTCCAAAATGCGCGCTGTGTTGAAATAACCGAACATCCGCTTGAAAAGTAGGCCTCAACGGCAAAAGCACGCTCCTTACTATTCCAACGCATGATGGTGACTGAAACGTGTTGGGACAAAACTTTACTGTACCTCCTCTTGAACGAGACCACTAGCGCTCCACTATGACATCAACTAACTGAATGGTGAGCATTTAAAAAAAGGAAGTTATGCTGCCGCACCCTGTAAAATTCGGAGGAAGATACCTTCGCTTATTTGAAAATAAAGTTGAGTAAAAAGAACATCAAGATTTCAAAAAATTTACCAATTTCAGACTTATAAATACTTCCTTGAATTTTTCTTCCTTAATTTTGAAGCTCTAATAATATAGGCCCTATTCTTGCACTTGTTGGTATTTATATTATGTGCATTTTAAACTTTTATGAAAAAAATATACATCTATTAGAGTAATGATGAATTCCAAATAATTTTATGCTTTAATCAAAAAATATGAATACATTTATATTGTATAGAGCATGCTATAAACCCAGAAGTTCTTCCTTCCTAGTTTAGACATTTACAATGTGTAACTTTAAAATATACAAATTTATAATGTTATCACTTAAGTGAACAGAAATATTAGGGTACATTAGGTTAAATTGTACAATTACAAAAACATTTTTTGGGTTTTGTTTAGTGTTTACACGTTTTAAATTTGTATTTTCAGAAGCGTAAAAGGGTAGCTATATTGATTCTTTTCAAGAAATTTGTATTAAGATACTTAAACGAAGCCCTAAAACTGGTCAATCAGATGTTTTTTCATGTTTATCAAGTTGAAAATAGTAAATAACTGAAAATAAATATTTGCGTTCTAATAATAGATATATCAGTAGGCTCTAAAACAAATTTCTACTGCAGAATTTTATTCCAATTGAAAATGAATTTGAATTACAATGATTCACATATGTAAATAAATTGATATGTGAAAGATATTTTATGAAATGAAAATATGTTATCAACTTGTACATAAATAATTTTCAACACAATATGTTTTACAGGCCTAGATTCTTACAAAATCAATTTCAGAAAATATCGTAAAAGTACAGAACTGTACGATAGAAAGCGCTAGTTGCCAGCAAACGTGTTTCGGAATCTTACGAAATTGGTCAGTGCTGCTACCTTTGTCAAAAGTCTGTTACTATGTATAGGCAATATGAAAAATTACAGTAATGCTGAAAATAGATTAGTTGATAATTCAAGCTTTTTATTACACTGATATACCATGATTTATTTAAGAAATTGTAAACTAAGAACAACAACAAAACAAACACGTTCGAAAAGAAGTAAGGTTTCATTCTGAAATTATTATTATGTATATTTTCTTAATTATAAATTAAAACATAATTAGACTAGGAAGCATCCCTAACCTAACCTAACCCTTCCAGGATTTAAATTTCTGAAATTGAACATATTTATGGATAATATCTACAGTTTTTTTCAGAAGATAATTCCCACACTATAATGTAACAGCATTACGTAAACTGTATAATATTTAAATTATAATTAGTTTTAGTATTTTAGGAGGAGGTTGTAATCTTGTAATTGAACATATTCAAACAATGCTTAGGCTAAATAATAACCAAGTGTTTTAGAAGTAATAATATATAAGTTTGTAATTTGTATAAAAACAACATTCTCATTTTTCAGTTAAATTAAATATTTTTAATATTAAACAATGAAGAAAAATACATGTACCAAAATGTTTACTAACTTTTAAAACTTACCGATTTTTTAAGTTTTTAAAAAATTTACATTGTATAACAGTTTGGAAAATACTGTTAGCATTTGGTATTAAAATTTATTAATTTATTATTATTAAATTCCTTCTGTTAGCTCACACTCTCCTGATATATATCTTGTACAAATTTTCAGTCGTTAATAAAATACATTTTTATTCATCTAATTAAGTTCAAATACACTTTTTTTTTTTAACATATAGTGGATGACAATTGATGTTAATACAGTTTTTTCAAATATTTATGCAACAATTAAGTTATAAAAATTTGGGGTCCCAGCCTTATTCGAATTGTGAATCTTCATGTTCAAAGTCTAACGCGCTTTAAACTGCGTTAACTTTCCAACAACTAGAATTTTATTTGCTACAAGACGTAGGCCTATATGCATTTTTTCCACTATCTGGTTGTCTCGATGAAACCTCCATTGTACAACCTTAAACTGTTGCCATGGTTACCACAAAATATAAACAGCGCTGTAAGGTAAATAAAATAAAATTTACTAAAAAATGTTTTAAAATATTACTTGTTTATACCTTTATTTACGAAAACGTGGTAATAGAGAGAACTTGACTGTTTGTAAACATGTAAGTAAATTTAATAAAGTATTGTATAATTAATAGTAGTATACAAGAATGTTGTAAGTATGTAAATACTTATCTAATATTTTAAACCATTATAAAGTTTGTGTTTAGATAAATATGTTGAACACTAAAGAGGTTGCAAACAAAAGCCTAAACAGCTGATGATGTAATTTACTTAAAGGAGTTATATGTGACGCCATGTTTACTAAATAAACAAATAAGTTTAAATAAAATCAGAAAAAGAACTTTGAAAACTTTTGGTTTAACTGGCACTGTTAACTTGAAATATTAATATGAAGTAAAACTGCATTGAAATAAAATAAAGAACCCTGAGTATGTTAATTTATAATAAATTTAAAATATATTTGAAGTTTTAGTGTTGTACATCTTGAGGTTTTTATGAAAATTGGTTTTATTCGTATCACTTGGTAAAAAAACGACTACTTACTGATATATCTCAAAAGATGGATTTCGCACTAGATAAGTGCATTATTCGATGCTGTGAATCCCGTACCGGACTGTTGCTCAGGTGTGTTGTATAGGTGTGAGTCTTTGGTGTGTGGCTCATAGAATAGTTGTTAATTATGTTTTCGAACAGTTTTGTCCGCGACCCACAGCATTGAACAATGCACTAATCTAGTGCGAAACGCATCTGGTGAGAAATATCAGTAAGTAGTGATTTTTCCAAGTAATAAAAAAATAATAAAATTTATAATGCATTCATATAATACTTACATATAGTACTTACTTAATTGCGTGACATGTCTAAAAATATACTAAAATTGTCTAGATCGTGGGTTTAGTATAAAAATGATGCAATCTCTAGATTAAACATATACAAAGAATGAGTTGTTAGGATTGATGAGGTAAAGGCAACTCTAAACGACGTAAATTATACATTTTTATAAGAATGGCTAAATTTTCTTTTTAACCACAGATTCAGTCTTAAACCCTTTTTTGATTTATCCGTGCTATATAGCCACAGATCCATGCCCATTTAAATTGTTCTAGTGATTATTGTTGGTGAAAATTTCTAGGCGTTTTTCTCTTACCTTGTGTTCTCAGCACTTCCTATAACTGTTGGATTTAACCATTATACTCGCTAGACTACCGCTCATAGCTTTGCCTCCGGTAGGAAAGACAAGTTGCACGTGGAACACAAACATACATCACTATAGCCAATAAAAACTCCTGATTTACCAATCACAAACAACACAGCTACACGTATGAGTGTAAAACAATTTTTTAATACAATGTCATTATCTGTGTTTGCTACGGCAACGATACAAACTAAATAATGGATAAAAGTATTAGAATTAAAGCACATTCTCTTACTAGGCCTCACCTACCGAAGCCAATGTTTGCGGTGGACTTGAGTGTCTTTCTAGGTTTTATGAAGATTTTTTCATTTTTAATGTAATTATTTTTGTTTT
This sequence comes from Prosapia bicincta, assembly GCA_036971475.1. Lineage (NCBI taxonomy): Eukaryota > Metazoa > Arthropoda > Insecta > Hemiptera > Cercopidae > Prosapia > Prosapia bicincta. The sequence goes on along the minus strand of JBAIZL010000385.1, from coordinate 466,674 downwards.
ATAATGTAAATTATTACTATTAAATTCCATCTATTAACTCATACTGTATATATATATATATATATATATATATATATATATATATATATGTATATATCTTGTACAAATTTTCAATTGTTAATAAAATACGTTCTTATTCATCCAGTCATATTCAAGTGGATATTTTAAAACCTATAGTGGATAAAAATTGAAGCTAATGCAGTTTTTTCAAACATTTATTCATTGACTTGAATTTAAAAATTTGATGTCCCGATCGGATTCGAACTGTGGAACTACATGTTTGAAAACGAGCACTTTTATTACTGAGCTACATTCCTAGAGCAAAAACTTGCCTTTAGATCTACTATATGAAATTATAAGAAAAGGGTTCCTTGTAATAGTGAAGCATCACAAGAGGTGGAGCCTTAAGATAAAGATCCCAACTATTCTTTGAGCTTAGCTTTTGAGGTTATGTTAAAACAAATTAAAGACATACACAAAACTCACAAATTAAACGTTTATTGACTGATACGCATTTCAATGATAAAGTTATCATCATCAGTGAGTGTTACTACTACAAACTCTAACTTAAAACCTTTTAATTGTAAGTTAAAGTTTGTAGTAGCAACTCTCATTAATGATGACTTAGTCATTGATACGCTTAAGAGTCAATAAATGAATAATTTGTGAGTTTTGTGTATGTCTTTTATTTGTTTTTAATAAATTGGGCGTTAGAAAAATACAAATATATCAACTTTGCTTAGGTAAAATAACTATAAACTGGGGAAATATGATCAGATTTTAAAAGTTCAAAGTTTGATTCATTTACAATTTCATAGCTAACTTACTAAAGAACAAGGTAAACACATAAAGAATAGTATGTTAAGGAAAGACAAGTTTAATAAAAACGGGGATTACAAAGTGCATTATAAGTATTGCAAAGCAACATATGTGGGACGAACGGGACGAAACTTTGAAACAAGATGTAAAGAACACAAAAGGTCGTTTAAATTTGAAAAGAATGATGCAAAAAATGGTATGTAATTGTTAAAAGAGGGTCATACACCAGAAGAAATATAGAAGACAATGAAAATATTACATTGTCATAATAAAGGAAGGCGGTTAAACATTTAGAAAATTTAAAAATAGAGAAACTAAAAAATATGAAAAAATAAAAAAGTAAATTCATAAGTTTATTTAAAAAACAAATATAAAAATTACATAGAAAATTGATAATAAAATGAAAAATATTGTAAAAAGTAATAATAATCAAAGTAATATTCCCGAAACAACTTTCTTATGATTGCATCGACTCAATTACTACATATATTATTAAATATAATCATAATATATTATAAAATATCGTTATAATGTTTATATAAAGTGAGACGGCTTTATACTTGCGCGGGAGAAGCCGCTACAGGACAAGGGAGGGGAGGGGGCGCTAGTATAATGTAAAAATATAAGCAAGAGTAACTAACTATTGCTGGTGACAGTGTTTCTGTCTCTCCCAGTGTAATATAAATAGGAGTGGTAAAGTCTGATCTTGTTAAATAGAGGTAATTAAGTAATAGAAAAAAAAATTAAGTAAATTCCTACTGACGTTAACAAAAACAAATTTTATTCTAGTTACCCTAGAGCGCTATTTATCATATTGTGTGGTAACCATGCCAACAGTTAAGGTTGTGCAATGGA
>JBAIZL010000385.1:437500-460000 GCA_036971475.1 Prosapia bicincta | reverse complement strand
GCGAAAGCCTCTCGCAACTCTATAACATGTTCGTGTAAAGCGGAAACCTCTCGTAACTCTATAACATGTTCGTGTAAAGCGGAAGCTTCTCGTAACTCTATAACATGTTCGTGTAAAGCGGAAGCCTCTCGTAACTCTATAACATGTTCGTGTGAAGCGGAAGCATCTGACCACTTTATAACATGTTCGTGTAAAGCGGAAACCTCTCGTAACTCTATAACATGTTCGTGTAAAGCGGAAGCCTCTCGTAACTCTATAACATGTTCGTGTAAAGCGAAAGCCTCTCGTAACTCTATAACATGTTCGTGTAAAGCGGAAGCTTCTCGCAACTCTATAACATGTTCGTGTAAAGCGGAAGCCCCTCGCAACTCTATAACATGTTCGTGTGAAGCGGAAGCATTTGACCACTTTATAACATGTTCGTGTAAAGCGGAAGCCCCTCGCAACTCTATAACATGTTCGTGTAAAGCGAAAGCCTCTCGTAACTCTATAACATGTTCGTGTAGAGCGGAAGCCTCTCGCAACTCTATAACATGTTCGTGTAAAGCGGAAGCATCTCACCACTTTATAACATGTTCGTGTAAAGCGGAAGCTTCTCGCAACTCTATAACATGTTCGTGTAAAACGAAAGCCTCTCGTAACTCTATAACATGTTCGTGTAAAGCGGAAGCCTCTCGTAACTCTATAACATGTTCGTGTGAAGCGGAAGCCTCTCGTAACTCTATAACATGTTCGTGTGAAGCGGAAGCATCTGACCACTTTATAACATGTTCGTGTAAAGCGGAAGCCCCTCGCAACTCTATAACATGTTCGTGTGAAGCGGAAGCCTCTCGTAACTCTATAACATGTTCGTGTGAAGCGGAAGCCTCTCGTAACTCTATAACATGTTCGTGTGAAGCGGAAGCATCTGACCACTTTATAACATGTTCGTGTAAAGCGGAAGCCCCTCGCAACTCTATAACATGTTCGTGTAAAGCGAAAGCCTCTCGTAACTCTATAACATGTTCGTGTAAAGCGAAAGCCTCTCGCAACTCTATAACATGTTCGTGTAAAGCGGAAGTCCCTCGCAACTCTATAACATGTTCGTGTAAAGCGAAAGCCTCTCGTAACTCTATAACATGTTCGTGTAAAGCGAAAGCCTCTCGTAACTCTATAACATGTTCGTGTAAAGCGAAAGCCTCTCGTAACTCTATAACATGTTCGTGTAAAGCGGAAGCCTCTCGCAACTCTATAACATGTTCGTGTGAAGCGGAAGCATCTGACCACTTTATAACATGTTCGTGTAAAGCGGAAGCCCCTCGCAACTCTATAACATGTTCGTGTGAAGCGGAAGCCTCTCGTAACTCTATAACATGTTCGTGTGAAGCGGAAGCCTCTCGTAACTCTATAACATGTTCGTGTGAAGCGGAAGCATCTGACCACTTTATAACATGTTCGTGTAAAGCGGAAGCCCCTCGCAACTCTATAACATGTTCGTGTAAAGCGAAAGCCTCTCGTAACTCTATAACATGTTCGTGTAAAGCGAAAGCCTCTCGCAACTCTATAACATGTTCGTGTGAAGCGGAAGCCTTTCGTAACTCTATAACATGTTCGTGTGAAGCGGAAGCCTCTCGTAACTCTATAACATGTTCGTGTGAAGCGGAAGCCTCTCGTAACTCTATAACATGTTCGTGTAAAGCGGAAGCCTCTCGTAACTCTATAACATGTTCGTGTGAAGCGGAAGCATCTGACCACTTTATAACATGTTCGTGTGAAGCGGAAGCCTCTCGTAACTCTATAACATGTTCGTGTGAAGCGGAAGCATCTGACCACTTTATAACATGTTCGTGTAAAGCGGAAGCCCCTCGCAACTCTATAACATGTTCGTGTAAAGCGAAAGCCTCTCGTAACTCTATAACATGTTCGTGTAAAGCGAAAGCCTCTCGCAACTCTATAACATGTTCGTGTAAAGCGGAAGTCCCTCGCAACTCTATAACATGTTCGTGTAAAGCGGAAGCCTCTCGTAACTCTATAACATGTTCGTGTAAAGCGGAAGCCTCTCGTAACTCTATAACATGTTCGTGTAAAGCGGAAGCCTCTTGTAACTCTATAACATGTTCGTGTAAAGCGGAAGACTCTAGTAACTCTATAACATGTTCGTGTAAAGCGGAAGCCTCTCACAACTCTATAACATGTTCGTGTAAAGCGGAAGCCTCTCGTAACTCTATAACATGTTCATGTAAAGCGGAAGACTCTAGTAACTCTATAACATGTTCGTGTAAAGCGGAAGCCTCTCGTAACTCTATAGCATGTTCGTGTAAAGCGGAAGCCTCCCGTAACTCTATAACATGTTCGTTAAAGCGGAAGCCTCTCACCACTCTATAGCATGTTCGTGTAAAGCGGAAGCCTCTCGTAACTCTATAACATGTTCGTGTAAAGCGGAAGCCTCTCACCACTCTATAGCATGTTCGTGTAAAGCGGAAGCCACTCACCACTCTATAACATGTTCGTGTAAAGCGGAAGCCTCTCGTAACTCTATAACATGTTCGTTAAAGCGGAAGCCTCTCACCACTCTATAGCATGTTCGTGTAAAGCGGAAGCCTCTCGTAACTCTATAACATGTTCGTTAAAGCGGAAGCCTCTCACCAATCTATAACATGTTCGTGTAAAGCGGAATCCTCTTACCACTCTATAACATGTTCGTGTAAAGCAGAAACCTCTCGTAACTCTATAACATGTTCGTGTAAAGCGGAAGCCTCTCACCACTCTATAACATGTTCGTGTAAAGCGGAAGCCTCTCATCACTCTATAAAATATTCGTGCAAAGCAGAAACCTCTCACCACTCTATAACATGTTCGTGTAAAGCGGAAGCCTCTCATCACTCTATAAAATATTCGTGTAAAGCGGAAACCTCTCACCACTCTATAACATGTTCGTGTAAAGCGGAAGCCTCTCATCACTCAATAAAATATTCGTGTAAAGCGGAAGCCTCTCACCACTCTATAACATGTTCGTGTAAAGCGGAAGCCTCTCATCACTCTATAAAATATTCGTGTAAAGCGGAAGCATCTCACCACTTTATAACATGTTCGTGTGAAGCGGAAGCCTCTCACCACTCTATAACATGTTCGTGTAAAGCGGAAGCCTCTCGTAACTCTATAACATGTTCGTGTAAAGCGGAAGCCTCTCGTAACTCTATAACATGTTCGTGTAAAGCGGAAGCCTCTCGCAACTCTATAACATGTTCGTGTAAAGCGGAAGCCTCTCGTAACTCTATAACATGTTCGTGTGAAGCGGAAGCCTCTCGCAACTCTATAACATGTTCGTGTAAAGCGGAAGCCTCTCGTAACGCTATAACATGTTCGTGTGAAGCGGAAGTATCTCACCACTTTATAACATGTTCGTGTAAAGCGGAAGCCTCTCACAACTCTATAACATGTTCGTGTAAAGCGGAAACCTCTCACCACTCTATAGCATGTTCGTGTAAAGCGGAAGCCTCTCGCAACTCTATAACATGTTCGTGTAAAGCGGAAGCCTCTCGCAACTCTATAACATGTTCGTGTAAAGCGGAAGCCTCTCGTAACTCTATAACATGTTCGTGTAAAGCGGAAGCCTCTCGCAACTCTATAACATGTTCGTGTAAAGCGGAAGCCTCTCGTAACGCTATAACATGTTCGTGTGAAGCGGAAGTATCTCACCACTTTATAACATGTTCGTGTAAAGCGGAAGCCTCTCACAACTCTATAACATGTTCGTGTAAAGCGGAAGCCTCTCGTAACTCTATAACATGTTCGTGTAAAGCGGAAGCCTCTCGTAACTCTATAACATGTTCGTGTAAAGCGGAAGCCTCTCGTAACTCTATAACATGTTCGTGTAAAGCGGAAACCTCTCTCCACTCTATAGCATGTTCGTGTGAAACGTAAGCCTCTTGTAACTCTATAACATGTTCGTGTAAAGCGGAAACCTCTCACCACTCTATAGCATGTTCGTGTGAAACGTAAGCCTCTCGTAACTCTATAACATGTTCGTGTAAAGCGGAAACCTCTCACCACTCTATAGCATGTTCGTGTGAAACGTAAGCCTCTCGTAACTCTATAACATGTTCGTGTAAAGCGGAAACCTCTCTCCACTCTATAGCATGTTCGTGTGAAACGTAAGCCTCTTGTAACTCTATAACATGTTCGTGTAAAGCGGAAACCTCTCACCACTCTATAGCATGTTCGTGTGAAACGTAAGCCTCTCGTAACTCTATAACATGTTCGTGTGAAGCGGAAGCCTCTCACCACTCTATAACATGTTCGTGTAAAGCGGAAGACTCTCGTAACGCTATAACATGTTCGTGTAAAGCGGAAGCCTCTCGCAACTCTATAAGATGTTCGTGTGAAACGTAAGCCTCTTGTAACTCTATAACATGTTCGTGTAAAGCGGAAGCCTCTCACCACTCTATAACATGTTCGTGTAAAGCGGAAGCCTCTCGCAACTCTATAAGATGTTCGTGTGAAACGTAAGCCTCTTGTAACTCTATAACATGTTCGTGTAAAGCGGAAGCCTCTCACCACTCTATAACATGTTCGTGTAAAGCGGAAGCCTCTCGCAACTCTATAAGATGTTCGTGTGAAACGTAAGCCTCTTGTAACTCTATAACATGTTCGTGTAAAGCGGAAGCCTCTCACCACTCTATAACATGTTCGTGTAAAGCGGAAGCCTCTCGCAACTCTATAAGATGTTCGTGTGAAACGTAAGCCTCTTGTAACTCTATAACATGTTCGTGTAAAGCGGAAGCCTCTCACCACTCTATAACATGTTCGTGTAAAGCGGAAGCCTCTCGCAACTCTATAAGATGTTCGTGTGAAACGTAAGCCTCTTGTAACTCTATAACATGTTCGTGTAAAGCGGAAGCCTCTCACCACTCTATAACATGTTCGTGTAAAGCGGAAGCCTCTCGCAACTCTATAAGATGTTCGTGTGAAACGTAAGCCTCTTGTAATTCTATAACATGTTCGTGTAAAGCGGAAGCCTCTCACCACTCTATAACATGTTCGTGTAAAGCGGAAGCCTCTCGCAACTCTATAAGATGTTCGTGTGAAACGTAAGCCTCTTGTGACTCTATAACATGTTCGTGTAAAGCGGAAGCCTCTCACCACTGTATAACATGTTCGTGTAAAGCGGAAGCCTCTCGCAACTCTATAAGATTTTCGTGTGAAACGTAAGCCTCTTGTAACTCTATAACATGTTCGTGTAAAGCGGAAGCCTCTCACCACTCTATAACATGTTCGTGTAAAGCGGAAGCCTCTCGCAACTCTATAAGATGTTCGTGTGAAACGTAAGCCTCTTGTAACTCTATAACATGTTCGTGTAAAGCGGAAGACTCTCGTAACGCTATAACATGTTCGTGTAAAGCGGAAGCCACTCGCAACTCTATAACATGTTCGTGTAAAGCGGTAACCTCTCACCACTCTATAACATGTTCGTGTAAAGCGGAAACCTCTCACCACTCTATAAGATGTTCGTGTGAAACGTAAGCCTCTTGTAACTCTATAACATGTTCGTGTAAAGCGGAAGCCTCTCACCACTCTATAACATGTTCGTGTAAAGCGGAAGCCTCTCGCAACTCTATAAGATGTTCGTGTGAAACGTAAGCCTCTTGTAACTCTATAACATGTTCGTATAAAGCGGAAGCCTCTCACCACTCTATAACATGTTCGTGTAAAGCGGAAGCCTCTCGCAACTCTATAAGATGTTCGTGTGAAACGTAAGCCTTTTGTAACTCTATAACATGTTCGTGTAAAGCGGAAGACTCTCGTAACGCTATAACATGTTCGTGTAAAGCGGAAGCCACTCGCAACTCTATAACATGTTCGTGTAAAGCGGAAGCCACTCGCAACTCTATAACATGTTCGTGTAAAGCGGAAGCCTCTCACCACTCTATAACATGTTCGTGTAAAGCGGAAACCTCTCACCACTCTATAACATGTTCGTGTAAAGGAGACGGACATAGGAAAGAAAGTTTGATAGTACAGAGTGTCTCCACAAAAAAAAAAAACACTAGAATTTGAAAGAGCGGCACTGAAAGGCTGTTCAAGTAATTAATCGATTGAAACATCAATCTGAACTTGCAGTTAGTAAGTTTTGTTCACCGCGACAGACTTTCCCAGTTCCAGTTTCAATGAGACTTATAAGAACTCCATCTGTTTTAAAAGAGCGCTGTTCTCAGACGAAGCTACACTGCACACAAACGGCGTGGTTAGTCGTCGCAATTGTCGGAGATGGGGTTAAGATAATATACCATCTTACAGGGACATGTGTGTGACTCGACAAAAGGGAACGTGTGGTGTGGGTTAATGTATGACTAAGTGAGACGCTTTACGTTTTCGCCAAGAAAACAATTTATGACAAAATTTATCTGGATATGCTAGAACAGTTTTTAAATAAACGTTGTTCTTTTTTCTTCAAATGAAAATAAACATAATTTAGTTAACTTTGGCAGTCTTTCAGTAACTTTCGCTCAAAATCCCGGCATTATTTTTGGAATATCCTGTATATTATCAGAATAAAATGACGCACACAAGAGTTAGTATTGAGCAGTCAGTTTAATAAAGTAACATTGATAGGTTAACCAAAACCAATATCAAGCAAGATGATCAAGCAAATGAATAGCTATTCTTTTCATTGTATATACAAACCATATTTAATGCAGTGTTTTCAGAGAAAGAGACAAGTTATAACAACTTGTCGGTCGTCAACAGACACAAAAATTAAAAATTTTAAGTTGTCAAACCAATGAAATTAATTTAAACTGTTTTATAACATTGAAAAATCGATTTTATTTGCAAATTTTAATTACAGCGGTTTATTCTTTCCTCTCTTACATATGTTATAAATAAATTATTAGGACGATTAAAATATAAAAATTACCCTTAACGAAAATTTATTGTAATCGATTGAAATTGTGTTGAAAAATCACTTCTTTATAAAATATTGAAATTACGGAGTATCGGGATTTAGCAAGAGGGAATTCATAGGTAGGCTATATTATTAATGAATGCAAAATTACACCTATTCCTAAACTGGAGTACGTTTGTGTCTGACAAGAAATGTTATTTGTGTTTCAGATGTAAGTGCAAAGAACCCAAGAAAATATTCTGCGTGGCTCAATAAATCTTGCTACTTGTCGCCGTGAAGTGACTTTCAGAGGTACGACTGCCATGTCCAGACTTTAAAATTGTTAATGACGCATTTATTATTTAAGAAGGAAAAATAACGGAAGTTGTAGCATTTTGTTACTTGGTTAGGGAAGAATTTAATTAACTAGTGGTATTTGTGTTGTTCTAAAGAAGTAAATTTATCATTGTCTCCACCGTTGTCTTGAGCGTAATAAAACACGCTACTATACCCTAATGCAATATGACATATAATAATGTGTAAACACTTCTGCAGCAAACACTTGCATTTGGTTTAAACTGATTTTTTATCTATCAATAAAACACATTTCCTGAAACGCATGTCCTCAGTTAGACTAAAAGTAAGTGCTACTACAATCAAGTATTTAGATTTATTCTATTATAGTATGTATGTATAAACTTATTTTCAGTTTTTTTGTTGAAGCCACTTTTGGACATCTACGGAGAAAAACCTTTCTTGTACAAATACTCTACTCTCTCTCTCTCTCTCTCTCTTTCTCTCTCTCTCATTAACGTGATATGTCAAAAATAGGTCATATTTAATAATTATTATTTCATCTTAAGACCACGAATTCAAATAACTTTTCAATTCATTTAAAGGTTTTTAATATTAAAATTTCCATTTCACCTTAAAAGTTTCAAAATGAGAATAAAAGATGACTTTGTTATGCAAAATATTGTTCTTTATTCATGAATCTTGGAATATTAACGTTGACCGGGATAAAAAATATTAAATCCTGTTTTGAATTAATTTATAAAGCAATTACGGGAAAACATTAAACGCTTTCCACGCTCGTAAAATTGTTTGAATATAAACGAATCACCCTTTTAATGTAAGTAGAGTTACTGTAGTAGGTTTTGTTTGGGATTTAAATTTAGGCATTTATTTTGAAGGATGAGGTTCAAGGATCGTCATTAATTATTAGGATGACTGTTGCAAGGACTTGCCATGACAGGTTATTTCACCTCTTTATCCAAGAGTGTCACTTTGTAGGTAGGACCACACATATCCCTGGATTAATTATTAGGATGACTGTTGCAAGGACTTGCCATGACAGGTTATTTCAACTCTTTATCCAAGAGTGTCACTTTGTAGGTAGGACCACACATTTCCCTGGATTAATTATTAGGATGACTGTTGCAAGGACTTGCCATGACAGGTTATTTCAGCTCTTTATCCAAGAGTGTCACTTTGTAGGTAGGACCACACATTTCCCTGGATTAATTATTAGGATGACTGTTGCAAGGACTTGCCATGACAGGCTATTTCACCTCTTTATCGAAGAGTGTCACTTTGTAGGTAGGACCACACATTTCCCTGGATTAATTATTAGGACGACTGTTGCAAGGACTTGCCATGACAGGTTATTTCACCTCTTTATCCAAGAGTGTCACTTTGTAGGTAGGACCACACATTTCCCTGGATTAATTATTAGGATGACTGTTGCAAGGACTTGCCATGACAGGTTATTTCACCTCTTTATCCAAGAGTGTCACTTTGTAGGTAGGACCACACATTTCCCTGGATTAATTATTAGGATGACTGTTGCAAGGACTTGCCATGACAGGTTATTTCAGCTCTTTATCCAAGAGTGTCACTTTGTAGGTAGGACCACACATTTCCCTGGATTAATTATTAGGATGACTGTTGCAAGGACTTGCCATGACAGGTTATTTCAGCTCTTTATCCAAGAGTGTCACTTTGTAGGTAGGACCACACATTTCCCTGGATTAATTAATAGGATGACTGTTGCAAGGACTTGCCATGACAGGTTATTTCAGCTCTTTATCCAAGAGTGTCACTTTGTAGGTAGGACCACACATTTCCCTGGATTAATTATTAGGATGACTGTTGCAAGGACTTGCCATGACAGGCTATTTCACCTCTTTATCGAAGAGTGTCACTTTGTAGGTAGGACCACACATTTCCCTGGATTAATTATTAGGATGACTGTTGCAAGGACTTGCCATGACAGGTTATTTCACCTCTTTATCCAAGAGTGTCACTTTGTAGGTAGGACCACACATTTCCCTGGATTAATTATTAGGATGACTGTTGCAAGGACTTGCCATGACAGGTTATTTCAGCTCTTTATCCAAGAGTGTCACTTTGTAGGTAGGACCACACATTTCCCTGGATTAATTATTAGGATGACTGTTGCAAGGACTTGCCATGACAGGCTATTTCACCTCTTTATCGAAGAGTGTCACTTTGTAGGTAGGACCACACATTTCCCTGGATTAATTATTAGGATGGCTGTTGCAAGGACTTGCCATGACAGGCTATTTCACCTCTTTATCCAAGAATATCACTTTGTAGGTAGGACCACACATTTCCCTGGATTAATGATTAGGATGACTGTTGCAAGGACTTGCCATGACAGGTTATTTCACCTCTTTATCCAAGAGTGTCACTTTGTAGGTAGGACCACACATTTCCCTGGATTAATTATTAGGATGACTGTTGCAAGGACTTGCCATGACAGGCTATTTCACCTCTTTATCGAAGAGTGTCACTTTGTAGGTAGGACCACACATTTCCCTGGATTAATTATTAGGATGACTGTTGCAAGGACTTGCCATGACAGGCTATTTCACCTCTTTATCCAAGAGTGTCACTTTGTAGGTAGGACCACACATTTCCCTGGATTAATTATTAGGATGACTGTTGCAAGGACTTGCCATGACAGGCTATTTCACCTCTTTATCGAAGAGTGTCACTTTGTAGGTAGGACCACACATTTCCCTGGATTAATTATTAGGATGACTGTTGCAAGGACTTGCCATGACAGGCTATTTCACCTCTTTATCCAAGAGTGTCACTTTGTAGGTAGGACCACACATTTCCCTGGATTAATTATTAGGATGACTGTTGCAAGGACTTACCATGACAGGCTATTTCAGCTCTTTATCCAAGAGTGTCACTTTGTAGGTAGGACCACACATTTCCCTGGATTAATTATTAGGATGACTGTTGCAAGGACTTACCATGACAGGCTATTTCAGCTCTTTATCCAAGAGTGTCACTTTGTAGGTAGGACCACACATTTCCCTGGATTAATTATTAGGATGACTGTTGCAAGGACTTACCATGACAGGCTATTTCAGCTCTTTATCCAAGAGTGTCACTTTGTAGGTAGGACCACACATTTCCCTGGATTAATTATTAGGATGACTGTTGCAAGGACTTACCATGACAGGCTATTTCAGCTCTTTATCCAAGAGTGTCACTTTGTAGGTAGGACCACACATTTCCCTGGATTAATTATTAGGATGACTGTTGCAAGGACTTACCATGACAGGCTATTTCAGCTCTTTATCCAAGAGTGTCACTTTGTAGGTAGGACCACACATTTCCCTGGATTAATTATTAGGATGACTGTTGCAAGAACTTGCCATGACAGGTTATTTCACCTCTTTATCCAAGAGTGTCACTTTGTAGGTAGGACCACACATTTCCCTGGATTAATTATTAGGATGACTGTTGCAAGGACTTACCATGACAGGTTATTTCACCTCTTTATCCAAGAGTGTCACTTTGTAGGTAGGACCACACATTTCCCTGGATTAATTATTAGGATGACTGTTGCAAGGACTTACCATGACAGGCTATTTCAGCTCTTTATCCAAGAGTGTCACTTTGTAGGTAGGACCACACATTTCCCTGGATTAATTATTAGCATGACTGTTGCAAGGACTTACCATGACAGGCTATTTCAGCTCTTTATCCAAGAGTGTCACTTTGTAGGTAGGACCACACATATCCCTGGATTAATTATTAGGATGACTGTTGCAAGGACTTACCATGACAGGTTATTTCACCTCTTTATCCAAGAGTGTCACTTTGTAGGTAGGACCACACATTTCCCTGGATTAATTATTAGGATGACTGTTGCAAGGACTTACCATGACAGGCTATTTCAGCTCTTTATCCAAGAGTGTCACTTTGTAGGTAGGACCACACATTTCCCTGGATTAATTATTAGGATGACTGTTGCAAGGACTTACCATGACAGGCTATTTCAGCTCTTTATCCAAGAGTGTCACTTTGTAGGTAGGACCACACATATCCCTGGATTAATTATTAGGATGACTGTTGCAAGGACTTGCCATGACAGGTTATTTCACCTCTTTATCCAAGAGTGTCACTTTGTAGGTAGGACCACACATTTCCCTGGATTAATTATTAGGATGACTGTTGCAAGGACTTACCATGACAGGCTATTTCAGCTCTTTATCCAAGAGTGTCACTTTGTAGGTAGGACCACACATATCCCTGGATTAATTTTTAGGATGACTGTTGCAAGGACTTGCCATGACAGGTTATTTCACCTCTTTATCCAAGAGTGTCACTTTGTAGGTAGGACCACACATTTCCCTGGATTAATTATTAGGATGACTGTTGCAAGGACTTACCATGACAGGCTATTTCAGCTCTTTATCCAAGAGTGTCACTTTGTAGGTAGGACCACACATATCCCTGGATTAATTATTAGGATGACTGTTGCAAGGACTTGCCATGACAGGTTATTTCACCTCTTTATCCAAGAGTGTCACTTTGTAGGTAGGACCACACATTTCCCTGGATTAATTATTAGGATGACTGTTGCAAGGACTTACCATGACAGGCTATTTCAGCTCTTTATCCAAGAGTGTCACTTTGTAGGTAGGACCACACATATCCCTGGATTAATTATTAGGATGACTGTTGCAAGGACTTGCCATGACAGGTTATTTCACCTCTTTATCCAAGAGTGTCACTTTGTAGGTAGGACCACACATTTCCCTGGATTAATTATTAGGATGACTGTTGCAAGGACTTACCATGACAGGCTATTTCAGCTCTTTATCCAAGAGTGTCACTTTGTAGGTAGGACCACACATTTTCCTGGTTTGATTAAACCTCGATTAAGCTACTGATCGTTCAAGTATAAGAGGAAGATTTAACTGGTAGATAGTTTAAGAACGGAAATAGTTATAATGTTTGAATATAGATAGTTAAGGTAACCAAGCTTACTAAGGAATAGTACACATAAAAGACGTTTTCAATTCCTTCTATTACCTCAAATTTTCAATCGTAATCGTTTATAAAATCTATTTTGTATTCATCCACGCAAGTTTAAATACATTGTTTTACACGTGTAGTGGATGATACTTGGTGTTTTGGTGTTAGTAAAGCTTTTCAAATAATAACTCAATAAATAAATTCAATTAATTAATTTTAATAATTAATTACGCGTTCTATTGTACCACTTAATATTGTGATTTAGTCTCTCTCTCTCTCTCTCTCTCTCTCACACACACACACACACACACACACACACACACACACACACACACACACACACACACACACACACACACACACACACACACACACACACACACACACACACATTCACGCGCACACGCACGCACGCACACACACACACACACACACATAAATTTATATGATTGGTAACTATTTCATAAAAAGTAACTAGGATAGAATTTTTCAAACCCAAGTAGGAATTGACTTTATTTTTAAAATAATATATGTTTTATTTAGTGACATTAATTAAATTGACAAACAATTTGTTGACAGAGAAACTAAAAGGTCTAAAACCTACGGCCCGCGGAAAGCTAGCATACTGAAAATAAAATTTGTTTTGGTAATATATTTCCTCTTAGGAATTTTTACTATTACATATGAGTACAATACTCGTCTCTCCCTTGCCATTTATTTTCTTTATAAGTGTAAAACTAGCTGTATAAAAGTATAAAACTAAGCAAAAAATTTGAAAAATCACCATTGAACTCTTGATTAGGAAAAACGTCGTGGATGTATTGTGATTTGGGGGGGGGAGGTCTAGACCTTCTGCCCTGAAATATTAACAAATATTTGGAGGCCCGTCTTTCCTCCAAATGTTTTCGAGGTAGGCCTTGAGTAGAAAAGGTTGGGGCCCCTGGTCCAATAAATGGTAGAGTAGCCCCAGCAAAATAGGCCCCAGGTCCAAGTAAAATATGAGTAGTAAACGAATTGTTTTTTGGTGCTCAACCAAGAAAAAATCACAATTAAGTAACAATTAACACCAACTAACGATCAGTAATTAATTTTCTTTTACGCGTTTCACTAACAAATCATTTATCTCCAGTGTGTACAATTGCAAATATTCTGACCCATAAATTATAACAAGTAATAAACAACAATAATAATTCAAATAAAATAATTTCTTATTGTGATGATTTATTAAAAAACTATGTATTTACTATCTTTGCTCTCAAAGTGAGCTAACATTTCTGAAAAGTAAAACAGCAATAGAAATATTTGCCAGACCCAGGTACTAAGAAATTATCTCAGGGAAAAGGTTGCTGGTCGTTACTAATATAAACTAGATTTATGATAAGTTTCATTTACTTTTAATTGAACCTAGAAATTGGAATAACAGAGAAAAGAAGAATATTAAAAAAGAAGACATTATGTGAAAAGACATAAATACGGTTCTATACGCCTAATGTTCCCCCAAAAGCTTAACTTTTATGTTTCTTTAAAACAAACAGGAGGCTTTTTAATGCCATAAACAATAATTTCAGGCTAGTTTGACTTTATAGTTATTTTTCTTTAAAGAGATAATCTCGTTATAATATTTACCCCGCGTTGAACTTGTTTGTGTTGGTTCCGCGGTTTTAATCGTTTTTATCTTTCCCGGGTAAGAGTTAATATTTTTACAGTTTTAATAACACAATACCCTCTGAATAAAGAAAACTTTTCTACTGTTCTTGTTTAAACGCAACTAGATTTACCCTTTGCAAAACGTATTCGATCTCGGCAGAAACTTAGTTTAAAGTATACAATTTATACTTGGTTCCTTACTTTGTTTAACTTCTGGTTCCGGTTTTTATTTTAACAGCATAATGACTTTCCTGAAATCACACTGCCGTTATGATTTAATGGCCTTCCGCAAAATTAAAATCAATAAAGCATTGCATTTAGTTTGAAAATTTGAAGATAATTTAAGGCATACTCATACTGGAGGGGGGAGGGAGGTTAAAGTGGACTTTCAGTGGGGAGGGTAGATAAGTGGACTGAAACTGCCTACAGAAGAGAGGTCTGTGTCTTTAATGGTCTACCAGCGGGCAGACTGACGTTACATGTGCGGACTGAACTACGTCATTGTATTTTGTAGAATGTTTTTTTTCTTGCTAGACCCTTGTCAATACGTTATGGTCTCTGTACTGAAGGATATTTCCGGAGCGTAGGGAAGATCTTAATTTATTATATAGCCCTTTTCACCATTTTAGTGGGAACACTATGCCATATATATATATATAACAACATAGGTTATTCAAATACAAGAATATTTATTAATTTATAATCAAAAAGTTTTTCGTTGGTAAACAGTACCAACATCATCAGGAATGAATGCATCATCAGTACCAACATTATTCATTCCTAATGATGTTGGTGCTGTTAGCCAACGAAAAGCTTTGAATTGTAAATTCAATTATAATTCTTGTATTTGTATTTTGACTTAGTTCTTTATTAATACACAAGAATACATATTGCGATATATATATATATATATATATATATATATATATATATATATATATACACACACACACACACACACACACACACACTGTAGGATTGTAGGATTATCGTTAGTTTTAAAAAGTAAATGCTACAAAAACCCCTAAGCCCTTAGTTACTAAAGTAGATGCTTTGTCGGCGAAAGCATACTTTCCTTAACAAGGTGCGTGCAAAGAAGGACTAAAGGTATCTGATTACAGCGACAAAACAAACGTAAGACAGGCCAGGATTGACTAAATTAAGAAAAAGGTAGATGACTGGTAAAGAAGATAGGAGAAATACGTGACAGGAGGGGGAGTAAACAAGGAGTCGTAGGGAGCGAAGTTAGAGGAAAGCGGTCGAGGAGGGAAGCTCGGGGAGCCGGGGAGGGCAGAATACGGATGAAGTGAAGTTTTGGGAGCCAGAAAGTCTGGTAGAGAAGATAGAAGAAATACGTGACGGGAGGGGGAGTAAACAAGGAGTCGTAGGGAGCGAAGTTAGAGGAAAGCGGTCGAGGAGGGAAGCTCGGGGAGCCGGGGAGGGCAGAATACGGATGAAGTGAAGTTTTGGGAGCCAGAAAGACTGGTAGAGAAGCTGGAAAATGAGTCTAACCCTGGGAGAAGGAGAATAAAGGATAAAAGGAACGAATCCTTGGAAAAAAACGTGATCACTCTGAAGATCGTCCAAGCTACTCAATTCGAAAAAGTACCACTTAGTACTCGTAATTAATTAAAAATTATATTTCTTGTAAATTAAATTAAAATCCAATTAAATTCAGAAAATGCCGAAAATTACAACAATGTTAAATTACAATCCATAGTAACCTTTAATTATAACACAGTAACCTAATGCCTAGAGATAACATAACACAAGTTGTTATAAGATAATACAATATTACATTGGGACTAACAACTGTTAATTTGTAAAGAGTTGTAAAGAGAACTGGCAATTGGTTTATTTTTAAAATGTAGATTAATAGTTAGATGTTTTATAGTAGATTAAAGGTTAATTAGGTAAGTAATCAGGGAGTTGCTCACAAAATCTTTCACTAATATTAATTTCTTTATAATACAAATTTGACGCCCAACAATATATTTATTTATATAATAATAATAATAACAATCATGTAATTAAATTTTTTATAATTCTATTTAATAACTTGAGCGTGTGTTAAGTTGACTCAAAAAAGTGAGCGAAGAGTTTGTTTGTTTGTAGTTGGCGCACCACATAGGTGTTCATGTACAAATTTATATTAAAAGTTAAACAAAATTTTTTGACGTTTACTTGAGTTATACAGCTTCTGTTTCATAATCAGATTGTAATTCTAAACCAAATATAAATGGGAGGGGCGCGACCTTACGTTAGTGCTATAAAGGCTCATCTAAAGAGAGAATAGACACTCAATGTTTTAAAAATAAAAATTTATATCAGCAAGGCTGGAAAGTAATGGGAAAATCTTCGCCATAAGGAACTATATAAATGTTTTGGGCACCAAATTTAATTTTAGTAACTAAACATGAAAGGTTGAAAGAGGTATAGTAGGAGGGGTGTCAAGTTATTACTTATATATATGTATATATATATATATATATATATATATATATATATATATATATATATATTGTACTCGACTCAACTCCGACTCGTGTTTACCTTCATGTGTTATATAACAAGTAATAAAAACAAAAATGTATTAAAGTCAATTTTTACCCAGTTCAACAAATAAAAAGTTTATTTTAGTTACTTTTAATAGAATAATTACTATTAATACAAATAAAGTAACCTAACCTAAGCGTAAAAACAGCTGCTCTAACATATAACCTATAACATAAAATCAGCTGTCAGATGTAATCATATGTTATCACTTATTTTAAGCCAAAATTGACGAAATAACTATATTGCATACCTTGCTTCTTTTGTGAAACGTTTTCCTCTCATACAAAACTAAATTTAATTTATTAAATTTAATTAATGAATTAACATTTGGTAAAACTGTATTAACATCAAGTGTCATCCACATCGTTTCAAATATATTTCAACTTCAGTGGATGAATAGAACATATGTTATTAACAATTGAAAATTTGAACTATTATATATATATATGTAAGAAGTAAAAAAAATAAAATTATCATATATTAGAAATAATGTTTAAACTTACGCTCAACAATGAATAATGGCCATTAAACACACTCTCCTATGAATTAATTTTTCAAAACCTGACGGACTATGCTACCTTACACTACGATATACCTACACAGAATTCTGTTAGTGTAGATTTCGTTGTGGAGAAATTAAAGTCCCTGCGTAAATTAATTGACTAATTTATAGAACGAGTATTATTATTGTTAATTATTAATTGGCTAACGTTAATTCTAGCCTAAGCAACGTACATTGAAACTACATGACTGGGTTATGTTGCTATATTATATTTATTACTTTATTGTTATAATTAGATCCATCATAAACGGTAATTTTTTAATGCAGATATACTGTAACGTACAGTAGTTACTGTGGCACTCTGTACAATTGGGAGTTTTATAGCATTTTATGTGGTTATGTGAATGTTATGAAAGTCTGAACGTATTTATCAAGAATTGAAACACTAATTATGGTTTTTGTCATTCAAAATAACTTTTTCTGGCTTAGGGTGTATTTTTAAGTAATATATACATGAAAACAATAGTATCGGATTTGTTACGTTTTTGTCAAGTACTGTACCTTCATGTTATATGACAGTAAAAAACCAACGTATTCGAGATAAAATATAACTGAGTGGAGGGGAGAAAATTAAAATGAGCATTGAAGAAAAACGTTTAATCAATGTTTTGAGCGGATGCAGGACAGAAATTATTGGAATTTGGTTTTCAATATTCAATCCCAACTTAATATTGGGTTATATAATCAATAAACAGTTAAATCCGCAGTATCTACCATATCAGGAAGTATGTAACCCTTAATCATACGATGGGTGCCGACTTGATAGATAACAAGAGCAATAAATATTCTAGTTATGCAGTTGCATCAGCTGATTAGCTATAGGATTTGTATTTCATTACAAATTTGTCTGAATCACATGAGAGAAGCAAAACAAGTTTTATTGAAAAGTTAGGTTATGTTGTGTTAGGTTATGTTAAGGCGGATTAGGTTAGGTCAGGGAGTATTAGGTTAGGGTTGCTATATTATGTTAAGTTTGGGTAGATTATAACCACAAGAATAAGTAGGCTACGACTTACAATTATAAAAACTTTTATATCAGACGCGTTTCATTGACATTATGTCATCATCCTCAGTGATGCTACACAATCGAATCTTAATTTAAAAAATTGATTTTTTTTCGATTGTGTAGTATCACTGAGGATGATAACATAATATAATTGAAATGCGTCTGACATTAAAGTTTTTTTTAATTGTGAGTCGTAGGCTATTTATTTTTGTGCTTATAACTTTCAGTCACAAGCCAGATCGAATATTGTTTATATTGGGGAGATTAATTTAGGTTAGGTCACACTATACTATGTTATGCTGTTATGATATTGTATTTTTGTTAGGAAGGATTAGATTAGGTTATGCTATGTTAGGTTAAGTTTCTGTAGACTAGTCTAGGCTGGGTTACATTATATTATCTTGTTGTATTATGTTAGCTTAGTATATTATATACTGTATTACTTTTTATGGTATTCTTAATACAACTTCTGTTGTATTTACCTGAAGTTCCTTCGGGGCTGCAAGCCTAGTTGTTGCAGGAAAGTAGGGTTGTTAGTGAAACCCGAGTCCCTTTTGGAAGCCTTTGGCCAAGACGGGAAGTAGTCGCCGATGCCATCAAACACCGACTCGTGGAAACCTCTGGCATCGATTTCTGAAACACAGATTCAAACAATAAAACTAATCGGTAACTTTGTTAGACGCCAAGTCTCTATCTACTGGAGGCTGAATTTACTTTTGCCTCCGTTATTGTAATATATCACGCAAAAAAACTATTTCTTTTACCGATTTATTGCAGCAGGAGGAGGAAAACCAATACAGTAATAATAATAAAACTTGCAAACTAACTCTGTGTGAGACAGTGGTTGCAGAACTCTATTGCAGAAAACCGTTTAGCGCTGTAACGTGTAGAGGCTTAGAGAATGTGAGTAGGATTCTCCGCCTGCGCAGAAAGGATCCATTGCAGGGGCACTTAACGTTTCCTAAGATATCGGTTATAATAAATATTAAAAGCTGCCAAAGAATACAATTATATTGTGCTGTTATCAATTGTACAGAAAACGTGTATTCTATTGTCCTTTGTAAACTTAATCCGCAATTAAATATTTTCAAATACGAACTAAATCCACTTCAGGCTTGAAATTAGGAGTAAAATAAATCCGTTAATTGAATACCTTTATAGGTTATGTTATATTCTATAAAATATTTCAAATCATTATTCGTTATAATAATAAATAAAGGGCATTAAACTGTGTTTGGAAAATATGATTTTGCTGATTGTATGTTATAATTCTAGGTGAATAGTTTGATCACATTGTAGACCTCATTTACACACACACACACACACACACACACACACACACACACACACACACACACACACACACACACACACACACACACACACACACACACACACACACACACACACACACACACACACACACACACACACACACACACACACACACACACACACACACACACACACACACACACACACACACACGCGCGCGCGCACACACACACACACACACACACACACACACACACACACACACACACACACACACACACATATATATATGTGTGTGTGTGTGTGTATGTGTGTGTTTGAATGTGTGTGTGTGTGTGTGTGTATATGTGTGTGTGTGTGAATGTGTGTGTGTGTGTGTGTTTTGATATTTAGTATCATTATTAATACAGACTTAACAGGAAGGAATAAATGACAAACAAATAGTTTTAAAGAGTATTTTGTACTTTAAATTATTTATAAGTTTGAACAAAACTGTTCTCTTAATATAATCTTAAAATGAAATATTTAATTGGGAATTGAATGCTATTATTGGCATTGTGGTGGCTGGAAAACGGAAATGGGTTCTTTCTCAAAAGATTGAGAATTTCAGTAACTTCCTATTCTTAAGGTTTAACCTTTATTTGCCGGTTGTACGCCCACAGCTGAGGGAATAAATTTATATTTTCTAAAATAAATAAGTCAAATCTAAATCAAGTAATTATATTGTAACAAGTAATATGGAACAAGTAATATGGAAAAAATACTTTTAGTCAATTCGTACTTAATAAATGAACAACAATAACCCTTGCTACAAATATTTAAACCTCCTTGGTGTACATTTCGCCAACAGTTAGCATCATCAGGTTACAAATACACTGGCTAACCGTGTTAGCTAAATGCACATCAAGGGTGTTTAAATAGTAGTAGCAAGAATTATTGTTGTTTATTTACTATAATTACGTTACTGTGCTCTGTATAAACTTGAATTCCTACTTAGGTTAACAAAGAAAAATTGTATTTTAGTTACTTTATGTTAAATAATTACAATTAATATAAATATGTACTTACATATGACAGACTTAATATCAAGTGGTAAAGTAGAAAGCGAAATTATTATTGAAAAAAATTTAATAAATTTATGTTAATTCAGTTAAAAATAATTAATTAATACATATTTCAAAACTATATTAACATCAAGTGTCATTCACTAAATGTTTTAAAAGATGTATTTGAACTTGAGTGGATAAAAACAAATTATTAACGATTGAAAGTTTGAACAAAATATATATAGGAAACCCTAGAACTAATAGTAAGAACTGAATATAACAGAAGGATTTCGTCTAAATCGTTTCTTTTATTGCACATTATAGAGAACAAGATATTATAAAAAAATTATTAGAGTTCATTCAAATTTCAAGTAGTACCGTCTCACCGTGTGTACGCGCGCGCAAACCGTCTTAACATGCACTATTCAAGTCGAATTCTTTTCGATTTCATTATGCAGAAAATTAATTTAGAAAATATTTTATTTACAGTTTCTTGAGTATTAAAAAAAAAAATACAACCCGAGATGGTAGTAATTTAATAAGTACATCTAATTATAAAGAAAAAACATACAATATCGAAATCTTGTTGCTGTTCATGACGAGCTGGTTGTTAATTACTTATTACACTTTTGCTATTACATGTGACCAGACTTTTTGTTAACTAAAGGTTGTTAAATTGTTAACTTACACTTGCAGGAAACGTTTTCGTCTTACGATTTCTTCAGCCTCGTATTTTTCAAGGCTATTTTCTCAAAACTCGAAAAATACGAGGCTGAAGAAGTCGTAAGACGAAAACGTTTCCACCAAGTGTAAGTTGACAATTTAACAACTTTCAGTTACGAAAATTCTAGTCGCAAGTAATAGCAAAAGTATAATAAGTGAGAAACATAATGTAAAAGCATCCGCGCCTATTCTGGACTGAAATTATTATGAACAGAAAATAATTTTAAAGATTTTAATTATTAAGGTAATTTTTGTAATCACAGTTTGTAAACCTTATTACTACCGTTAAATTTATGAACACATATTTTTTCATATTCACCCATTAAACTCAATGACAGCTACCTTAGTAATGTTTCTAGACAGAGTAAAACTTCATCTGTGTAAGTAGCTAAATTCTAGAATTCATATCTTCGATGTGGTGAAATAGTTATAAAAACTTGTGACCATTGTACTAAATATAAGGGTAAAGTGAGTATAAAGTATAATCCTCAATGTGTATGAAAATAGTAATGTAAGTAAGATTCCATACTTAAATAATTTCAAGTAATTTTATTCCTTCTGATTTTATGTTCTAAAGGTTTGGGTAAAATAGGATCTTTCTAACTAACCCTTTATTTCTTGTATAACATTAGATGCTCAGTTTTATGGAAGACAATCGTTACTAATAGAATAGATATGTTAATAGATAATGCTATAATTAAAAGGTTCGTAACTAAGTGAATACGGTAAGGGCTTACTTGCTGACGCGTTTCGAAACAATCGTTCCTTTTACGAAGCAAGGCTTTACCTCGAGTCACCAAGTAGGCCCTTAGGTATTCAATTAGTTGAGTATCTTTTAATTATAGTTGAATTAGTGAATTCAAGATGATTACAACACGCAACTTTAATAGATATTGGTTATTTTTTCAGATAATTCTGCGCTGCATTACACTTCTCAACTACTTTCACAATTGAGTAAGTACAGTTTTATTTTTGGTTCTCAATTTTATCGAACCATTAAAGCTCATTTATTTTGGCCATTAAAAATGATTGTATCTGGTTTTTGAGAATACTTTTATAAATAACAGTTACATTTTAGATCACCCTATTAAACTGGACAATACTTATAATGAAATCTGTTTTGAAGATACTGTAAAAAGGCACCGCGACATCGCGACGCATAAACGGCTGCTGAATGGAATTACAATATATACACTGTCTTTGAAATTCAGTTATCAATATCCCCAATAAATGTGTTAACTAATTAATAATCGATAATTAATGTAAATAAAATTGTTGTTTTTATTATTATTTTTTTTTTTGCGTTTTTGAGAACCTCATACATTACCAGGAATAGTGGTCTTTTGCAATAACGATGACGTATGAATAAATAATTATTTTTTCCCTCCCTATCACATAAATTTTCATTTGTCTCTGTTTAAATTTTGTATTGTCGATATGAAATGAAGAGTAATAAATAATAAAAGATAATAAATATTCCTTAAAGCTATCGATAGTTGAAACATTTTTAAAGTTAATT